>JAEQBH010001628.1:0-391868 GCA_016808115.1 Tetrastigma voinierianum
AAAGATAGTGGCCTAAGGTCGAACTCGGGGATGGGTTTTCTTCATGCTAAATGAGTCACAGTTGATTGAAATTGGTGTTTCCACTTTGCATTTGGGGTTTTGGTAAAAACAATGAGGTTGATGGCTTGTAAAACCCTAACTATAAGAAATAAAGTGTAAAAGAACTCCTTGAAGTTTCGGACCACTGGGCTTAGGGTTCTAAGGTAACTATAATGTCCTCGGGTCCTTTTCCTGTGGCCGGGAGGATTGACCTATAGTCACCTCGAGCCTGATCTGTGCTCGCTATAAAAACTTAACCCTAAAAGCTCTCTTCCTAGTATACAAACATTTGCGACTCCATTAATGTTTCAGCGCTTAGAACCATCCATCGATCTAACTGCTGTGAGCTAATAAATGGTAATCCACTGAGCTTCAAGTGATCCAACAATAAGTATCCACTGAGCCTTGAAAGCTTGCCAAGTACTAGCCACTCAGGGTACATTACAGGGATTCAAACCTAGCATGAGATACAGAAACATAAATGGTGATAAATGCCTCATATTGGCAATAGGAGGACGCAGCTTTTACCCTCAAACTTTCTACTCTGGCCTCCTCTTCAAGGATGAGGGGTTTAGGCTAAGCATCCCTTGAGTTGTCATCTTCAAGGGTTGTTTGACGGTAAGAAATGCGGTAGCGGAGAGAAGCTTTACGTAAAATCAGACAGCGGGAAAGCCGAAGCTGCGCCAATTTTTGTTGATAGATCAAAGGATTGCCTCGTTAAGATGAGCTTGACTGGAAGCTATATAGTGCCTGCAGTCAAGGAAATTACATAAAAGTATGAAAGAACAAAAATTACATTAAGGGCATTTTGGTAAAAAACCATAAAATACGGTCAAAAAGCAGTCAACACAACATACAGGGCAACCTGCAAAATTTTCGCAGGTTGTGAAAATTCGCAACCTACGAACTTTTGCAGAAATTTTCGCAACACTGCAAAATTCTTGCTACTCTTCTCTCCTTCTGCATTTTAGCTCCAATTGCCTTCTGATTTGCACATGTACTCGAGTTCTGGCCAAGTTCTTCGGGATTTGAACTCCACATGAAGAATATGGTGTAATCGGGAATGCAAAACTACAAAATATCCACAAAAATATGATCAATAAGATAGCCGGTGACCTTACAATGTATCAATCGGGTTATTTAAGCTGGGATTACACACAAAAGTGCTCAAAGCCCCGTAATAAACAAGGCTTAAAAACAATTATTCGGGGCACCAATCACTCTCTTAACCGACACATCGCTAGTCCTCAAGAATGACAAAGAAGGAAGAACAAGATAAGTTATGCTAATGCAAAAGGGGATGGTATTTTCCAAAAGTGTATGGACAAGTAATGCCTCCTCAAGGTGAATGATCGAGACCCCGCATAATAACCACTGAGAATAAATCTATACAGACCAAGTTTCAAGAGTATCTATCCCAAGGAATCAACCCGAAACTTCCACCGAAATCTAAGTGTTTATGTGGATCACAACGACACCGCTAAACTCGCTCTCCCCAACCGTTACCGCCAAATCCCAAGACTCGACCAACCTAAATTAACTCAATTCCACTCTTTTGTCATATTTCTTTTGTATCGTAGGTGAAATGTTGTCGAGAAATCGACCTCACCAAAGTCCGTAATGGGGGTCCAAATTCACGATGACTCCCAACCAACTAAGGCTTAGGGTATCAAGTCATGAGGATCTCGACCACTAACTCCTGCTTCACCCCTGGACCAATGAATTCTTCACCCAAAGACCTACGACTCGCTAAACCTCACCCATCCACCCATGAAGTGAAAGACTAAGCTCCAAGGGGCTCCCAACCAACTAAGGCTTAGGCACCAGTTTAAAGACTCACAGAAACCCTGACCGTGCTCTGCTTTTAAGGTAAAGCGTCGCGGCTTTTCTTCTTTCTTTCTTTCTTTCTTTTCTCTTTCTTTTATTTCGGGAAGACAGATCGCCTTCTATTCTAGGGAACCATAACCTTTTATAGGTGGTCAACGAAACTAGGGTAGGTTTGCATGATAAGGGAGTTATGCAGTTTCTCAGGTTATTACAGAAAACTGTTATGCATAGTGTTTGGCTAGCTAAAAGTGGAAGAAAAAGATTGAATATCAAGGGACTTCAACTGACCAACCACTTAATCATGCATGGAACAAATCTAGTATCAATGGCATTGGACAGTGTTTCAATTTCTCAACTTAAAGGATAGGCAAAACCATAAAATAAAATAAAAAATGGGGGCAAAAATGTTGCAAATGAGTTAAGAAATTGAACTGTCTGATATGTATAACAGTGTATATCACTAAATTTTCAGCTTTTTCAAAAAGAAGCAAAAAGCAAGCCATTAAACATTCAAAATGGGCTTTGCTTATACACATGCGCAGGATTCGAAAGTGTAAAACAACCGATATCTACAAAGATAAGAAGATTCTACTTCCCTTCACTCAACTCTCCCCAACCGGGCGGTACCATTGATAGCAATGTGGGGTGGATTGAAAGGTAGCGAGGAAGTGCTACCCCTCGCCGTGAGGCCTATGAAGCGCCCTACTGGACGGCCGAGGTGTCGCCAGTGGAGTGCACGCAACTATCAGTAGCCGCTAGCCCATCCAGGGGTCCGCAGGGCCGGTGGAGGAGGGCCGTCCCGCTAAGAGTGGGTTTTAAAGGCCCGAAAGGTACATACGGAGATCACAGGAGACCCGTGTGACTCGGGATCCGCATAAGGATGACCTGATTCCCGTGCCGCATGGCGTTGGTCTCGAGCCATGGCGCTCCCCGCGAAATATCCTATCCGCTAAGGCTGCATGGGCAATCACAAATGATGCCAATGTGGTGGAGAATGTGCTAATCAGACCATGATGGTCAAAAATCCCGTGGAGATGGTGATAGACCTGTTAAGGTCAGGCTGGCGTTCCTACCAACAATATTTGAATGGGCAGTGGGCATGGTGGTCGAGGGCATAGGAGGGACAGATGGCACAAGAGCCGGAGGCACCGAGCAAAGGGTACTGAGTCAAATGGAGCCCGAGGCCTCAATGTGCCTCGTAGTGTAATGGGTCCTCGTGTGGAATATCTAAGAATGGCCGGTCTCGATCGTCCCGGGAGGAGGCAGAGCGATAGGAACTGGGCATGGCGCCACCGAACAATCCAGAAGGGATGGCCTCAGAGTCCACGACGCTCTCCAAGCTAGGCTTCTCAGGGAAGCCGATATGCTCTAGCACCTAGCACAAGAGTCTCACGAATAATAGAGGCGTGGACTCAACTCAAGGTAAACTTCTGCAATGGACCTTGTCCTCGAAGTGGAACAAGGATGTCATAATAAGCTCCGATAATGAACCAAGCTCCTTCACATGCGGGTATGGCTCTACATGGCTCCTATCCTTTGGACTATATGTCGGAGCTGAAAAGATTAGACTGTGAAAATGTGTTTATAAGACGTATGCTGAGCCGCCTCTCGAACGTAATCGTCCCTGCAGCAGTGTCCTCGAAGAGAATACAAGACTTACATCTCCTTTGGCGAGTGGGATAAATATCGCTTATAAGTCGCCAAGTTGGCAAGGACCACCGGAAGATTAAAAGTAGCTGTGATGTCAGAGGCCCTGAGTATCCCTAGCCTGCCGTTTATGGAGAAATGAAGAGTTGTCGGGTTGGGCTCGTGCCTGGATGTCATCGTGTGGTAGAACTCAATGACCACCCGAGGGTAGAAAAACTGACGAGGTGTCATGAACGGCCTCCAGGGAGTACTGCTGCACTAGTAGCATCGAGTCTGAGCCCGGTCTGGGAAAAGTCCGGGAGTGATCATAATAACCCTTTTTGTAATGGGGATCCCTCTCTCAATTTCACAATCGCCTTCCCTAATGGGGCTGCAAGGAAATACGGCCGCTCGATGATAGAGGCTCTGGGACAAGTCCGTATGGGGGACTCCAAAGAATGCCCCGACGGGGTGGTGACTGGCTTAGCCTCGACACTGAGGACCCTCCCGGGCCCGCAGGTCCCGTCTCGACCGAGCCCAAGGGCAAAGTGAGTGGGGCCTACCCGAGTGTGGTATCTCCTGGCGTGGCGGTGGGCATCGAAGAGGAGCCCATAGCATGACCGCCCCGGGTGGCAAAGAAGGTGAACAAGGTGGCGGCAGAGCCGGGAGTCAAGCCTGTGTGGCAACACGGCGCGCGTACGAGTCGCAGTGGTAACAACTACTACCGTCTGAGCAACAAGCATGCACACTGAGTGGCAAAAGCGCGCGACTGGCCGTGAGAGGAGAACCGCGCACCCAGGCCTAGAAGCATGTCCACCACTAGTCTTCACCATGGTTGGGCTGCAGGAGGAGAAGAGGTGGAGAGGGAATTTCAAACGGAAAATGGAGATTTGAAATGAAAATGGGAAGGTGGAGGCTTTATATAGAGGCTGGGGTAAGGAAAGGTCTTCGCTAATTAATGGAATTATGCCTATTAAATGGCCTAGCTCAAAAGAAATGCAAAATTTAGAAGGCTGGTAAGAACCTGAAAGGCCGCAAGACGAAGATGAAAGGGCAAAGAGGATCAATGCAATTGCGAAAATTGTGCTGCGAATTCCACAGTTGCGAAAATTTCGCAACTCGAAATTTCCGCACTAAAAACCGCCTCCTAGCCCCCCACTATAACACCTCGCAAACCAAAAATTAATAAGACAAGCTTAAAAGAGAAATTTGCAAAAGGAAAACAAACCAAACAACAAGGGACACAAAGATTACAAAATTAAGCAATTAATTCTGGACTTCGAGATATCGCATAAGTCACTCCTAAATGTGCTATGAGGTTTCATGGAGGATTTCCTCACTCACTGAAAGTGTCATACGCATATGGCTTCACTTTTAGCCATTGACCTTGCAACACTGATTGTCTTTGGCATCGGAGCGTGCCCATCGAACCATCGGTGTAAAACTTTCGATGGTGAATGGCCCACCCATCTGACGGGTCAGGCTCGGAAAGCAGGTGGAGCTCGAGTCGTAGAGCAATACTGGGTCCCCTTGAAATGTTTCATGTAGCTATCACCGATCATGCCACCTCTTCAACTTATCTTAAATTTTTTAGTTGGAGGTAGGCATCATTTCGTCTTCTAGCTCGTTGATATCGAGGAGCCTTGAGACCAGCTCTCCCATGTCCAAGTTCAAAATTTACACGCCCACCATGCCTTGTATTCAATTTCCAATGCATGCAGGCGCACTCTACATAAACCAGCGATAAGGAGACATGCCCAGAATGGTCTCAGAGGTCGCTCAGATGCCCAGAGAGAGTCTAGCAAATTGAGACCAATCTTTCACCACCACTTTCACGCATTCTCGATCTTTGTTTGCTAGTTCAACCCGACCACCGGGTCCGAGGGTGGTAATGTGCGGTTACTTTATGTCACTCCATACTTAGTGAGGAGGCTCAAAAGGTTTGCTGCGTAAATGCGAACCTCCATCACTAATTATGGCTTTGGGGGGACCCCAAATCTAGAGAATATATTCTCCTTCCTTATTAAGAATTCACCACCTCGTGGTCTCGTCGTCCCGCAAGGAACTCGCTTAACCCACTCGACACATAGTCAACTCCCACCTCAAAATGAGGTATCCAAGGGAGGAAGGGAATGGTCCCATGAAATCGATCCCCCATAAGTCGAAAAGGTCAACTACCAAAATCAGGTTTAAAGGCATCATGTGAGAGCGAGAAATCTTCCCCAACCTTTGGCATTTATCCCATTCCTTGCACATGGTATGGGCATCCTTGGAAAGAGAGGGCCAGTGAAATCCAGACTAGAGCACCTTTCTAGCAGTTTTCTGGGAAGCAAAGTGGCCTCCATAGGCATTTTCATATGGCAAAGGATCGAGGATTCCCTGGTCAAGCCTCGCTTGTGCACACACCTTCCGATTATCCGGTCAAACGCAAGATTTGTACAAGAATGGTTCCTCCCAATAATGTGGAGGAATTTTTGCAAAGAAGAATTTTTGTCTTCGTGCTTTCCAATCACCGTAGCCCCCAGAAGCCAAGCAATTTGCAATGTGAGCATACCGTATGCCTCCTCAACCAGAGCAAAGACTCGTGTGGAACTCATCATCGACGGAGGGTCATGGAGTGTCAGGTGCGACGTTAATCTTAATAGTGATCAAGAACAACATTTTCCACACCCTTTTTGTCCTTGATTTGCATGTTAAACTCAAGGTAGAGAACTCCACCTGATAAGCCTAGCCTTAGCATTTTGTTTGGTGAGCATGTATTTCAAGGCTGAGTGATCCGTGAATACTATTATGTCCGAACCAACCAGATAAGCTCGAAATTTGTCTAAGGCATAGACCACCACCAGCAGCTCATTTTCTATGGTTGTGTAATTCCTCTGTGCCTCATTCGATGTCTTGCTTGCATAATAGACCACATAAGGCTTTCCTCCTTCCCTTGTCCGAGAACCCGCTCTAATGGGCCATAATATCGCTAGCATCGCACATCACTCAAGGTAATTTCCGCTAGGGGCTCTCACTATAAAAGTAAAGGGTCAAATAGGCTTTAAGCTCCTCAAAGCTCTTTCAAGTAAAATGCGATCCCAAATAAATTTGGCATCTTTTTCCAACAATACTAGACAAAGAGGCTTGAAATTTTTTGAGAAGTCCATGATTTAATCCTCCTCGTAGGAAGCCCGTATGCCCCAAGAATTGCCTTACAGCCTTGATGTCGGGAGGGTAATTTGGAAATCAAGTCGATTCATTTCTATCAACTTCGATCCTTTTTCTTAAAATAATATGCCCTAGTACTATTCCCTGGCTGACCATAAAAGTGGCATTTCTCCCGCTCAAAACCGTGCTTTTCTCTATACACCTACGCAGACAGCTTTCAGTTACCAGCATTCTTCCAAGCTCCCCCCATAGACTGTAATGTCATCCATGTAAACCTCCATAATGCGCTCTACCAAATCATTGAAAATACTGAGCATACAACACTGAGATGTGGCAAGGGCATTACACAGGCCAAAGGGCATTCTCTTGTATGCATATGTGCTAAATGGGCATGTGAAGGTGGTCTTTTCCTGGTCTTCTGTAGCAATTTCAATTTGAAAGTATTCCGGTCAGCCATCCAGAAACAAGAGAAGGGTTGACTGAATCCTCAAGAAGCCGATCCATGAAGGTGTAGGGACGTGGATCCTTCCCCGGTCACCTCATTTAGCTTTCTATAATCAATACACACCCTCCAACTCGTGGTAAGGCAGTGGGCATCTCCTCTCCCTTTTCATTATGCACCGCGGGTTACCCCGATTTCTGTGCACCACCCGTTGGACTCACCCAGTGCTATCCGATATGGTGTAGATGATACCAGCTCAGCAGCCTTAAGATTCTCGCCTCTAACCACTTCTCGTGATATGTGGGTTCGCTTCGCGGGCTACCTTTACTCGACTTTGCCTCCTCCTGTGTAGATGTGATGTGGGTGCAAACTGGGCTAATACCCTTCGTGATATAATCTTCCACCCTAAGGCTTACTGTTTCTCCCTTAGATGTGCACGTATCACCTTCCCGTGAGGTGCCGAAAGGTGGATGAAATGGACAACCGACACCGGTCCTGTCAAATAGGCATATTTCAACTCCATAGGCAACGGTTTGAGCTCCAATTTCTGGGGTTCACTGGCTCCTTCCTCAATTATCAAAGGCAGAATTTCTTGCTTTTTTCTCCATTGCCCCTGCACAAGTTTCATGTCTTCGCTTTTACGCTTTTCCGAACACTCAAATTAATTTTTCACAAATCCGATCCTCGCTAGTCACCGCTCCTCCAGATTGTGTCAATGATGCAAACTTTCTAAGCCATCTTCCACCGGGTTGCATGTGCTTTTACTCAAGTGAAAGATGTTGAGTTCGTTGGTCATGTTTCGAAGGTGAGTTGCATAACACCATTTCCGAAATTGATAACGTGATCGAGGTGGCCAAGAATGGTCTCCCTAGGATGATAGGCACATAGTTGGCCCCTGTTGCAGCTGGTTTTGTATCAAGTACAACAAAATCCACTGAATAGTAGAATTTGTCCACTTAGATGAGAACATCTTCCACTGTCCCTTTTGGTATCTTAATGGATCTATCTGCAAGAAACAATGTGATGGAGATGGGCTTTAGTTCTCCCAACCCGAGCTGCTTGTACATCGAATAGGGGAGGAGATTCACACTTGCACCTAGGTCTAGCAGCGCCTTTTCTACGCAAGTTCCTCTAATATTTACCGAGATGGTTGGACAACCCGGATCTTTGTACTTCACTGGAGTCTTGCATTGGATGATAGCACTGACTTGTTCCACGTGAAGGCCTTCCTTGGCCAAACATTCACTCTTCTTTCACCGTGCATTACAAGTCCTTCAAAATTTTTGCATAGGTGGGGACTTGTTCGATCATGTTGCTGTGGATGTTTACCTTACTCGTTTCAAGACTTCAAGATTTAACCCGATTAATAGCCTCTTTAGCTTTAGTGCTTGAGGAAAAGGTGGGGGTGTGCTATTTTTTTCTACAGTCTGCTTGATCATCACCCCCTCTGGTTCAATTTCTTCACTCTAGCCTCGTTTTTACCGCTTGCGTCGGGTCGGTCGTTCACACTTCTCAATGTGATGACGCTTAACTTCATCCATCCGAGAATTTGCCTAATCGGAAGAGCTCACTTCATGCGCCCTCGATCTCGTTATGTCCGAAGGGAATTTTTCCTACACTCGGGTCGATAGTCTCGAGATTGAATACCGCAGGTCCGTCATATTTTTCGGGAAATTTCACTCGCAAAGGTCATGCTGAAATTTCGAAAGGTAGATTGCTCACTTTCTTATTAAGTGTGCTTTCCAATCACACAATTCTTTGATCGCCTCGAGCATTCACCGCCTTGTCTCCACAAAGTTACCCACCACCTTGCTCAAGTCTGGCAATGTACTTTGTTCAACCTGAGATGAAGACGGTGGCGGCCAGGGTCAGCCGAGGATCCATGTCATTGCCAGGCAAAGATGAGGCACATGTGGAGGAGGTTTTGGTTTCCGTGGAGAGGCTCGGGTGAATTCCTCCAACACCGAGGTATCGGCTGTATGGGGTTGTGTCCGGTGGCTCAGACGCCCACCATCGGGCTTGTTCACCACAAAGTCCCTTACTAAAGGAACACTCTGGGCAATGCTCTCCCGTGCTCGTGGATTCAACAAATAAGCATGGTTGGTTAAGCATAGATGCCCCGCCACCGTCGTACCATGTCGATTACTCAAGCTCTTCCAACCTCCTAGTCAAGGTGGACAAACTTTGCTTTATCTCCATGTCCCTCCGAGAGTCGAAGTATATGCCTCCCTTTCGATTTGGTGGTGGCCTCATCCCCCGTCTGCCTCCCTAGATTCGCTCATCCCAAGCTTTGGAGGTTTCAAATACATAGTCGAGGAAGTCCATGGCTTCATCCGACTTTGCTCAGAAATCCTCCACACATAGCCTCCAATAATTGCTTCATGGCAAAAGACATTCCATCATAGAAGTGGTTGACCAACATCCATGTATCAAAGCCATGGTGTGGGCATGCACTGATGGTTTCCATATATCTCTCCCAACATTGGTAGAACTTCTTATTATCATGGGCTGCAAATGTATAAATTTGCCTCTTCAAACTCGCTGGTCCCGTGGTGCACTCAAGAACTTTTCAAAATCCTCGCCCTCGCAGCTTCGCCCATTCCGATGGTTCTTGGCCTTAGAGAATTAAGCCAAATTTTGGCTTTGTCTTTGAGGGTTAAGGGAAAGGCCTTCAGCTTAAGCAGATCCATATCGATTGCACCCTCCACAAAAGTTGTGCAAACTTCCTCAAACTCCCAATGTGTGTATGGATTCTCATTTTCCATACCATGGAAGGTTGGAAACAGGACACTGAATAAGGCCCACAACTACATCTTCTCTGCAGAGGTACAATGCATGAGGTCGTGACTCACCCCAAGGTGTGTATATGGTCCCTCATTGACATGTAGGCATCGAGGTTTCTTAGTATCCCCTGCTGACTTTGTTGTTCTCAAGTGGGAGGCTCCATCCGGTTCGCGTCAGGCTCACTTCACAACCTTGTTCCTCGTGGGACACTTAGCCTTCAACTGGCCATAGCAGTTCCTATCCCAGATCGCATAAAGTCCTATGAAAATAGCATAAGACACAAAGACAAAACAAAAAACAGTGGCTACTTAAACAAAAAATATACTTAAAAGAATAAAAACAAGAAATTTGAGTACCGGACAAGATAAAAATTAAATCACTACAAGAAGGAACTGGGGAAATAAAAGTAAAATCAAAAATTGTTTGGGATTCACCAATATTTGTGATACGAATCACAAGTTCCACAATTCATCACTTGGACTAAGGCACCATCCCCGGCAACGACGCCATTTGATTCATGCCACGTAGGTGTACCGGAATCAACAAAATTTGTATCCTAGATTTCATCAGAGCAAAAGCATCATGGAAGATAAATGCCCCAAGGTCGAACTCAGGGATGGGTTTTCTTTATGCTAAATGAGTCACAATTGATTGAAATTGGTGTTTCCACTTTGGATTTGGGGTTTTGGTAAAAACAATGAGGATGATGGCTTGTAAAACCGTAACTGTAGAGAAATAAAGTGTAAAAGAACTCCTTGAGTTTCTGACTACCAGTTTAGGGTTCTAAGGCAACTATATGTCCTCTGGGTCCTTTCCCTCGTTGGCTGGGAGGATGTGACCTATACTATTTCCCGAAATGCGATCTAGGTTTGTTATAAAACTCGAACCCTAAAAGTTTCTTCATAGTATACAACATTTGATGCACCATTAGTGTTTCAAAGAAGGAACCATCCGGGATCTAACCCGCAGGAGCTAATAAATGGCAACTAATCAGCACGTGGATCTAGCAATAAGTATCCACTGAGCCTTGAAAGCTTGCCAAGTAATAGCCACTCAGGGTACATCACAGGGATTCAAACCTAGCGTGAGATACAGAAACATAAATAGTGATAAATGCCTGCTTGGCAACAGATATGGTCAAAGGCTTTACCTCAACCACTCGGCCCTCCCTTCAAGCGATGAGGGGTTTAGTCAAGCATCCCTTGAGTTGTCATCCTCAAGGGTTGTTTGGCTGGTAAGAAAATGCAAGAAAGGGAGAGAAAGTGACAGAAAATTGCACATGCTGAAAGTCAAAGCTTTGCGCCAATTTTATCGATAGACTAAAGGACTGCCTCATTGCTTATACTTTGAGCTCGTTGGAGCTTATATAGTGCTCAGAGTCAAGGAAATTACATAAAAGTATGAAAGAACAAAAATTACATTAAGCGCATTTTGGTAAAAAGCCACAAAATATTGTCAAAAAAGCAAGCACAAAGATGTGGCAACCTCGCAAATTTTCGCAGTTGCGCTAACAATGTGGCACTCGCGGAATTTTCGCAGTTGCAAAATTTGCAACTGCTGAAATTCGCAGGTTGCGAAATTTTCGCATGACCAAAATCCCGTCAGTCTTCTCTCTCCTTCTCGCATTTTAGTCTAATTGCCTTATGATTTGCCCATGCAATTTTCGAAGTCGCCTGATTCATCGTATTTGAATCGACATGAAGCAATATATGTAATCGAATGCAAAACTACAAAATATCCACAAAATATGATCAATAGTATAGCCTGACCTTAATGTATCAATCGTTATTTGTTGATTATCACACAAAAGTGCTCAAAACCCGCAATAAATTGTGGCTTAAAACAAAAGACTATTCGCACTAATCAATATCCCGACACATTTATCATAGCTTTCACATATTATTGGTTGGGTGAATGACTCGATCAATGTCAATCTTGAACTAAATAGACAATCCCAATTCTCCGTGCCCTCATTCTCGGATCCTGCCAATTCAAGATGGCCACCCACCCACTTGATGGAACATTTCTTCGCCGTCAAACAGAATCATGTATGACTTTATTCGTAGCGGCTTTAACATCCATCCTATTAAGCCAAGAGGGCTGGCTTTGCTGAATGGGTCAATTTTGTTTTCTTGCTCACAATTGTAGAGAACCCCGCCCATGCATGAGCTGGTGGGTGGAAGCCCAGAGACCTCATTCGGCCCCTTATTTCCCATGGCTCTCGATGCTCATCAATTAAAGGATTACCTATCGGGTCTAGTAACTAGGAAACAAACAGGTCTCTACTGGGTCATGGTTACAAGTATTTGGTGGGGTAAGAAACCAAGAATATCTAGTTGTAAATTCAAAGAAAGTTACATCATCAGGGCATAAGCAATCAACTTGGGTATGTCATCGAGGCCGAAGCTCAAAGCGGGGGTCCACGAGCTCAATAGGGAATCATTCATTCGACAAAGAACTTCCAAGCACCCAAAACTTTAAAAAGCTCAATCAAGACTGTTTGGTTGCTTCATTTGTTTCATCTTTTGCAAACTTTAAAAAACTTCATGAGCACCAATTATTAGTTTTGCAAAGGCTCCACGGGCTATCATCACAACACGTTAGACTTCGCTGTAAATGAACCTTCCAACTCCTCTCAAGGCTAACTCTTCCTCAGAATCCGTCAATTTGGAGATTCTCGAAATGAACCAACACACATTATATATATAACCAATAGAAAAACCCCAAACTCCACTCTTTTGACTCCCTTCCAAATGCTGTAGTTTACAATTCCTAGTGTCACTCATAATAAAACCTTTTACAGGGTAACACACAATGCAGTACTTCATACTACACATGCAAAAAATCTTTCATAATATATATATATATATATATATATATAAACATCATATGGTGAAAGTTATTCTATTAGCCAATGTTTGGTTCTCAGAAAATTCAAGAAAATATAAGGAAAACAATGTAGGAAAAAATAAAAATAAAAATTTAAAATTAATAAATTATTTTTATATGTTACTTTAAACATGTTTCATTTATTTGTAACTCTTTGATATAAAGATCAAATAACTTAACTCAAATAATTCCAAAACATACATTTTTAACTAGTTTTAATCATATTTGATATTTTTTAAGATAGCCAAACATGAGAAAAATTATTATCCTTCACATTTTTCTATTTCCTTATTACTTTCCAAGAACCAAATACAACAGTTAAGTTCTACTAAACTGACTTAGACATTAGCTAATGAGATTGTTCCATTAAGGTAGTTAGTACTGCAGAATCATTAATATGCAATCATTACCAACAAAAGGGGGGTCATCACACGTAAAAGAATCATTACATAAAGAAGGTTACACTGAATGAAAATCTAATCAGTGTCCTGAACCAGGCTTTATTCTATTAATTTGGTTTTACATCAATTGCACTTTTCTTTTTATTTTTATCTTTCTAGAAGAGACTCATTACATGGGTGAGTACAAATTAGACCTCAACCCAAATCTGAAAAAAAAAATATTCTTACTCATGTCAAACTTTACTATAATACCAAGTGTAGCTTTAATGCCTAAACTGTCACACCCCGATTCCTGCCTGAATCTCGGGACATGATTAGAACCGAGTTCGGTGCAAGAACATATACTGGACTTTATCTTCGCTTTAATCGACATTGGTATATCCAAGTCTTATAATATATCAACATATCATATACAAAGTCCAAAATAAAACTACCAATCGTAGTGGTGTTACGTGTCATGCCGCATCGAGTCCCATTTACATATTCAAAACTATACATTTGGCACCATCGATCGCAGCACTAAACCTGGGCTGATGAACCCTACTGTAGGTCGCCTTGCACGATGCGGAAGTTCTCTGACCTCTTCTCCTCTGTACCTACACGGATTAAAACCCGTGCTAAGCTTTACGCTTATGGGAACATATGTAATATGTATGTACACATTTATGTTCAAAGATATAACAATAATAGATATCGAAATTGTGATGCATTCATATCATGTGACTTTATACAAGTACTTATGCTTATAACAAAGTTTATACTTATTCTGATCTCCCGTGAGGGAGTCCTGTGAGAGCTTATTCCTTATTCTAACTTATGCTTATAACCTGACTTATGTTTATTCGGGGTCTCCGCAAGAGTTGCAAGAGCTTATTTGTATTCCGACTTAAGTGCTTATAACGTATTTATTTTATTCCTGCCTCCCGTAGGGAGTTATTGTGAGCTATCTTCTTATTTAAAAATACCCGCAGGTATTATAGATCATAACGATACACATTTGTTTCCTCTTATTCATTATCTAGGTTATTATCATATGAATCTCATGGGAATAATTTAGACTCGCTTGCTATTAAAAGTGTAAGACATTAAAGACAATGTTATCCAAAGATACTATACAAGATGGAAGTGTCGTAGCACAAAGCAGATTTCGACGAGTACGGAAATGAGTGCCAGAAGACTAATCAAAGATTGTGGTGTCGTAAAGCACTCATCAGACAAGAGTGCCGTAGCACCATTATCAGAGTACCGGCAATTAATCAAAGAGTACCTGAGCACTAATCGTGGAGTGCAATCATACTTAATCAAAGAGTGTCTGGCGCACCAATTCAGGAGTACCGGGCATAATCAAGAGTGTCTGAAAGACTAATCAGAGTACCGGCACAATCGTGGACGTGCCTCGCCACGCCGTGACGTATGTCGTGTCATTTAATACTTAGTCTTAGGTATCTCCCATTTATCAGAGTGTTCGTAAACTTCCTATCTTATTATCTGTGGCATGAACTTTGTCTCCTATCAAACTCAATTCTCTTACGGACGAGAGGTACTAGAACACTTTGCATGTCTTACAAGTCGACATGTTTGTGTATTTTGTAAGCATAATTTGATCTGCTTTACAGTTAAATGTGAAACACTGATCCAGAGACGGCCCCGGAAGTTACAAAACTTAAGGACAAATTGTAATATGTCCAAAAAGACATGAATTAAGAATATTTGAGGCCAAAATGAAATAAAGGGAAGTTTATTTATAAATAGAAGGAGTTATGGGCTTAAATAGCAAAGCAAACTTAACCCAAAATGGTTTTGAGGGCCAAACAAGGCCTTTGGGCTTAAAACATGTGGGTTTTAAAAGACCAAAGTTGGTCTCACTTAGGGAAGAAAAAACGTGGAGAAGAAGTGGGAGAAGAGTAAAGAAGAAGAAGAGAAAGAAGAGGAAGAGGAGATCAAGCAAGCCAAGGTATGGAACTTTGATTTTTGGTATGGAACCAACTCGATTATGAATTCAATGAGATTTGGCATGTATCTGTTTGTATGTTGATTATTTTGCTCAAAAACCTAGGGTTTTGCTAGGGTTTATCTAACCCAAAATTATGGAAAGTATAAAGGAGAACCCTAATAGTAGCCAAGAACATGAAATCCCTTTCAAGATTTTATCCATGTTAAATCGGTAGCCTGAAAGTTGTTAGGAACAAATCCAAACTAAACATCATGTTTTGGTTTGAGTATGTCATAACCCATATTAAAATGGGTTTTGAAGTAATTCATGATAGGTCTTTGAAATAAGATAAGTATTGAAAGAGGAATGGAGTAGAAAAGAGTTTACAAGAGACATATGGAATGGTCTTGAAGTGTAGAGGAAGTATAGAGTTGAATTGGGGATCAAAAATATGGAAAAATGGAGAAAATACACATTCTGACGTTCTTAGGGTTTATGTACTGGTACACCTTGAATGTACTGGTGCTACCTTTCCGTAACCCAAAGTGTACCTAAGACACTTTAGGGGTACCAGACACCCTCGTTTCTCGCTTTTCCCGTCTGACCAATTTTCGTATTTTGGCCATAACTTTCTCATTTCTTATTCGATTTGAGTGATTCAAGTGGTCAATTAAAATAGACTTCAAGGAGAACCAATCCTAAAGAAATAGGTATCATCAAATTCTGGCTCTAAATGGTCCAAAAACTCACTCAAAGTGGGGTCTGCGGCAAGCCACCCCGCAGATCCGTTTGATTATAGAGTATTCCGCTGATCTAACGTATCCAGTTCCGAAGTATACTCAATTGGGTGATGATTCCGCTTGGAATAGAACCCTTAGCACCTAAATTTCAAAGGAGGCAAGACCTGTGCCAAATATCGAGATAAGGCACTGGAAAATAAATTTCAAACCGGTCCCTAAGAAACTCCAGAACTCCACTAGTCGGGCATGAAAATGCCATAACTCGAAGCCTGATGGATCTCGACGGATTTGATTCCAAATTCTATGAAAATATATCTGAGGACTAGAATACATGAATGATGTGTGGATAGACATCATATCACATGTGGCGCATCCGAAATGCCATATGGAATAGGCATGAAACCCGAAACGAATCAAACATGAACATGAACATGAAAAACAATATGTCATGATCACGTAATGTGATTAAGATGGGTTTATAAGTTCTGAAAGATATATGATCCTATGACTACCAGGACCTAAGAATGAATGAGCCGACGCCCTGCTGGTGCTCCCGCAATTCGCTGGTGCCCGGCACCCGAGGTGCTCCCGCACTCCCCGCTGGTGCTTCAAGACTCGCCGGGTGCTCCTAAGACTGCTGGTGCTTCGCACTCGCCGGTGCTACCACACTTCGCCGCGTGGTTAGCCACGCTTGATTGGAAAATTCAAGACTCGCTGGCGGACCCAAGACTCGCCGCGCGGGGGTAGCACGCCCCGACGCAGGCTTCGACACCCGCTGGTGCTACGGCACTCGCTCGTGATCGTACCGGGTACTTATTATAATGCGCCCTACTCATTTCTTATGATCGGGTCTAGTTAGTCGATTGTACATATGATAAAACACCGACAATGAATAAGAGTAAAGATTCCAAAGTACCTCAGATCTGTCCCGTAGCACCTACGGTACTCCTATCCTCGAATAAGTCCTCAGACCAATAGTTCCTCGCTTCGACCAAGTCTCAGATTCCCGCTTAAGTTCTATCGTGACTTGGATGTACTCCCGCATGAGTATAAGATAAGTTTGGATATAAGCACAAGTGTGCGTCTCGACAGGTTTGAAATGCGTAACTCTAAATATACTCGCGATATAAACCGATAAATCCATTTGTTTCGATATGTTCTCGAATCAGATGAATCCAAAAGATATGTATCTCTGGTTGCGGATCCGTATCTCGCTATGGACTCAATGTCCATGCAACCGATATGTATCTCGCACACGCCTAACTGAATTCTCAGATGTGATACAATTATGATTAGTTCGACCATCATACTCCACGGGTACCTTTCGCACAAGAATAAGATCAGTAAGATAAGTATATGCTCCGTAAGACCAGTATAAGTTCCATAAGATCAGCATAAGTTTTGTAAGACCAAAGATAAGTTCCGAGAAGACGCGATAACCTCAGAAGACCAAGATAAGTTCCGTAAGATCGCATAGTTCCGTAAGACCCGCATAAGTTTCGTAAGATCGCGATAAGTTCCAGAAGACCGCATAAGTTCCCAAAGATAAGTTCCGTAAGATCAGAGCATAAGTTCCAGAAGACTCGCAGATAAGTTCAAGACTAGTGATAAGTTCCAGACATAAGTATATGCTCGTAAGACGAGCATAAGATCTCAAATACAAGAATAAGTCTCAAGAATAATACAAGTATAAGTTCCGTAATGCCGTGACATGCTTCGAGTGATGCCTAAGATAATGGCATCGTATCAAGCTCAGGCACCTACAAGTACTCGTATGAGAATAAGTTCCAGTAATACCACTATACGCCCGCACCTCCCGAACAAGTATAAACTCCGTGGTATAAGGCGTGGCTCAGAATTCCTTGCTGAGTCCCAATGAACTTAAGTTTGCGATGTATATAAGTTCGTAAGCATAAGCTATGTAAATTCCCAGCAGAGATTTGAACCGCATAAGATAGATAGGAAGTATGAGTACGGATAAGTACCCCGTCTGGGTGCATATGAATGAGTTCAAAGACCGATTATATAACTAAGAAAATATGTATCCTACGGAGATAAGTATCGGGCCCCGACGTAAGCTCAAGTATATGCCTGGGAGATTCAGCAGAATAAGCCTGCTATAAGTATAAGGTCTGAATAAGGATAAACCTGCTATAAGTATGAGATCCAAATAAGGATAAGCCTGCCGTAAGTATAAGATCAGAAGGTTATAAGTATAAGTTCCAAATAAGAATAAGTCTGCCCTAAGTGTAAGATCTGAGTAAGTATAAGTTGCTCTAAGTATAAGTTCAGTACAGTAGATGATATACTTCTATGGGAGATATAAGAATTCTATTAAAGGTACAAGTAGACAGAATTATGTCAATGACATGAATAGGAAAACGACTTGAAAACCTGAGGAAGTCATGATACATGTAAAAGAGATGAATTGGATGCCTTGCCATTGTATATGTCTAAATTTGCTCTGAATATGATCTGACCTGTTATATATTGGATTATATGAATTCATGATGATTTCGGAGACCGTTAATTGCTTTATGTTATTTGTGATTCAAAGATAAATGTATGTGTGTTTCTCAGATAAGAAATGCTTCCCACTAAGCGTAAAGCTTAGCACCTGCTTCAATCCGTGCAGGTACGTGAGAAGACATCGGAAGAACACGAAGATACAAATTGAGTCACCATTAATTTGTAAGGTTCACTACAGCAGGTTCCGCTCGACGAAACGTGAAAGTGCGCTTTGTATTTGTAAATAATTCGCTTATATGTGTCTAGATTTTGATGGACACCACTCGATGTGCTTCTTTAATATGTATATGATGTTTGATTATGAAGCAGGTAAGATAAATATACCACAAAGTTTGGTTTAAAAAAATCAATGTAAAAGAGTTCCATTTTGAGTCTCGTCCCTGACGACATTCGGATCCGCTAATCGGGCTCCGACCCCGAGCCGGGCATGACATACGATACATTTCTCACTTAATTTCATCATTTTCTATACTTCCGGAATGCTTATTTTAGCTTAAATACGCAAAAAACAAAGAAAAATTAGGGTCAGAGGGACCACTGCATTCAAGAGCTAAATAACTCCAGACACGCATTGTGCTTAAATAAGACCGTATAGCTGTTATATCGTATCACTGCACTCGCACAGTTCAAAGGTGTACCGACATGTGTCTCCTCGAATTTGCCTATAAATGGTAATTTCACCATTTTCACGACCCTTTTCTTCCATAATTCTTATATTTCACTTCACTCGAAAATCAACATAGAAATCCTCAAAACAACTCCACAATTGCTTAATTAGTCAAAGAATCCAAGGATTCATACTCAAGTTCACCCACCCTACAAAAACCCTTGAATCATGAAGGATTTCATATCTAAAACACATCAACTAGGATTTCAACCAAACCTCCTAAATCTAGAGTTAGGATGTCTTACTAACAAAACCCTAGAAAAGGGAACCAATTCAATCTCTAAGGAAAACCCCAGCAATCATACCCAATTCATGTACAAAAATCATCAAAATTACAATTCCATACTAAAGTCATATCAATACAAGAACTATACCTATTTGATCTCTCCTTCTTCCTCTCTTCTCCCCTTCCTCCTCCTCTTCTTCCCATAAGTTTTGTTTAACGTGCAATTATTTTTGGTCTCCCTCCTATTATAGTGAAGGTTTTTGGTTATTTAGCTTTTAGTCCTTCCAGCACTTTGACTATTTGTATTCTAATTTCCTATAATTGTATTTTTTTTAGCTTCAATCTTATTAATCCATGTCTTTGATGCCCTTTGGACAATTATGTTTTTGTCTCCAAGTCTGCACAATTTTCTGTTTCTAATCCTTTTCCATTTTTCTATTTAATTTACTTAAAATTTTAATTTTATGCCTGGCTAAAATACCCTAAACATGTTGAAACAACTAGGGTATATTTCGGGGTGTTACATAAACCTAAACCTAAACCAAGTTCATACAAGAAATAAATCCTAAGTTTTTCAAAGATCAATGGCCCTAGTTTGTGGAAACTCCTAAACCAAGAATTTAGCTTTCTATCATATAGGAAAAGGGAATGGGGAAGTAGGAAGACTGTATGTTGTTGTTGTTGTTGATTATAGAAGAATGGGCTCGATTAGGCCACTTTGACTCAAATTTGGACCCACTGAGGTCATTGTATGATATTGAGTCATGTTGGCAGTTTTTTTTAGTACAAGTTGTATTTTGGGTAGAGCTCCCCTGCATAAAGAAGACTCGCCTGGATTTTCATTAAATCAATGGTCTCCTCGAAAGAGGACATGATTGGGGCCATTTAATCTCTAAACATGGTACTAAGGATAATAATCTCTCATATTATTTAATTTTTTTTACTTCATTTTTAACAGGTCAATTATGTATGTTTTCTCTATTCCCGTAATATGTTATTACAATGGAGATATATTGAGGATTGAAACATATGTCAAATATGTTGGGAACAAAGCTTTTATTGTGCCTTTGGATATACCGGGGCCGACCCATCGCTCAAACAATTGCGATATCATATTTTCAAGCACAACCATTAATAAACGTAGTCTCAAATTAGTCCTCAATTGTAAGTATCCTCTAAAAAGTGGAAATAGGTTCCAACCTTTTCCAATATGGAATGACAGTACTGTGCACCGAATGTTGAACATGGTTAACACAACTGCCATTGAGGAAATTGAATTGTTTGTTGAGGTCGTTCGAATAAACCGGCTGCGAATCAATACGGGTGTCAGAGAAACGAATGTCGTAAATCGCTGCGATCGTAGCTCATGAATGTCCGCATTAGATAATCGGAGTATATGGAGATGATGTACTTGCGCTTTTGAAGAAGGTAATGATGAATCTAATGAAGATGTTGATGATAAATATGATGAAGACTTACATGTCCAAGCTGATGGACATGTATCATCATTCCAGACTACAAATCAGGTTTTAGAGAATGAGCAAGGGATATTTGTCTCTACGCATGCATTATCTGCGGATGCATCGATTATCCTGCATGATGAGGGAACCATGAGTCATCCCCTATTCATTTTCACCTACCACCAACACCTTGTTTTGAATTGAAAACATAGATATTGCTATTTCAAGTGGTTAGACTCCATGGGCACAAGAGACTACCAGTTATTCGAGTGGAGAATTTGTAGTTGGGCAAGTTTTTAATTCTAAATCCTATTTGCAAGAGGCTACAAAGATTTACTCAATTAGAGCACACCAAGAGTTTGTTGTAGTTGCCTCCTCAAAAAAATTGCTCGTTTTGAAATGTAAGAAGGCCAAAGAATGTCAATGTCAATGGTAGTCAAGGTACTATGGTTGTGAAAGATACTTGCTTTACTTAGATCAACAACATAAGTGTCGCATACTTGTGTAAACCCTGTTTGAACCTGACCATCATCAATCGGACTTTCAAACTCTATCAGCTTGCTCATACATGCACAATTAGCGCACACCACATCGTCATCGCTTATTCGCCAACAAGTGATGGAGAAATGGGGATATGAAATTTCATATAAAAAATCTTTGGATGGAAAGCATAAAGCATTTAGACACTTATTTGGTGATTTTTCTTAGTCATATACAAAGCTCCCACGTTTGTTCTTGGCTATAGAACAAGAAAATCCTAGATGTGTAGTCATTTGGAAAGCCATCGACAATAGTGTGCCAAACAATGAGATGATTCCAATCTGTTCTGGTCATTCAAGCCATCTTACGAAGTGTCTCAAGTAAGTTGTTGTTCGTATTGAGTATTGATGCAGCCACATTTGTATGGGAAGTATAAAGTGGACATTGTTGATTGCTAAGTGGGTTGTGACGGAAATAATCGCTTGTTTCATCACATTTGCTATTATGTATACAGAATATTGATAGTTGGGGATGGTTCTTGGCATGTATCAGAAATAAAGTAACTCAACGGACGGGGATTTGTGTTATATCTGACAGACATCCAAGTATCATGGCAGCAATGAGCGATCCTCATCTTGGTTGGGATGCACCACGCAAGATGAATAGGCAGATGGCTACAATTGGGAGAATTAATTATGAAGCATAACAATGGTTAGAGGCGATCCCTCTCCAGTTATGGGCACTTTCACATGATGGAGGTCAAAGATATGGGATAATGACAACAAACATGTCGAAGGTATTTAACAGTGTTCTTAAAGGAGCTCGTAGCTTACCACTCACTGCATTAGTTCGGGGCTTGATTTTCCGCCTTACCGCTACTTTGTTAAAAGCATGTGAACAAGGTGTCGATAGGATTGGCATTCAATGAGCGCTCACTCCATATGTTGATGCTCGTATCTGGGGCCGTGGTGGTTAAGGCTCTGACGATGGAAATTGTTACTTACGATCACATATTGGCATTTACCGCCAAGTCAAGGGAGTGGTCAAATTCATTACCTCAACTTAAATGACTAGAAATGCACAATTTCTGGTAAGACACCGATATATGGATTTCCATGTAGCCATATCATAGCAAAGATGTCAAAGATCACGTGTTGATTTTCGCTATTCGTCTGGGCTACTACACTACGCACGTATATTTCATGACACTCGGGCAAGCTTCGTTTTTTTTATCCCATATTCAATGAAGATGAGTAGCCTCTTTATGATGGTCCTACGATTGTAGCTCAGGAGTCAATGAAACGGAAAACCAGTGGTCGTCCTAAATCAACCCGGTAACATAATGAAATGGACGTTAGGGAGGGGAAAACCATGATAAAACGGGTCAGGCAAACAAACGGGTCACACCCATGGTTCGAGTAAGAATAGAAATCAAGTTCAGTTGATAGATGTGAAGTAAGGCAATTTATTTGTTTGTAATGTAGGCCTCACCCTTTTTATAGTTGTTTTGTATAAGACTTGCATATGTGTATTTCTTGTAAATGAGGCCTCACTTTTTCGTATTTGTTTTGTATAAGACTTATCTCTAGTAAATGAGACATTGGCTATTTGAAATGACGCGTGTATTGTAAATCATTGTCGCTGTAATTAATATTGGATAAACTATATTTGACAATTATTCCTCGATTTGTTATATCTTATGGTATATGGAGTTCAGAGGGGATTCATGATGATCCTCGGATACATCCTGCCTCGTATCGCAAGACGTACACATATCACACCCTAAGATACAGAGCGCAGTAATGTATTTTGTCAATTATCAATTACTATTAACAGTTGTAACATATAATTTATATATAACCAATTTTAAAATTGGTTGTTTCATTGCTTACAAATTTCAGAAATACCTCCCGCCCCTCGATGCCACGAGCCTCCATGACTCTTTGTGTGGAGGATGGATATACGCATTCTACCATAAGTGATCGTTGATTTCCACGCATATACCGCTTAGGTCACATCACGATCGATTGGCCACTTATCACCTCTCTCGTCGAGAGATGGCAGCCCGAGACACACATGTTTCATGTGCCAGTAGGGGAGATGATGATAACCTTATAGGATGTCTCCATCATCCTTCGGGCTCAGATCCACGTGGCCCGGCCAGCCACTAGCACCTCGTGGTGCTCTGATGGCGTATGCTTAGTGAGGAGCTGTTTCTGTCATCCCACCCGCCGATGCTAATGTAGGGGAGCCACTATCTCCTTTACGGTGGTTATGGTACCCCAATTATCCACCCCCGCCACTGATGCATGAGGTCACATTGGGGAAGGTGAAGGCGCGGTGGGTTCATCTACTGGCTGATCGAATCCTTCTTGTTTGCAGACAAGAAGGGTGTGAATGTTCCCATGTGCTTTCTCCCACTACTGCAAGATTTGACGCATACTGTGACTTATAGTTGGGGTGGTGCAGTACTAGCACATACATATCGCGAGTTAGGCCGAGTCAGCTTGGATCGTAGCCACGGTATTAGCGGTTGTATTACACTCATACAAGTATGTAATAACTTCGAATATATGTTGTTGTGTATGGATGAATTGGCCTGATTAGGCCACTATTACTCATAATTGATCTAATGGGGTCATTGTAATGATATTGAGCCATGTTGGTAGGTTTTACACAAGTTGTATTTAGGTAGAGCTCCTGGTATTAAATGAGACTCTCCCTATTTTCGTTAAATCACGGCCCAAAAGTGGACACGATTTATATTATTTTTCCTAAAGCAATATAAAAACCTCAATTTTTTGGGACAAACTTTATGTTTATTTTGTATTTAGCTATGGTCTTGGGAAAGACTTCATGTCGGTCGACCAGATTTTGGGCGACCACACGCAGATCCAACACCACCACCCGCTCATGCCTTACACGATGCCTATGATGATGTCGGGGATGGAGACCTACCTAAGGCTGTCCACGATGGATTACCAGCTCAACCTACGGCTGAGCCAGAGGTAGAGTTAGCTCTTCCATTCGGGTGTAGGTGGAGAGTTCCTTTGACACGGGTGCATAACCCGTCCTACTCTCTCTATATCGATCACTGGGGATGCACAAACCCTTGACGTGCAAATGGTATATGTAAAGTATATGGTTCTATATTAATTTTTATTCATATTCCCGTAAAATTTATTGACATCAAGTGTTCACATGATCCTATGGCAGCCATATCGCGGGAGTTATCGACCAGCCCACATAACTGCTTAGCCGATCAGAGATCTCGCGAACGATGTCACCACTCATATGTTTCGAGATCGCCAGAGTGGCATCGCCTAGAGCGAGTCTTGCGCCGGGCCATTTAATCAGAGATTCTCCAGCTTGCTCTTACGAAGCAACGCTTGCATAGAGTGGATGCATGTGGACGACACTAACGCTGGACATGACGATCATGCCCGCGACGAAAGCATTGGCTGATACGCGAGCTGCCAGATCATCACCACCCCTATGGTGGGCTTTTGATGGACTCCATGACCATACACAAAGGGTATCGCCGTATTACATGGCGTTTAAGACACCACCACGCATAAGATGTGAGGCAGGTTTCATACTACGCCGTAGTACTCATGTTTTGGTAAGTTAGAGTCATGTGTTTCTAAAATATTTTACCTAATTTTGAATCAATAGATTATGTAATTATAATTCTTTTCTTTGAACACTCTCAAATCGCCGCATGGATGATAATATAGCCGTCGCTCTCGCTTTTTGCTACCACTGGTGATAAGACATACATCATATTGCCCGATCGGTGTTACACCAGATCGAAGAAGACCATCGCATCGCCTGGTACACTCGGGAGGCTTCGACATCACATGGACCATCGATTAAACTTCCGGTGTCATCCACACCAACACGTATGCAAATCTATTCGAGGTAGAAGGGAGAGGGAGAGGGAGAGGAGGCGGACCGGTGGCTCGCTCGAGATGGTGGGCCAGTCATGGTCTCGTATCAGCTGACAAAATGACACTTGAGCCGACTTTTGCCTACTCGATACCCTCCCTATACTTCTTACTCCCTCACACCCGAGATGTTTATACCCCCTAGACACTTGCACACTTCCATACCCACCACATTGACACATCACCTTCCTACCCCCACACACTTACACATCACCTTCCATACTCCCACACACTTACACATATGTACCTTATCCGGTGTCGCCGAGAGCCAGCGTCCATAGCAGTAGATATCACATTGTCGTCACACCCTTTACCATCCCATACATTCCTTCCCATGGATGACACCATCCTTGACCTTTTACCTGAGTGGGTAGACTCTCCGCCTAGGGCTACACCGCACTACCGGTACATCGACTACTTCCATCCATCGCCCCCGCTCCATCGCCCTTCCAAATTGGGCCTCGTACTCCACGGGGACCCTATCGCCGCCAGACTATTTATTCTAGGCGCCGTCCTAAGAGAAATATAAAGGTGCCATCTTATGGGACTCATTGATACATGTTATTATTTTTATATATGAAAATTTGTATAAAATATTTTAATATATTTAAATGTTTTGGTATATGCATGATTTGTATATACAATGTTTTTTAAGATTATGCACGCAGGCACCATCTAGTGGTTTTTAGTTTTCATACACGTATCGCTTATAAAAATAATTTTAAATTGTAAGTATTATAAAATTTTCCATTTTTTTTACAATGCATGCAATAAAAATAAAAAAATAGATTTAGCCCTATTTTTCAAACTATTATTAACAACGATTTTAAAAACATAATTAGCGCTCTCTAAATTCCTACCCTTGGATGCGGCTAATACATAAAAACTCAATTTTAGTATTCTCAATTTAATATTTTTATATTCTCCAAAGTTTTCAAAGCAAAACATGTTCCTCTTGCTTTTTCAAAACAAAAACATTTGGTTTATGCATGAGGTCGTGAATTGAGGGTTAATGTAAAATTCCATGTTTCGCATTAAAAATGATAATAAAATTAAACTGGGTAATCCTAGTGGAAAAATAAATTGATTCAAATTTTTAAAAATTAAACTTGCAGGTTCATTTGAATTTTCAGGCTACCTTGGATGTGCTTGTTGTAAAAATTTATAAATTTTATATTTAAGTTATTTACAAATAAATATTTTTTATGCTGAATTCAAATAATTTACTATATATTGGGCTGGATCGTTACAATATATGGGTTCATACATGAGTGAATATATGGGTTAATGACAACAGTTTTTGTAATAATCACAAAAATAACATTAAAATTAAATTTAGTTAAGTTTAATGGTCGTCATTATGAACGATGGCCTTTGTAACATTAAACCAATTGTCAATTGCCGTCGTTTCAATAGCCGGCGTTGTGAACGACAGCCATTGAACTTTGCCAAAGGCCGTCGTCCAAAACAACGGCAATTGTTCAATAGTCGGCGTTGTGAACGACGGCCATTGAAGTAGCTAAAGGTCGCTGTCCACAACGACTACCAATGCCAACTTTAGCTTCTCCAACGTGGCCAAACGCACTACTTTGGTCATTTTTTTGAAACCTATAATAAATTCTGTATTTTTTATTCAAAATACACTATTCACATCAAAAACTCGCTTAAATGCCTCAAATCTCTTTGTGAAGACATAAAATTTGTGACTTCTGATTTTCATGCATCTTCAAGGTTGTAATCCGGAAGCCCTACCCTTCGTCCATCTGAGCTTTAGCTGGAGTCCTGATCTTCCCTTCTTACAAAGAGTTTTCTGCATCGAAGGTATTGCTCCCCTCCTTGTGCTTTTTTCCTTTCTTTTTATTTTGTGATATTTTTGTTGGATTGGGTTTCTATCTCTAGTTTCGTTATTTTCTTATCTTTCGTCTATGTTAGGCCCAAGATGGGGGTCATTGTTGCCTTGAGTCGTAGGGTCAGTTTGTTTCTCTGAAGGTTGTTGGGCCATTAGTCTCATTTTTTGTTTTCTCCATTTGCTTGGTTTCCTTAACTACCCCTCACCTCTTTTATGTTGTCATTTCTTATGTTTTTAGATGTTAGGCCCCAACAGCTCAACTTTGTCCTGAGTAGTTGGTAAGGGTGCTTAGAGACCACATGATGGCGAAGTGAGGAGTTCCTCTTCCCTCGACTCAAATCGTACGTAGACCCGGGTGAACATGAACGAGTCATTACGTGGCTCATGCCCATCTGGTACACTCAGGGTGAAAGATTTTAGGAGAAATACTCATTTTTGCCTAATGTTCAAGAAAGATTTCTACCGTTCGCCCCCAATACCGCCAAATGCATTGAAGAGAACCAGGGGAACTTAATTTCGCCTATTGGCCCGAGGTGTATTTCACCGAGGGGCTTTGGCTACCCCTGCCAACTTTGGTGCACTAGTTCCTACAATATACCGACCCGCATTCAAGCATCGTTTCACATAAATATCATAAATTGCTCTCCTTGAGTGGGGTATGTGTACTGAACTAGCGACACGGTCTGCCCCCAGCTAGAGGAGGTCCTCTACGACCACACCATATAAAGAGGCATACGCTAATAGATATTACTGCGGTGGATGATAAATCGCAGCCTCAAGGGTTAACTTTGCCCGACACAATAAAAAATAAGCCTCAAGGCGCAATGTGATGATTTTTAGGTTGTGGGGTTGCCCCACGACTCAATGCTTCCCGAGTTCAGGCTTAATCTAAACCTAAGGTTAGGTTGGTCGAATGAGTGCTCTCTTCTCCTTGTTCTTCTTCTTTGCTCTTCTTATTACGGTTTTCGTCGTGATTGACTGTTACAATGTTTCGTTGTGCAAATAACTGTGGATGCAAGAAATTACTGGATAACTTATTCCTGTCCCAATTCGATATGTTGGTCGGTGTCTTCCGCCATTCTGTTTCCGAGAAGAAGTTCAAGGCGCTATTGACACCAAACAACATCTAGGACGTAATTGAGAACCCGGAGGACTTCATTCCTCAAGAAGTTCCAAGGGATAAATTTCCGATCGCCTAATCCGCCCAAGTTGAATGAGTGCTTTCTCACTTGATCAGATGTAAAACCCTAGAAAACTAGAATTTTTCTGAAAAATGGCAAAACAGTAAATTGCCAAAATAGTACAAGTTGAAAACCTGTAAATTTTTAGATCTCGGATGACGAAACGGACCTCATCGTTGGATTCGTCTCAAAAAATATAGTTACCCAGACGAATTTCATCGAATTCCATGACAGTCGGATTTTCATGTTTTTCGGGATAATGAGTGTCCAGTGACTCCTAGGTACAAGATTATTTACGAAAATCTCGGAAGTTAGGAAATGACTTGAGATAAGTTCATGGAATATAAGTTGAACTTGAACGAAGACGAAATAAATCACTACGGGCCAAAACCCGACTGGTCCGTGGGCAGATTACGCGGGTACAGACTTTTCAACTTAAACTTAAGTTATGACAAAAGAGGAATTAGGGCACAAAAGAGCCCAATTTCCGGGTTTGAACGAGAGTATAGTAGGGAGAGGAGAAGAGAGAAAGAGGAGAGCCGCGCCCTCCCAAGATCACTTGAGTTCATCATTGCTCGCCGACCGAGAACAAAAGTTTATTACAGGCCACGGCAGCGCTTTTGGATACTGGAAAGAGGGATCTCGCCGAAGATCCAAGAAGGGAGATTTCAGAAATCCGGTTATCTGCTTAGGGAGGCTCCTACCCGTATCACAAACCCTGTGAGGCGGACTTTTCCCTACCTGGCTTACTTCAATCTTTGGCCTGAAAGAGGCTTTCTTTCATATTCGTTTCGCGAAGAAAAAATAATCGATTTTTGGGTTCAGACGATAGCTTCTTCGCCAGGTGAAGGTAACCTTCCGCTGGAAGACGCTTTGCACCTAGGGAGAGGAAGGCCTCGCCCAGTAAAGGGTCTACCTAAGCATGGGTACGCAAGCCTAAGCGAACCCGGGGACAACAAGACCGACTTTCTCGGGGTCTTTTACCTTAGGCGAGCTTCCAAGCAGGGTCCGAGGCCTGTGTTGGATCGATCTCATGGCCCGATTTGTGATTGTCAGGGCTTGGTCGGGTAGCCACAGTGACTCGCTTGAATGTGTCATTCGTCACCAAGAGTGACATGTTTGGATGTCAATGTGTGTACTCTAACATGTGGACATGTGATGAATTGGTGTGTGCAATGGTCATTATATGGCTTGCTTGTGTGTGTGTCATTGTTTGATCATAGAATGACATATTGAATGTGAATGTTGATATATGCTTGTATGGTATATTGACATGAATGAAATGATGTATGGTATATTGACATGAATGAAATGATGTATGGAAGTCATATACAAGTGATGTGATTATCCATGACACCAGTAAGTGGTGTGGATTGTTTTGTCCATGTAGCATTCATTATACATGTGACATAATATGTCATGACCAAGATCTGCATTGCATATGCACGGACATCGCATTAAATGCGGATGAGTAGTTAGTTTAAAATCGATTAATCGCGTTTGGTGTTTGATTAGGTGGACTCGGTAAATGGGACAACGTCCAACAGAGTCGCACAATTGATTAAAATGGTAAAGAAAAAAAATGTGTCGGGTATTAGCAAAAAGGCATAGATTCCCCCTCGGGTGAAAAGCCCGCCAATTATGGTTAGACATAGTCCCTAGCGGTGAAAGGCCGTAAAGTGTCTGGGTTTGCGGAGCCCACAATGGAACACCAAAAATCTGCTACCCACAAAAAAGGCGCATGATAGAATATAAAATGATCATTGTGATGTATCATCCAAAAGCTTTTTGTTTATAAACAAATGAAATTTGTTTTGAAATGATCATCGATGTCATCTAGAATGATGGTTTTTCACACATGGGCGTGAAGGCCAGGTGAAGGAGTCATGAGGACCAGTAGAATGGTACATGATGAGATGTGATTCATTTCATGGCATGACATGTAGGATTCCATATAATTTGACATGTTCTGTTGAATGCATGAAATATTATGAACACGCATGTGCACTTAGGCTAGAGTAATTCTCAGACAGGTACTTACTGGGTGTGGCTCACCCTTTATGGGATAACCCTTTCAAGTGCAGGGTCTACAACGGTGGACGGCGCTCAGACGAGGCCGTGATTGCGAGGAGGGCTGACATGTGGCCTTGATAAATCATTTTGTAGAAAGTGCTTGGGAAAAACTAGTTCTAGCATGTGTTTTGTATAAAAGAATTGTAATTAAATTCTTTTTTAAAATTAATGTCATATTTGGTATGTAATAAATGGTAAGAGGGTTGTGACCGAAGCCCACGGATTGTTTTAGTATTGTTCCCATATTTGCAACGAATATGATGAATGGTCCTTATAGAAAGGAACGCTTCGAGGCGGTGTCGCGGTAACTCGGGTACCCACAAGTAATTGGTACTCGTTGTTTCAAGAATTTAGGTGCGCTTATGACCTAAGGTAGTAATTCTCACAAAGAAGGTTGGTTAACAGACCAATGACGGGGCGTCACATCGATTCGTTGGGTAAACTGGGCTATCGAATGTTTACTATGAAGAGATGAGCATTAGAGGCGATCTATCGCAGAGGTTTCCCCTCATACCCCCGACTAACCCGACGGACGGGAGGTGGCCTAGAGTTGGACGTACCGACGACGAGTCAACGAACTGAACCATAAAAGAGGGCATAAGAGTCTGACCATGCTAGCAGTGTGCTCGTAGGGGGGCTTGTAGCCCACCGATGACAGTGCCCCAGCTTGAGCCTCGGGGTGTTCGAACTCCATCACCGATTGCCTGGGCATCTCGCCAGCCTCGAGGTGTCCATGCCCCAGCTAGGGAGACCATGCAATCCAAGGGGAAGGCCAAAGCCGATGTGTACGTTGAGCCTTCATTGGACAAGCCGACGTCGCCTTCGTCTCTTGAATCCTTCCTTGTTGACTCCGAGCGCAGAAGGAAGAGGCCAAGATGGAGGAGCCGGCGATGGAGGCTCCCATTAGAGAACCTATTTGCGGTGAGGCGACGAAGGCTGAAGATAGAATGTGGCAGGCGCCACTACTTTCAAAATGGCAAAACACGATACTTGGTTTTATTTACTTTGCTCCCTACTTACTTGTCTCTTGGTGCTCAACTTGGTGTGTGTGTATACGCGACCTGCTAACCATCGCGTTAGCCTACACTAAGTTTAGGTTTTCGCCTTCAAGATATGACCCAGCTCACGACTAAGTGCAAGTGGAGTCTTGAATGCATGTACTTCGGGCAGAGTTGGAGAGGTAAGGGTTGAAAAATCTTATCTAGAGTTGGATCTGGAGTCGCCAGCCTAAGGAGAAGAAGTCGAGACCCGATCCCACCAAGGTGTGGAAGGTCGAATCCAATCTCAAAGGAGTTAGAGTAAAAGGATGCTTTTTGTGAGGCTGAGAAGGACCAAGTGGCCAAGGAGTTGTAGGAAGCCTATAACAACATGCTTTCGGTAAGGGATCGGTCACAATTTGATGCGGGGTATCGGCTTGGGTACTCGAAGGCCTTGGAGGAGCAAGGACGGGCCGGCATCCTGCAGGAAATGCTAGAAGCACACCGTGAAAGGGGTGTCCTGTGAAACCAAGATGAAGAGAGCAGGATGGGCGATTCTCAACTGGCGGCTTGCCAACTTCTGCCGTAAAGGATGAGCGACCCCAGATCCTATAATCGACTTAGTCCCCATCCTCCAAATTTCGTGATAACGATTCTTTTGTCGTATTGTTTTTTTTTTTTTTAGTACTTACTTTGGCAAGTTATGCCCTTGGTTGGACAGACTACAAACTTTTTTTTTGTTTTTTTGTCTTGTTTATATTCTAAATGCACTATTCGCCTTCTTTATTTGTTGTTTGTGTTTTTAAGCTTTGGGATCACCCTTTCCGAGGCTCTTTGTTCGTCCTCCTTTAGTGAAGGTCAGTGGCTTGAGGTCATAGACCTCAAATGGCGAAGGGCCACTAGTGCTAGGTCTTAGACCTCAAATGGAAAAGGGTTAGTGGCCTCCTAATTGGAAAGGGTCGATGGCCTTCTACTGGCGAAGGGTTAGTGGCCCGAGGTTTGAGACCTCAAATGGCGAAGGGCTAATGGCTTGAGGTATGACTAGGAAACCCATGTCGCGACTTAAAACTTGCCCAAACCTGTAATAGCCTTTCTGGCATTTCCTGCACCTCCAAATTTTTCCCAAGACACTCTAAGTTGTCACAATGGCTCCTGCAGATAATAGCAAAATGATAAAAGAGTGGGAAAAGCTTGTCAAAACTATATTAAACAATCATAATGAGCTACTACAACTCTCTTTTACATAACAAAACCGGATAACTCGTCCAAAAGTTTACAAATGTAATGTTTAATCCGGGCCTTCGTACTCATTAAGGCCTCATATGAGTTCCACTTCCCGGTAGGCTCCTCCAAGCATTCGAAATAATTTCCACAACGTGGGTGATCAATGCCAGAGAGGAATTCTCCTACAAGGGCTACTCCCCACCTAAGTGTACATGCAATGCCATAATTTAACATTTATCAACACATTAAGCAAAACATATGCATTTCTATTTGAATGCTCTCATGTCATGCTAATGTCCTGAGCCCTCACTAACTCCCTCACAGATGCACACGTCATGTATGAGAAACCTTCAATTCCAAAACAAAAGATTTTTGTTTTATATTTCAACCTCGATAGTCTCCGCCAAAATTGCTTTATTCTAAAAGCCATGTGGCCTGCAACGAATTTTCCGGCGTTTCACCCTGTACTGACACCTTCTCGACACTTTCATGGACTTTCATTGTTGGATGCATATGTCTGACCAAGAATACAGGCCTTTCACCTGAGGGGGTGTCTATCCCTTCTTGCTACTACCCGACACATAATTTCAAACCGTTCGACTCTAGGAAGTCGTCCCTTTTTCAGAGCCCACCATTTAAACACCAAACACAGTGTTCTTTCATGCCATGCACTCACACCCATTTCGATGTCCCCGTGCATATGCAATGCAGAATGTCATTACATGTTCTTTCATGTTACATGCATGATGAGAGCTGCATGCAATACTGGCATTCATGGATAACTACATTCTATAGCATAAAATTTACATCCATATTATTACAAACCCATGTAAATACATCGGGCCGCATATATCCACATGCATTTTTTCACACACTTACATGTCATTCAATCATAACAACACACAAAACCGGATTCATGTTCACTTGCATCAAGACATTACGGGCCAAGATGTCGGCCCATGTCCAACACCGACACACTACAAAATCATCATACTGTGAGCCCAGTTATTTTCCAAATGGTACAACCTACTGAAACTAGTTTTGAGAACAAAAAGGACTCAGAAACTGGTCCGTAATTCACCAACAGTTCGATCACAACTGTTCTTTCACCAGCCCAACTGTTAGGGCTACACCTCATGGCCATCGAATGGCCCTTAGACAAGGACTAACCAGTAGAGAGAACCCAATTTTTAGTGCAAACACCGCTCTAATCACAAACTCTCGCTGTTCAAACAATAGAAATCGGATTTCTCTTCCCTTTTTCCTTTTCATTTCTTTCTCCTTTCTTTTCTATCTTTTCCTTCTTATCCATCCTTATCGACCACTTGATCTTTCTTAGGTAGTATCACATGGCCCTATGTGTCCCTTTTGTTTTGCTCTTTTGGGTGATAAGTACAATCTATGACATTTAAGCCATCACACACCTTTCATCCGGTCCTATCCAATTTCCACTTGATCTTTTTTTCTAAAGACCACACATGGTCTCACGAATTTGCCACATGTCCCTATTTTAAGTCATGATGCTATGTGGCGTTGTGCCACACGTTGTCATGCCATTTACTCGTCTTACCTTGAATTATGTGAAATTTTGACCATTTCAGACTTGACGCACTGTGCCAAGGTAACTAAACCTACGAGATGAATTATTGCAGGTCCAGTTCCACACCTGAGGTCTAGGGAATTTCCAGATTTTCCACCTGTACTATAACAATAAATTCCGTTTTCCATTTTTCAGAAAAATTGAATTTTTTTTTCCTAGTTTTATAGTGTGACTCGTCTTCCCATCCAAAATTTGGAGTTTAGCCTCTTTGATCCATCTTCAGTGATTGTGTAGGGGCTCTCCCAGTTGGGCTTGAATTTGCCCTCATCGAATGTTCATCGTATGACTAGGTTGTTCCTTGAAGTCCAGTTCCATTATTTGTCTCTTCACCGTGCTACTGACGTTGGTGGCCCGTCACCGACTATCGCTTATATCCCTTCTTTCTTCAAGCTCGTTGAGGGCGAAGGCGAGCTCCGTTAGGTCATCATTTCGGAGGACGCTCAGACTAACCGCTATGGGGATCAACTTCTCGGCCCTAAAGGTGAGAGCATAAGGCTTTTAACCAGTGGGTTGCCTCGGCATCTTTCAATAGGCTTATAAGGCTATTGGAAATTCGTCGACCCATGTGCCCTTAGTTGTAGTCAAACCGCTCGGTGTAGTCGATAGGTTTTGCTTGTCACCCACCGGCTACTGGATTGTGGGTATCTAGGGGTTGAGTAAACATTTTTAATACTGTGCTCCAAGAAAAAGTGTTGAAAAGGCTTACTAATGAAGTGAGGTCCGTTGTCCAAGACTATGGCTTGAGGTATTCCAAATTAGCATATGATGTTTCACTGGACGAACTAGGTTAGACGGCTTGCTTTGATCTGGGTGTAAGGTTATGCTTCTACCCACTTCATGAAATAATCTATGGCAATGAGCAAGAATTTTCATTGCTTAGTGGTTAAGGGCAAGGGTCCCACTATGTCGATCCCCCATAAGTAGAAAGGCCACAGGTTGGACACCGAGTAGAGCTCATTAGCATGAGCGTGGATGACGTTACTGAATTTCTGGCATACATTGTAGGATTTGACGAACTGTTCGGATTCATGCTTCATGGTGGGTCAATAGAATCCTTGTGTCATGATTCTTTGGCTCAAAGATCCTCTGCTAGTATGTGTGCCTCAAATACCCTCATGCATTTTCTTGATGATGTGCTCGGTTTCTTCAAGGGGTACGCACCATTGATAGGGTCCGAGAATGATCTGCGGTAAAGAATGTCATTTATTAGGGCATACCTTGCTACTCGGACTCTGAGTTTGCTGACGGTTTTCTTATCTGATGGTAAGATCCCATGTCTCAAAGAGGAGGTAAGTGGAGTTATCCATGAGTTGGTTGTTCGGAACTTTGTCAAGTGTACTGTTTCCCGGGAAATTGAAGGGTCTGCCATGACATTTAATTCCGTATGGCAAGGATATGGAGTGATGGAGGTCAAGTTGGCAAGGGCATCGGCTTTCTTGTTTGCTCATCTTAGCACTTTGGTTACCTCAAACTTAGAGAACCAAGGAATCAGTGCCCACATCATAGTTAGATATTAGGCCATTCTATCATTCTTTTCTTCGTATTCCCTTTAGATCTGGGATGCCACTAGCTGCAAATCACATCGAAGCTCTAAGCTCATGATGGTGAGGGCTCAGGCTACTCGCAGCCCCAATAAGACAACTTCGTATTCGACTTCGTTGTTTGAGATTTTAAACAAGAACTTAACCGCTTAGGCTACTAATAAGCCCTCAGGGGATTGTAATACCATACCGGCTTTGCCCTCTCATGTCTTAGAGGACCCATCGGTCTCGAGTATCCATAAGCGATCGGAGAGGTCGACCCCGGACACATTCAACAATTTGGTAATAAAATCGACCAAAACCTGACCCTTGATAGTTGATCTCAGACAGTAAAATAATATCAAACTTGCTCAATTCAATAGCCTATTTCAAAAGCCTACTCAAGGCGTCAGGTTTGTGGAGTATAACTCTGATTGGGTAGTTGGACAACACATATATTGTGTGGGCTTGGAAGTAAGGACATAGCTTTTTGGCAACGACTCTTAAAGCCAAGGCGATCAGCTCGAAATTCATGTAGTAGGACTTGGAGTCGGACAACACCTTGCTCACGAAGTAGAATGGTTTTTGCCCCCTATCCTCATCTGCTCTGACTAGGGCTGTGCTCATAGCTATGGCCGAGGTTGCAAGGTAAATGAAGAGCTCTTCCCCCTTCTTTGGGTTGGGATAGGGCTGGAGGAGAGGCGAGGTACTCTTTGATGAATTGGAAGGCCTTGTTGCACTAGGCATCCCATTTTCCCAAGGAGGCACCTTTCTATACTTTGAAAAATGGCTAGATGTAGTCTGAAGACCTCAAAATAAACCTATTCAATGTTGTTAACTTTTCTATTAGGGCATGTATATGTTTCCTTGTCTAGGGATGCTTCATATGTACAATAACTTGGCCCTGGTTAGGGGATATTTCAATTCCACTTTTGCTTACAAGGAAAGTCGAGAATTTTCTCGATTCTACCTTAAAGGCACATTTATCAGGTTTCAGTCTTAGTCAATGCTTCCTCATCAAGTTGAAGGCTTCTCGAAGGTGCTTAAGGTGGCTGGATCTAGATTCTGACTTCACCAGCATGTCATCTATGTACACTTCCATAGTGTTGCCCAACAAGAACTAGAACAGTCGGGACATCATGCGCTGATATGTAGCCCTCATATTTTAAGGCCAAATGGCATCACCTTATAGCAATATATACTTGTCGAGGTTATGAAGGCTATCTTTGTCAAATTGGGGGAGAACATCAGGATTTGATTGTAGCCCAAGTAGGCATCCAGGAAAGATAGGAGATCATGCCCTATGGTGGCATCAACTATCTGATCAATTCTGTGTAGGGATAATGTGTCTTTGGGGAAAGTGTCATTGAGGTCGGAGTAATCCACACAAATTCACCACTTTCCGTTCTTTTTAAAGACCACCACATTGTTGGCCAACCATTCAAGGTATTAAACTTCTTGAATGAACCCTGTCGAGAGAAGCCTATAGACTTCTTAGTTGATTACGTCATGATGCTGGGGGTGGAAGTGCCTTAGCTTTTGCTGCATCGATTTATATTCAGGTTGCACGTTTAGATAGTGTTACACCACGTTGGGAGAGATACCGGTCATGTCGTGGTGGGACCAAGTGGATATGTCTGCATATTCCTACAGGAAAGATGGGAATTCATCAACCTCTTGCTGAGATAGGGAAGATCCAATGCAATTAGCCATCAAGCCGGCCATGCTCGGTCAGAGGGTGGATTTTGTAGGCTCGCTTACTTTGTGAATCTACTGATTAGGTGGGCCTTAAGTCGTTGTTGCTATTTCTGGGTGGTTGGTAAACCGCTGGGGTTCCCCACGAAGAAGGCCACAAATTCCCTATGTTCCCCGAATGTCTATTATTCCCAAGGGGGTCGAAAAACTCAATATTTGGTGGTAGGAGGATGGAAGAGCTTTCATGGCATGGATCCAAGTACGTCCCAATATTGCATTGAAGAAGGAAGGCTCGTCTATCACTGTTAATTGAACGAGCGTTATAACATACCCTATTGTGACGAGCAACACAATCTCGCCAAGGGAGGTGGTTTGTGTGTTGTTAAAGCCCACTAGGATTATGCATGGTTTCCGGAGGATGTCGAGCTGTACCCCAGCCAGATCACCACTGGAAGATAAAGTAGGTCGGCTACGCTACCATGGTCGATTAAGATTTGCTTAATTGGGTGACCTTCGATCTCTAAAGTGGGGACTAGAGCATCGTCATGTGGCATGGAGAGTTGCCTCAAAGGGCATTCGAAGAATGTTACAGTCCCATCGATGGGCCCCACACTGTTGGGGGCGAAACTATAATGAATTATCGCCATCAAGACACCCGAGGGTTGTGGACCTCTCTCTTATAAAGCCACGGGGCCTACGAGGATTGTGCCGATTATAGGGTGGGAATTTGCTGGAGTAGTAGCTCGGGGTGAGTGTGGGTCGGTGGGTTCAAGCTTCGCTAGGTATTGCCTGAGGTGTCCCATTTGGACCATCGATTCAAGCAGCTTTTACAGTTAAGGGTGGGAAAAAAAAAAACTAAGAAACTGAACTGAAAAATAGGTTAATCGAATCGATTGTTTCGGTTTTGGTTTTATACAATTCTCGATTTCGGTTTAGGTTTAGGTTTATAAAATATATAAATCGTGGTTTCGGTTAAACTAATTATATTATTCATGTTCATGTAGTTTCAATAGAATAAAAATATATTAAAATATATTAACATGATAAAAATATTCATAATGAGCTGTAAAACGATGTTAACATTCAAAAGAAAGTAAATAATGTATTCAATTGTACTTCATAGTGATTATAGTTTCAAAGACAATTATTTAATGTGATTAGCTTTATTGGGTGGTTATTTGGAAGGAATTATGTTTGGTTGTGAATATTTTAGAGAAATTATTTTGGTGAGAATTTTTTTTTGGACACCTTTGGTAATGATCGTCAAACTTCCTTATTATGAAAAAAATTACAACCTAATACATACAAAATCTCATTCCATTTTTGAAAAAATACAACCTAATATATAATATTATATATCATTATCTCTTATAAGTTTATTACTTTTGATAGGGTTGAAAAATAAGGATTCAAAGGCCCACTCGTCAAGCCCAAAGAAGCGGCGCATCCAATGCACACCCGGCCCCCTACCACCCTCAAAGCTAAGGCCAGCCCTGGCTAGGCCTAAAATACGATCTTAGACAAATTAGAAGGTCCATACCAAGCAAGTCAGATTGAGTTTTGCCAATGCAGAAAATAGAATAACCCCTAACAAGATGTCATCCTACCGATCCAATCAAATCTTATCAATAAGGAAAGGAAAATAATAAAAGATCATCGCCAGTTGGATCTGCCCAATAAGGAAGGAAGATTATCCCAGATAAACTGTTTTTTCTAAATCCATTACCAAATCCAATATGGATAACAAGAAAATCCCATCCAATGGGAGCGAGTCCTAATCACAATCCAACTGGTTGAGCATCTACTATAAATACATGACCACCCCATCGGTGAAAGGTACGCACTCTTAGACGCCAATACTAAACAACCTGCGCCTCTTTTCTTAGAAAGAAACCGACTTAGGTATCGGAGCGCACGCACACCGACTTCTTCTTCCTTTGTTTTTGGCAGAGGAGTACGATCCAGACCGCAGACTCAGCGATTGCAGCAGTCCTACTAACCCGACGATAAAGGAACCCTCGCAAAGATGCCCTTCGCCAGCCCCGCAGCCGCCCCAGAACGACGCCCTACACGCTCCATCCCGCCCGCTGAAAAAAGGCATCATCACGGCTACGCCGTGGGAACGACAGCCTTTATAACATAACTGATTTCGCCGATCGATGGTATCGACTTAACACAAGCAGAGCAATGCCAATCCACCAAGGATGCGTATCCACTGTACGCGGACATTAGGCCTCGGGGACAAGAGGAAGCAATGTGCCATCACGAACGAATGAAGCACCCGCCTCGTCAACCAACTACCGAGAAGAGTTAGAACAGCTACCGCATAAATGCAAAGATCCACTCGAGACACGACGTAATCTGTAAAGGTCATAACATTCTCACGGCTGACGACACAAACATGGCATTCCCAAGGTGACGGCAGCAGAGTCCAAATCTGCACCCAGAGGGCATGGACCACAATTAGCCCCCGCGGAGGAAGAAAAACCGGGCACGCTGTGAGGACATGTCGAACGAAGAACCACATCATCCCCCACCCGAATCGAAGAGCAATCATGGGAGCAGAGGTTTAGGAGTCTTCAACAGGAGCTCGGCCGTATGAAGGAGGTGGTTAAGGGGCGCGCCCCGGACACAATGGATACCTTGGTACAACAAACTGAATCACCCTTCACAGTCGGGGTGTTACGCTATCCGCTTCCAGCGAAATTCAGAATGCCCCAAGTGGAAACTTTCGATGGAGCCAAAGATCCCGCCGAATTTCATCTCAATACTTACAAGAATCAAATGAAGCTGTACGGGTATCAAGATCTCCAGAGGCGCAGGCTTTCGCCACTACACTAAAAAGGTCGGGCCTTAGCCCGGTTTAATGAATCCCCCTTCATCAATCTTTCATTCAAAGAACTATCCATTGGCGCTCGCTCTCCCACTTCATCCGAGCCAGACGCATAGAAGCCAGGAGTTACCATCTATTGATCACAAGGTGGCTCGCAGGAAAGCCCGGTCATACGTGCAAAGATTCAACGCCGAAACCCTCAAGATAGACGCATTCGATGAAAAATTCGCCATCACACGTTAAATCATTGCAGGTTAGAGGCAAAATAAAGGATCTCGATGTTTTCCATTCAAAGAACCCTTGCAAGCATGGCCGAGGTCCTCGCCAAAGCAGAAAAATATATAAACGGCGAGGAAGCCCTCATATCAAAGAGAGAGAGCTCTTCCACCCGTAAAGAGAAGTACGACAGTATTAAACGGGAGAGTGACCTAAGCCCTGGGTGCCAAGACGGCCAGAAAAATCCCCAAGAAAGATCAAGAACGATCCCCTAAAGGCGGGAATCTGTGAGACCGCCCGCTCCACCACAACTGGAAGATCGACGACGCATTTTGCCCCGCCGCTTCACTCCTCTAACAGCTTCGTCGCAGTGTCCCGTGACGGTACGAAACGAGTACCTCGAGATACAACCTGTGATGAAATCGATCCCGCCACAAGGGGACAACACCAAATATTATGAAGTTCCATAGGATTACGCATCGCACCTAACAATTGTATACAACTGAAAAGAGAAATAGAATACTTAATACAACGTGATACTCCTGCTTCATATCTCTAGGAACTAAGCCCAGACCAAGCCCAGACCAGCCCAAAGTCGTGCCTGGGACCGAACTGTGCTCCCCCGACTTCAACAACAAAGCCACTGCAAACGACGACTCAAAGACTGTAAACCCCGAGAAATCCACGTGATCTCGTGGAGGATTCGCAGGGATGAGGCACACATAGCGTGTTCGTCAAGGCCCACTCTGCGTAGCATCAGATCAGCAGAAATGGGGGAAATACAAGCAGTATCCAAACTGCCGCGACTCGACACTACCATCACATTCTCTGACTTAGACCTGGAGGGATGCCAGCACCCCCATGACGACCCATTGGTAGTTCGCGCGATTGTGGCCAACACAACAGTTCATCGGGTTTTAATTGATAATCTGAGTTCACCGACATCATTCGCGCCTTTGAAAAATGGGCATTGGGAGAGAAAATCTAGGAACTCAACACCCATCTGCGGGGTTTTCGGTGGAGAAAAAGGTATTACCATTGGCTCGACTAACTGTGCTCACCCCGGGCGAGCCCTTGCCAGCGACGACAACAAAGAAGGTTCCTTATCAGACGCTCACGCCTTATAACATGTTGCTAGGTAGACCCTCTCTCAATGCAATAAAAGCCATCCCCTCAGCATATCACATGATAATCAAATTCCCAACCATACATGGAGTAGGGATGGTCCGAGGAGATCAGCGGGTGGCCAGGGAATGCTACACAGCCTCCATGAAACAAAGAGCGGCCGACAACGTGGAATGCACGGTAGCTTTGACATTGACTAGGTGCTCACCCGAATTCGAGCCCTCGGAGGAACCAGGAACCGCATCGCTAGGTGATCGACTCAACATCTCGCCTACATCTACCCAAACTACGGAAGACCTCAAAAGCCTCCCTCACTCGCTTTTAAGACGTAATATGACGCCGCATGGAAGCAAAGATACGCTGAGGAATCGACTCTACAAAGAATCACTCAGATTGAACACCAACCCATCCTTCAAACCGTCAAGCAAAGCGCAAGAGCTACCATAAAGGCAAAAAAGCCATCAACGAGGAGATCGCAAGCTCCCCTCCTGCTGTGAGCGATCAGAGAGGTAGAATATCCCGAAAGCGGCTGCCAATGTTATACTTAAGTAAAAGCAAATGGCAAGTGGCGACCAGACGACTTCACCGACATAAACAAAGCATGCTCAAGGACGCCTCCCTTTGCCAAGAATCAACCTCATGGACGCCACCGCGGCCACGAACTTCTCGCCTTTATGGATGATTTTCCGCTTACAACCAGATCGCAAGACGACCTCGACGACCAAGAAAGACTTTGTTCGTCACGCCACGTGGAACCTATCTTATCGGGTAATGCCGTTTGGACTTAAGAACGCAGGAGCGACCTACCAGAGGTTAGTAAACCGGATGTTCCAGAAGCAGATAGGCGCAACTATGGAGGCATAATGTGAGACGACATGCTTCAGAAAATCCACTACACCTCGATCTCCACTACTTCATCTCTCCGAGGCGTTCCGATCCTAAGGAAATACAAGGAACCTAACTCCAGCCAGAACAAAGCCTTCTGGCGTGTAAATTTAAAATTCTCGGGTTTCATAGTCATCCACAAGGGAATTTAGGCAAACCCAAATAAATAAAGGCAAAGGTTCGACATGCCATCACACCATTAGAATAAAGGAGGTCCAAATGACCGACAGAATGATCGCAAATTAGTTTCGATTAGTATCCAGGCAAGTGATAAATGCCACTTTCTTCCAAGTTCAAGAAAGATTTCCAATGGGACCCAAAGTAAGAAGCACCAAAGATTGAAGACATACTTCTGAGTTCCCCCTCCCATTCTAGTAAGCCCTGTCGAAGGAGCTCACCTATACTTAGCCAGATTCGACTCAAAACTCAAGGTCATTCTCGCCAGAGATAAAGAGCGTAGTTCGAAGATCCGCCTTATTATCGCAGCCCAAGCTCTAAGATGAGCAGAGGAGAGGGCACCCAAGAATGGAAAATTAATTCGCTCGTGACTGCAGCCTTCTGAAGCTCCGCCTGTGATTTCAAGCTCATACTATAAGTCCCAACAGATACCTTAATGAAGCAAGTATTACATAAACTGTGAGACTCGTGCAGACTAATGAAGTGGGCCATAGAGCTGAGCGAAGTTCGACATCGACACAGCTAAAACAACAATAAAAGGGCAGGTCTCTGTCGACTCACATGAGCCATCACGGAATCGTTAGTGGATGCCCAAGCGGCGACTGACCTCTCCACTTGGAAACTCTCTGTAGATGGAGCCTCGAATGCGCAAGGGAGTGGAGCAGGTCTTATCCTAACCTCCCCAGAAGGAATAGATATTGAGTATGCACTCAGATTTGGATTCCATACATCTAACAACGAAGCCGAGTATAGAGGCCACACAGCCTCACCTCGCCATCGATGAGGTCGATCACCTGTGAGGTCTACGTGACTCTAACCGGTGGTCGACAAATAGAAGACACCTACGAGGCCAAAAGTGAAAGGATGATCTTATACCTCCAAAAGGTCCGCGATTTAAGAAGAACTCAGGCTGTTCAGCCAAAACATGTCCCCAGAGTAGAATTCCCCGAAAGGCACGCCAGTTAGCCACAAATTCTCACAGAAGAATCCCTGTGTCGACGCCTATTGAATACTTGGCGGAACCTTCTATCGATCCTTATAGCATGGTGGTCGCCCCGGTAGAGTCTGTGTCGAGTTGGATGGACCCTATTTGGAATTATATAATAGACGGAAGCCTACCAGACGACCCGAAAGAAGCAACCAAAATAAGGGCGAGGTCAGCCAAGTTCACTAATCATAAAGGAAGCCTCTACAAGCGAGGATTTTTCACACCCTTCCTTAAATGCATCATGAGAGGACAATTCAAGCACGGTATGCCGAGGTGCACGAGGGTATACGCGGAATCGCACTGAGCTTCCTGCATTAGCGTGAAAGTCTTAAGGCGGTGGATACCACTGGGCCAACCATACTCAAGGATGCACCGACCTAGTCAAGAAATGCAAGATCTCGGCCAGAGCACGCCAAGATCTCACGCCTCCCGCCGAGCCCTTAACACTCCATCACAAGTCCCCGCCTTTCCAACAATTCCGGTTTCGACATATTGGGACCCCCGCCATTGGTAAAGGTCGCAAATTCATAATTCGCCGCAGCGGATTACACCGCGGGCATAAGGCCGAGCCTTTAGCCACAATTACAGAGCAAAAAGATACGCAATTTCGTGTGGCAAGCCATCATATGCAGGTTCGCATCCCAAGAGCCCCGTATCGTATTAACGGAAAAACAGCCTCGACAACGCTAACCAAAGTGATTTTTGTGCCGAGCTCGAATTAAAAATTATTACTGGTCCTCAAAGACACCCGCAATCAAATGGATGTGCCGGGTCACTATCGAACTCCTTAAAGCCGCCTTGGAAGCACCAAGTTGGAAGACCTTAAGGAAGAGTAGAATACTCTCGAGGTACTATGGGCCCACAGACAACACGTAGGTCGCTGAACCCGAAACCCCGTTTGCCCTAGCCTGCACCGAGGCAAAGAGCCCTGCGGAGGCCTAATAAAGTCTCCTGTGATCGAAAGTTAGCATCGAGGAGCATAATGACGAGGCCTCTTCGCCTAAAACTTAGAACTCCTAGATGAAAAGCGCGAGCAGTTCAAAGCGCGCATTTCCGAGGAGTATCATCAAAGGAAAATGAAGAAGGGTACTATAATAAAAGTCAAGCCTGGGAGCTACATGCCGCGACTTAGTCTTAAAGAAGCTCCGCCGAGGAAGAATCCGGGGGGCCGCGATGGAAAACTAGGCCCCAACTCGGGAAGGTCCCATCATATCCCGAAGGTCGACCGTGCAATTATGAACTCCAAACGTAAGAGGGAAAAAATCTTGCAAAGATACATGGAATGCGAACACCTGCCGCTTACCAATAAGTGTCTGGCTTGTAATATAGCCTTGTTAATTATTAGATATTAGTCGAGTATCTCTGATTACGTTTGTCGACATCTCATACAAATAAATATACGAAAATCGAAAAGGCATAATAAGAAGGTTCATAGACATGAAAAGAAAAGTCTCTTATTACACCCAAACATAATCGCCTGCATCATCTACTATATCTGAAAGCACAAGCATAAATGGGCCTCTTTAAAAAAAAAAAATAGGGAGAAGGGAAGCAAGAGACAAAGGAGAAAGCATGTAATGAAGGGAAAGAAGGAAAGATGAAAAGCATGAGGAGAAGGGAGAAAAGAGAAGACGAGAGGGAGAAAAGAAGAGGAGGGAAGAAGAGAAGAGGAGAGGAAGAAAGGAGGAAGAGGGCCAAACGGGAAGCAGGTCGAGAGATGCCACGCCCTCTGGGAGCGCATTCTAACACAGAAAAGTGGGAATAACATGGCTCCAATGAAGGGAGACTAGGGAAAAACACAACTCCCACGAAGAAGCGACAGGCCCACTGGCTGGGAAGTCTCTGTGTGGATGCGAGTGAAGGCATTGAACCGATACTCCATCTCACGGGCTCGATTACGTACCACAAAAGCGAAATGTTTAGCGTAAACTCATTAGCGATGAAGCTACCATTTATAAAGGCGAAGCACTCGAAAAGGTCACTGAACATTCCGATTCTCCATCGATCGACGATACCCAAGGCGTTCGCACCTTTCGAGAAATCGTAAGTCGAATGGCGCGCCGTTGACCAAAGCGGGACGTGAAGCGAGAGCAGCGAAGCTCACCATTAGCGAAACTCCTCCTACTGCCGCGAGGCCGCTATTTGCCTCGGGGAGTCGAACCGGTTCATTTACATTGCCGCTCATTTGCATTACCACTCGGTACAGGCAATACCGATGGCTTGAGCTCATCTACTGCGCACGAGCGAAACGCCTGGAGTGGACGGCTGGTACATTGCCGCGCCGGTACATCGCCCTTTCGGCTGGCGCCACCATTGACGAGCTCGGCTATACGCACGGGCAGTTGCTGGCAGTCGGATCGGCTTCATTTTATTGCCGCAGGCCACGGTAGCGGGAGCGTAGCTTCGCTTTGTGAGTGATCGCTTTCCGGCCACGAGCCCTGCTTTCGCCGTCGGATGAACCGGACGTACCGAAGGCCTGGCGCCGGAACGCGCGACTCGATCTTGCGGTGATCCGCCGGCACATGCCACGGCGCCTAAGCGAAAAGGTCGGCTCGGGCTACATTGCCACGAGGCCACGGCGCCGGGCCACGCGGCTGTCAGCGAGGTGATCCGCCGGCCTGAGGCCACGGCTGCCTAAAGCGAGTCGGATCAGCTTTCGGGCTCACCTTAGCCACGAGGCCGGCGCCGGGCAGCGCTGACAATTTGGCGGGTGATCAGCTCGGCCACGAGCCACAGCGCCTAAGCGAATCCAGTTAACTTTCGGGCTACATTGCCACCAAGACCCACGGCGCCGGAGCCACGGGCGACTCAATTTGGCGGGTGATCCGCTCCCGGCCACGAGGCCGCGGCGCTAAGCGAGTCGGTCGACTCGGTACATTGCCGCGAGGCCGCGGCGCCGAAAGGAAGCCCGAGTAGCTCATTTTGCGAGGTGATCCACCAGCGCGAGCCCGGCGCGCGCTTAGTGAGATCGGTTCAGTTGCGCCTTTGTGGCTCTTGTGATTCACATGGGCAGAATACACTTTGAAACGATTCGCAGCGACTCTTCCCGTAGATTTACTTGGGCGGGCTCTACTCGACTATTCACTCAGAAGCAGAGCTCTTCCCATCGGTTGCTTGGGCCGAGCTCTGCTCGTATTCATTGACGAGCTCTTATCAGTTGCCAGGCGGAGCTCTACTCAAACTCTATTCACTCTGAAAGCCAGCTCTTCTGTCGGTTTACTTGGGCAGGCTCTGCTCACCCTATTCACGGTGGCGAGCTCTTCCCTTCGGTTTACTTGGAATGAACTCTGCTGGCTTGTTCACTCCTAACTTGACCTTCCTCTCAGTTCACATGGACGAGCTCCTGCAAACAATTCCACATTGTGACTCTTCCCATGGGTTTACTTAGGCAGGCTACCTCATTTATTCCTTTCGAGCCAGGCTCTTCCCTCGGTTCATATGTACGAGATCCTGCCCGACCATTATTGGCGAGCTCTACCCTACTCGCATTGACGGCCTCAGCTGGCAGTCGCGCAGCCTAGGAAATCGATTCGACTCACACAAGTTGGCCGTCGTCGTGGCTATTGGCGGCCTCGACCCGCAAACGGGACGTGCGGCCTAAGGAACCCGAGGTCAACTCATGCCGGACAGCAGACGAGGCTAGGAGGCTCAATTTGGCGAGCTCCATCACCCAGGCCGTGCAACTGGGAGGACGGCCCAGAGCAAAATAGCAAACGAGGCCTGTTGTATTTCAGTTTGGCGAGCCCAATTACTCGAGACCCTCGTTCGAAATTTATATAATTGAGGAGAAAAGTAAAAATATCCCGGTGTAAAGGCCCGAATCTTTAAAAATGAGTATTTATTAAAAGGAGGGCTACGGTCTCGAGCCCCGGGCAAGCAAAACAAGTGGATAAATATATATATATATATATATATATATATATATATATATATATATATATATGTATATAAGTGACATCGAATGACGAGAGATGAGCACGAAGTTCGGGGCGTCGGCGGGAAGACGGACGACAAGATGGGGAATGGGCCTCGAGCGGGGAATACCGAGATCTTGAGAATGGTTCGTAGAAAGAGATTTCTTTGCCTCTTACGTCGGCGAGAGGGTCGAGTTGAAGTCCGGATCTGAAGTGCGCGCGAGTGACTTTACGTTGAAGCAGGCCACGAGAGGCCCAGCGAGGCAGAGCGGTCCTCTCAGGTTGTCTAATAACCTCATCTCTGAGCAGGCTATTCTTGGTGATGAAGATCTGTGTAATCAAACGGCCTCCTCGTTCGGTGATTCATGAGTTTTGCGGCCGGAGGACTCACGTGACAGTCTCTAGCAGCATCTTGACCTCGGAAGCTTCACGACGGGCCGCTTCGAGTTGGGTTTCCTTATCGTTCAGATCACCATTTGCCGCGCGTAGCTCCACTTGAAGATCCCGCAGCTCGCCCCGGGATGTGATGAGATCCTCCTTAACCATTTGAAGCTCAAACTGGGCAGACTAAACCCCCTCTCGGATCTCAATCAAATCATTTTACTTGGCCGGCACAGGCATCCGAACCTCCGGCTCGCGCGAATTATTGATGACTACTTTGGACCTCATCTTCTGCTTTACGTGAAGCTGACGTGGTATGCTTTAGATCGGATTTAAGTCGCTCCACTTCTTCATTCCATGTCTGCGCTCGCCCACTGCCGGCTCGGTTCGCTCGAGGCCAGTGGGCGACCGCCAGCCATATATAAGTCGAGGGCAATTCTCACGTGCTTTTCATTTAGTTTGGCACCCCCATTGAGCCCTTCAAATGGTGGCTACTGCATATCAAACATGAAGTTAATGCTGTTGAATCAGCCTTAGGAGAGTAAGCACGATTGAAACTGCCGTCTGACTGAGAGGGATAAAGCGAGCCTCTTCAACGAACACGCGCTTTGAGCCTCAAGGTCGAGAATCCTTGAGGATGGATGAGGCCCCGGCACTGTAGCGAGCTCGACATTAGAGAGCCAGAGTCTATGTTTTTCATTCGACTTTTGGTTTCGGTTCTTTCTCTTCCGTCTCTGCGCCAGCCCGGGAGGTGACCAGCATTCTACGAAGGCGGTTCCTCCTGATTTATAGAGCATAGCCGCCAATGCACCTTTCGGCAGGCCGCACCTAAGAGACTTTTTGCCTCGACGGGGCAGAAGGGCGGGGGCTGAAACCACGGGAGCTTCGGCTAAAGGCGGCGAGCGCGCTGCGGTTCTCGGGCGGGGAGAGTCGGAGCGTAGGCACCCGAACCTTGGCCGGAACCAGGCCGGTCCTTCTCGTGGAGCTTGATTTTTCCTTTTTGCACTCCCGGGGCTTCAGACATCGCCCCAGATGAACCCCGAAATCTCTCCTAGTGGGAGTGGCGATCAAGCCCGATGGAGGAGACTCAGGTGGGAGGAGGCGAAGGCCTCGAGCCCGGGGAAGGCAGTCACGGACCTCAGATTAGATGGACGGGGAATGTCAGGGCTTTGTCAACTCCGTGGGACAGGCAAGACCTCCGCCAGCGCCGAGCTATGACATTATCTTCGACGCTAAAGGTCGAGAGCGAGCACACAGGGAAATATGAAGATAATATAAAATCGAAGCATTCAATGCCTTTGAATGAGTCATGCAGAAAGCGATTGCAAATACTCACGAAGATTATCAAGGTGGCCAGTGAACATAGTCTTCGTCCACTGTCGAGGGTTACAATTGATTTAAACAGTGACAAAGAAATAAGCGTCCCTTCCATGACTATATCAGAAGAAGAGATCGAGATCATCGAAGGCAGACGTCGAAGCAAGGCCTGGTGGTCTCCTTTGAATTTGAAAGATAGAGACGAGCCGCACTAGGGGGCTGACACATTCCCATTTTGATCTAAAAAGGCCAATAGGCCCACGAATGCCTGGCCAGATTTAGGGCGAGTTGGAAGGACAGCGATTGAAAATCTTCTTGAGCCTCTTTCATAAAGGGATGCGTTAGGCAGACCATTGTCAGCGACCTCAAAGAAACATACCATCCCAGACACGGAGGCTACATAAAAAGTCAGGACGTCAGGAGTCCATACTCGGACGCCGAGGAAGTAGTCGATAACGTTCGTGAGTAGCCTACATCTGAAGGACCGACCTTCTTGGGTCCATATTCACGACATGTTGGGCAGTGGTTGGGAATTAATCGACCCCAGGGATATTTAATTAGGTTTACCTTTATCCCTATTCAAAGGGAAGGCGCCCGGGAGCGTTTGAGAGTTTGTGGCAGCGAGCATGGAGCATCTAACTGAGTCGAGCGAGCAATGGGTTGAAGAGTCATGTGTCATAAGAAGAAGAGCGACTCGGACCCGTGATGAAACGAGCAGTAAAGCAGTCAACCAGCTGAGACCTAGCGCCTCGTCGTACTTGATGAAAGACCATGAGAGATGAGACCCAGGTGGACGGGGAATAAGGCGGAAAGAGTCGGCCAGGGCAGGAGCAAGACCTACGAAAATGTGAATGAAAACCGGGAGAGAAAACAAGATCACTAAAAATAAAAAGAGGATGCGGGACGGAAGAATTCAAGACGGAGGAGATTCGCGAAAGAAACTAAGGGGCGGGGAATATGAAATAAATGCAGCAGAAGTCATCATTATCATAAGACATATGACGGTGGCCGAGCCTCGATTAACTCGACTCAGACGGTCACGTGGAAGCGCACCGTCACGAGAAGTAATCTGACCCTTGCCCACGTACAGTCTGAGGGTGAGAGCTGCTTGATAGGGTTGAAAAATAGGATTGAGCCCACTGCGTGACCCGAAGCGGCTCATCGATCGATACCACGGCCCCTCGGTACCATTTCAGAGCGAAGACACTCGCTAGACCTAAATACGATCTTGGACAAATTAGAAGGTCCATATCAAACAGAGTCGGATTGAGTTTTGCGATACGAGAAAATAGAATGAGGAAAGGAGAAAATAATAAAGATCATCGCCGATTGGATACCTTGATAAGGAAGGAAGATTATCGGATAAGTTTGTTCTTTCTAAATCCATTACCAAATAGATATGGATAACAGAAAATCCCATCCAATGGGATGAGTCCTAATCACAATCAAGCTGGTTGAGCATCTACTATAAATACACTTGACCACCCGTCGATTGAAAGTGCACGCACTCTTAGGCAGGGAAATACTAAGCAATCGCATCTCCTCTTTTCTCTTAGAAAAGCGGCTTAGGCATCAGATGGCGAGGGCCTGACCCTCGCCGACCCCCGCTTCTTCCTTGTTTTGCGAGGAGAGTGCGATCGGGAGCTGCGAACCCGGCCATTATGTGATCCTACTTCAGCCGGACGATAAAGGAACTTGCGGCCCGGCCCAGTGACGGCGGGCGGAGTCTAACGACCTTTACGCTCCGGCTCGGTTCGATTGAAAAAAGGCATCATCAACTTTCATCCATTTTTGCATGAAAAAGATGATTAAAATATAAATTTATAATTCAAAAATAAATAAATAAAGAAAATATTTTAAATAGAATTGAAATTTTATATTTGGTCGAGTTGGCAAACACGATTTATGGATTACTTAGGAGATTTGGTCATCATGTTGATGGTTAGGTTTTTTATTTATATAAATAAAAAACCAAAAACCGATCATCGATTTATTTTTAGTGGTACGGTTAGGTTAACCGAACCATGCTCACCCCTATCTGCAGTTGGTAGCATTGGTTAGTCAGGTGTTCGTGCTCTTTATGGTAATCACATAATCGAGACATGTACCTTCAATTCGGGTTGCCTTTTTAAGGGTTCAGCCAAGCAAAACCCTTCATGGACTGCACGAGCGAGAGGAGCTGGGTTAGGGTCAGCATGAGTCGGGGAAGCTCTTTACTTTCAGCTTCCCTATGATCTTCACTAGTGTGGCTTCTTCCTTGACTAGACTCTTTTCGAGATCCAGTTCTCTGTTGGTCACGAGACTCATATTTTTCTCTTCTATCTCGTTTGTCTCGCCCCTTTTTTCTACATCCTCAACTGTCTCTCCTCGAGTCGTTTGTGGTGGCTACGGTTCTTTTGGTCGCTGCGAGTGTATCATTCTCCAACAAGGCATATTAGTTGCCTCTTTGGAATAGCTTGTCAATTGTTGCTTGGGGATGAAGCGAGAGCGAGTCGAAGAATTAGTGTTAGGGTGGAATGGCTTGTTGACTACAAATCTTTAATATCCATGCTTCTGACATTCGAAATTTCTGAATGCATTCCTTACTGACGCTTCATGAAATCTACGATTCAGTTTATATTGTCCCATCCTCACATGGAATAAGCTAGCCACACTCTGCTTTCTCCTGATTGAACACATATATTGAGTGACAAATTTCTCAGACACAGCACGAAAAAAAGTTATCGAGTTAGATGGGAGTTGGTGGAACCAGAATAGAGTTAGTCCGAGCATACTGGATGGGAACACCTTACACGGGAGGGTGTTGTTGCCACTTTGGAGAGTCATGTTCTAGTGGAAATACATTAGATGGTTGAACAAGTCTCCCAACCCATCATACATTTGGAACTTAGGTAACACGAAATGTGGAGTGTCATGTTCTAGCAGAAATACATCGAATGTCGCTACAAATGACGCTCACTTGTTGAACTGGCCTGGTCGCAACAAAGGAACCCAACGTTGCAACATACTTCAAGCTGAGGAGATAAGTCTATGTCCTAACATGGATCTTGATGTTGCGACACCGAAATAAGCATAACAGAGAGAAACGAAGTCATGACAGACTTTTCTAGGTCGCGACAAAGGTTTCAACACAATGCAAAGAGAGTTCTGATACATGCTAACAAAGTGATTGGCGACCGGAACAATTAAGCTGAACCCGGAAAGGAGTCTTCAATCGCGACATGAAAGCTAGGTCGCGACAACGAATGGTAATGACACCGAAGCCCAGTCGCAACATCATAACAAGGCGCAGCAAAGTCAAGCTCGGTGGCAGCAAGCCTTTGTCGCGTGGACTTTGCAGGTCATGACATAAATGCGAGATGTGCTAGACGGTGTTGCGACATAGCACGAACGGAGATGTTGTCGCTTTGCTGACGTAGAAAACTTAGGTGTGACACTGACTTACAGAAGCTGCCTTTGAAACTATGTTGCGACTTATGATGATTGCTCCCGATGTTGCGACATATTGTTGAAGAATGCACAAAATATTGTCATGTGAGAGTTATCATATTAAAGGAAAGAAGGGCAGAGTCGCGATAAAAATACGTTGTGCTCAATTTGAGGCGAAGGAGCCTGGATCTTGAAGTCCACGACGGGGACAAGCTGCGACCCTGTAATGAGACACAAAACTCTATCATGACACAACTTCTAGGTCATAACAGAGAAGGCAAATCTGGGCTAGAATTTTTAGGGATTCACACATAGCCTCAATTTTAGGGCCTAAACTTTTAGGGCTCTATAAATAGAAACGACTGTAGAAAGCGAGGCGGTCGGTCGTATCGGACGAATCAAAGTGCACAGGGACTGAGGACTCTTTTGTACTATATCTTTTTTCTTTTATTTTTCTTATTTTTCTTTTCTTCCCGTGAATTAGATTTAAGCGTGGGGGCCCATTTAATTTGTTTACTAGATGCGGCTTGATAAATTATTGAAGTTTCGAAGTTGAATTTAAATCCAGAAATTCATTTGATTATTGTTTGAATTGATGAACTTGGATAAAAATTGCTGGAACTCATTTCTTCGGTTGATTGCGATTACGGTGGAATTTTCGTGTCGGTATTTCGATTAATATCTTTTGTAATCCGGTTCGAGAACCTACGACCTGGCTGGAAAAGATATGATGTTAGTTATGGTCTTTTCTACCTGATGAGAAGAAAATTTCTTGAGTTGAATCTTGCAGATTTATTTGAATGGTGTTGTTCTTGAAATTAATTGTTTCCAATTTTAGTAGCTTATACCCATGAAAGGACTATTGTCTGGCTTTGATTTCCAGGAGGCCCTCTGAAGATTCTTGAGAGCATAGACCAGTTACTTGGGGTTATGCTAGACTAATATTAAAGAACTAATGAGCTCTGAAAAGTTGCTTAGATAAATCCTCAATTTGCTCATGGTTTGAGAATGGTTTAAGTGATATATCAATTTAATCAATTAGAGATCTCTTCTTGGTATGGAGAATGATCTTGATCAGTGTTAGCATGAAAATCTAATCGAGGAAAGAAAACTCTTTCCAGATCTTAAGGATGGGACATCATTCATTTTGTAGAAATCTATGGCGCCTGTGTTGGGAAAGCAGAAATTTGGAGTCATAAGAGTAGTATAGTATTGAAAGAAAAATACTTATATCTTATAGAAATTATAATTACAAGTAATTGAAAGTTAGAATCATGATTCAAAATGAACATGAACCTCTCTCAATGAAAAGTATGGTTAGATAGCGAATCCAAACTATACTACCTTGCTTCTTGACAAATTCATATTCGACTCGGGGAAAATAGAATGAGATTATGATGTAAGGTGATAATTTCCACGGCGGTGAAATCCGGTGTCATCTTTCAGTGATAATCACAGTTGATCCGGTTTATCTTTAAGTTTAAATTTTTCTCTTTATTTCAAATGCGGGATTCAGTTATTAAATTCTTATTATGTTACTAAATTTTCTCACGAAATGAGTTCAAATAGTGTAGAACTTGAGTAGTTGAAATTGAGTGAAGTTTAAATTCTTTTAAATCTCTGTGGGAACGATATCCGGACTTATTAATCCACTTTATTACTTGTACGACCTGTGCACTTGCAATTTTTAAGACCAAATTAAATCTTTAATTGATTTAAGTGACAAAAATTATTCTTCTTATGAGCATACCGGTTATATTTGGTTTTAACAGTTTTGGCACGGGTTGCTAAGGATTTTAGTCGATCTATGTTTTATAATCCTTTGAGTAGTAATTGGCTGTAATTTGTATATATCAAAATAGATGTATGAGTTTTGGGCCGAATTCTTGAGAGTTTGATCAGTCTTGTGTTTATAATCCTTTGGTGGTAGTATGAAGTAGAGATTTGTATATATCAAAATGGTCTTAACGAGATTTTTAGCGCCGTACTTAGGGGATTTTAGTCGATCTATGTTTATAAGTCGCTTTGGTGGTAGTGTCATGGGTTGTATATATCAAAATGAGGTTTGAAATGGATTTAGGGATTTAGTCAGTCTAGCAATTTACTAATCCTTTGGTGGTAGTGTCGTAAATTTGTATATATCATATGGTCTTAACAAGTTTTTGGCACCGTTGTCGGGGATGAGAAGGAATTTAAAAATCAATATTTTGATAAAAGAGAGAAATGCTAATTTGGACATTTTTCTTTGCTTTACAAAAATTTCAGAAAATCAACAAAAAACGGTTTTAACGGTGATTGAATAAACTCTTGATCTTTTGGAAGCTTAATAGATATATAATTTTGTTACCACTTGACTCTCTTTGATCTCGGTGTGTTTCCCGATTCCCGGGAAGGTGTTAAATGCGCCCAGAAAATGCGAGCGAGCTGGCGCCTCTAGATATAGAAATTGAAGAACACAGAAAAAATGAAAAGCTACCAATGTTGGCAGAAGATAGAAGTATGTTTAATCAAATAGAAGATTGCGAGACTATTCGAAGAAGAAGCATAGAGACAACGGAGGCTAACACGATGGAGGAATTCTTGGGGCCCGTCATCGAAGAATGCTCTGTTGTGGACAACCCCCCCAGTGAAAGCGAGCAATTTTGGTAGAAAACCGGCTTTGATTACAATGGTTGACAACACCCGAGTTCAGGCCACCCATACGAAGATCAAATGAGCACACAGGGAGATTTGAGGATGTGACCTTTATGGCCCAGATGGTCGGACTAGATGTGATCGAGCTTGACTCTTCCCATTTTCATTGAGAGGCGTGGTAGCCCACATGGTTTGACTCCTTTTGCTAGTGGGATCGGTGAATGCCCAGAGATAGCGGGTGGAGGCATTCATAGCGGATTTTTTCCCTCTGGCTCTCCTTCTTTGAGAGAGGAGAAATCATTGTGTTGTTCCAAGCGAGGGAGGATGAGAGTCTCTACCTTTACATAGGAGAGTTCAAGAGATTATTAAAGGGTGTCACATGCATGGGATAGATCGACAACTTAGATGGACATTTTCTACCATGCCTGCATGAATTATACCTCGAGGAATTTATGGTGAAGTGCATCCTCTTGTGGATGTTTTAAAGAAGAAGTGCGAGAGGAGGCAAAGGCAAGTTATTGAAGACCTTATCAAATGCGACTCCTGAGACTCCGTCTAAATCTTCGGAAGCGACGGGATGAGGGAAGTAATTAGGTGAATTGGATAGAACTCTGACCATAGAAGCCCAGGCTTGATGTAGTAATGAAACGAGCTAAGTAGCGATGAGAAAGGATGCACTACATGAGTTGGAGTCGTGAGAAGGAAGGAGAAATAGTGTTTCAGGGGTATGAGGAAGAAGAGCCACAGTTGAGGAAACAAAGTATATGAATGAGTAGAGAAGTTACACTTCAAGCCTAACCTGACCATACACTACGAGTCCAACACTAAGAAACCATGAAAGCTTTTCATATGGTGGGGGAGTACAACAAGGCCCTAGACATGGACAGAACTACCATCAAGCTTATACTCAGCTTGGGTTTCAATAGCAGCAACAACAGTAGTAGCAGAGGGAAAGTAGAGCAGATTATCAGGGTCAGAAAAGGACTTCATCCTTTGAAGAATAGATGCTTAATTTCATGTCAGATAACAAAAGAATTTTGAATCTGCATGAGAAAAATTTTCGACCTTGAAATTTCCCAATGAACCTGAATGATATTTCGGGCAAACACGATGCTTCTTTGGAGAATGCGGAGATGTAGATTAGGCTGATGGCTCAGTATGAAGAAAGAACCTAAGGATTGTATGTGGGTGACTGAGTAGCAAGAGTTAGATGAAGAAGATTAGAAAGGAAGAATCTTGAGGAAGAATCTGGTGAGATTGGAGAAAAACATGAGCAGAACATTTCAGAAGCTATAGAGAAGGAGAAGTCAGCAGAACTGCATCCTAAGCAGCAAGAAAGGAAGGAAAGAGTGAAAACTTATAATCCTCCAGTTCCATTCCTCGAGGAAGCTGAAGAGGCAAAGCTGGAGGAGGCAGTTCTCTAAATTCTTAAACATGTTTTAGAAGATGAGGAATCATATTCCCTTCTCGTAGGCATTAACTCAAATGCCTTAATATGCAAAATTCATGAAGATTTGTTGACCAGAGAAGTTTGCGAGGAAGGGATAGTGAGCCTAAGTAACTGTAGTGCGGTAATTCAAAGTCCATTACCACGCATAAAAGGCAGGATCAATGACTTCACTATACCTTGCATGATTAGGAATGCTAACATGGGAAAAGCACTCTGTGATACTGGAGCCAACATCAACTTGATGCCCCTGTCTGTTGCTAAAAGACTAAGTTTAGGGGAGCTTACTCCCACAGCCATGACCTTGTAGATGGCATACAAGACATTGGCCCATCTTGAGGGTATCCTTGAAGATGTGCTAATCAAGGTGGGAAAATTTGTCTTTCCAGTGGACTTCATAGTCATAAATATAGAGGAAGACAAACAATTCCCACTGTTGTTAGGAAGACCCTTCTTAGCAACAGGAGTAGCATTGATTGATGTGAAAAAAGGAGAACTAACTCTCAGGGTTGGAGATGAAGGAGTGCTTTTCAATCTGATGACGATGCAGGAAATAACGAGGAACTTCGAAGTGCGACTATGAATTTGTAGAAGCAAAAATTCTTATCGGTTACGAACTAACCACAGTTATAATTTTTAAAATTCAATGAATGAGAATGAGATGAATTTCGGTATCATGGCGTCTTGATTGAATTTTTGAACTCAATTTCATTAAAATTGATATCTGATATTAGAAACAGTGCGAGAAAGATCGAAGTTATGAAGAGTAGTAGAAAAATAAAAGTTCAAAGGTTTTAATACTAAAGGAATTACTGAACATTTTAAAATATGTCTTCTTACAACCAGAAAAGGGAAAGCTAGTAATCATTTCAGCTGGATTAACTAAGATGGAAAAGCAAAAACTGCTGGAGACTCTTAGAAAATATAAGGAAACAATAGCTTGGTCTATAGAAGATTTGAAAGGAATCAGTCCTTCAGTTTGTATGCCTGGTGCAATTGGAGGGAGAATGCTAGAACCACATGGAGCATCAAGAAGGTGAGATCAGTGTGAAAAGTAGTCGAGAAAAGGAAATGCGATATGGCTAAATTGCAGAAGCTTCATATATACGATTTCATACAGTCATGGGTGAGCCCGGTACATGTGGTTCCCAGAGGAGGATTCAGCATGTCGGAAATGAGAAGAATGAATTAATTCCCCTCTGAAACCAGTGACGAGGATGGAGAGTGTGCATAGACCTACGAGAGCTTAACACTTGCTGCAGAGGGGGCGTGACCATTATCCTCTACCTTTCATTGATCAAATGTTGGACGGGTTGAGGCACTCCAAATTCTTGTTTTCTTGATGGATATTATGGTTATAAGTAGCAGATTTTTAATAGCCTCGAGGAGGATCGGAAAGAAATCAACACATTTACATATCCTTGATACCTTGCTGCCTTTAGAAGGATGTGTTTGGATTATGTGATACTTTCTTGCCACCTTTCAAAGATGTATGATGCCTATATTTTTCGACTTGGTGGAAGAGGTTATGGAAATATTCATGGATGACTTCTCGATTACATGGATCAGTTTGAATTGTTTGAGAAACTTAGAAACGATTACTTCGGAGGTGCGAATGAAAATCTAGCTTTAAATTGGGAAAAATGTCATTACATAGTATTGGCGGAAGGTATTGTCTTGGGGCCTGAGATTTCTCTTCTTTGGATTGGAAATAGATCGACAAGATTGATATTATAAAAACTCTCATGCCTCTGGCGGTGAAGGCGTAAGAAGCTGCAGGACATCTTTGGATTTCTGCGAAGATTCATTAAGGATTTTTCAAAATCTCCAAACCATTGTGCGAGACTATTGGAAAAGATGCAAATTTTGATTTTGATGAATCATGCGGATCTACATTTGAGGAAATTCATCCAGAATTAGTATCTCCGGCTCCTATCATGTTGACACGATTTGGAGTAATGAATTTGAAATTATGTGTGATCTTTAGTGATTATGCGATGGGAGTTTGTATTGGAATGAGGAATTGAAAAGATCTTCAAGGCCATATACTATACCCGACAAAACATTCAATGAGGCACAAGAAAACTGCCACACCATAGAATGAGATCACGCGATGGTTTTTGCCTATAAAAAATTCAAGCCTTATATATTGGGATCCCATGTTATGATACACATTGATCATGGTGCAATTAAATATTTAATGGAAAAAAAGGATGCAAAGCCAAGATTGATCAGATGGGTGCTAGTGCTGCAAGAGTTTGATCTTGAAATCAAAGATAAGAAGGGTAGTGATAATGTGATAGCACATTACTTGTCTATATTGGAGAGAACTGCTAGAACAGAAAAAGGGGCAGTAATAGCATAAATTTTTCCTGATGAGCAACTATTGATGTTGTTAGTACAAACACCTTGGTATCTTGTGTACATCAATTACCAAGCATTGGAATTATGCCATGTGAATTCAGCTACTACCCGGCAAGAAAGGGAAGTGAAGGCCGATTCACGGATTATTTATATTGAATGACCTACATTATATAGAAGAGGAGTAGACATGATCATAAGGAGATGTGTCCCAGAAACATAACAAGGTGGTATTATGGAAAAATGTCATGCATCACCATATGGAGGACACTTTGCAGGAGACAAAACAACCTAGCAAATTCTCCACTCAGGATTTTATTGGCCTACTCTATTCAAATACTTGTTGAATGGGAAAAACATTGTGATGCTTGTCAGAGAATGGAGCAGCATCATGGAAGAAATGAAATGCCACATAGGGGTGCGGTGGTACATATTTTTATGTATGGGGAATAGACTTTATGGGACCTTTTCCATCATCATTTGGCAATATATACATTCTCCTAGTTGTGGATTATGTATCCAAATGGGTGGAAGCAACAGCTTGTCCCATAAATGATGCTATTACAGTTGTTGGGTTTATACAAAGAAACATTTTGAGCAGATTTGGGGCACCCAAAACAATCATTAGTGATGAAGGAAGCCATTTTGCAAATAAAGTCTTTGCAAAACTCATGTGAGCATATATGGAATCAAACATATGATGGGATTGGCTTATCACCCTCAATCAAATGGACAAGTTGAAATTTCCAATAGGTAGATAAAGAAAATTCTAGAAGACGATAAGCTGTGAAGTAGCTAGTTTATAAAAATTTAGATGATGCCTTATGGGCTTATAGAACGGCTTACAAAACTCCCATTGGAATGTCCCCATACGAGTGTATGAAAACCTTGTCATCTCCACTTTCTAAATTGGAATACAAAGCTATGTGGGCCGTGAAATTGAATTGTGATTTCCAAGCCACGAGAAAGAGACTACTCGAATGAATGAAATGGAAGAGTTGAGAAATGAAGCTTGTGATAATGCGGAATCTGAGGAAAGAAGACCAGAGATGGCATGATTAGAAAATCCTAAGGAGGGAGTTCAAGGCAGGAGAACAAGTTCTCTTATACAACTCTAGGCTCAAGCTCTTTCCAGGGAAACTGAAATCAAGATGGAGTGGTCCATATACAGTGTTAACAAGTACACCCTTTGGATCAGTAAAACTAAAGACTGAATCTAGAAATGAATTCAGAGTAAATGGTTAGAGATTAAAGCATTATCTTGGAGGAAGCATACAGGAGGTAGATCCAGATTTTGAAAAGAGAAAAGAAAAGACTAAAATGAAAACACTCACGAAATGCGTGTCTAGCTAAGGACATTAAAGTGAGGTAGCTTCTTGGGAAAGCGACCCAGGCTGAATTTAATTTTTATTACTTTCTTATTTGATTAGATTGATGTTGGTTATTTTTTTCTGTGATTTTGGATTATTAAATTTGGATTTGGTTAGAAGTTTTTGGAAGCTTGGTAATTTGCTAAATTTTTCTATTTATTTACTTTTGGACATGAAGAATGAACTAGAATCAAATTTTATTGTAAAGCACCCTGCCTCAAGCTGAATTGTGTAGAAATTGACTACAAGGGGGATTATTTCTCATTCCCTAAACTTATTTTTAATAACAATACATATATTAAGTTTGAGGAAGTTTGTTGCCAATTGCTTGAATGCTATTTTGATGTGTTTTAATGAGATAGTTGTTCATGATTGAATTGATGATTTTTTGTTGCTAAATATGTCTTCACAATGCTTGAATTGAAAATTTTGACTGAGTTGTGGGTGGTCGCGAATTGGAGAGCGAGTTTAAGTTGCTGAGTTGAGGAAACAATTACTTGGTCGTGACAAAAAAAATCTGTATCACGACACTGTTTTATAAGTGAGGGAAAAGGGTTATCGCTACAAGGAATTGATTGATTAAGACAATTTATAAGAAAATTAGGTCACGAAATTAAAAGTTCGATCGCGATAGAACTCACTGAAATATGATGTCGTGACCCGGTTTTTTCCTGTTGCAAAAAAAAAATAAAATAAAATAAAATAATTTGAAACTAAAGTAAATGGCAACAGAAACAGTGTCGCGACCACCTTCAAACACCGTCGCGACCCTTTTTTTTTTTTTAGTTTGTAGAGACAATCTACGCTCCATGTGAAAATTCTTATGACCCAAATTGTAACCTGTAGACATTTATCAGGTCCAATGACACGTGTCGCAACAAAATTTTCCACTGTCAGGACAAGTTATTGTCACGAAAAACCTTAAATGTGTCGCGACATGGAATTTTAAAGAATGGGGTGAAAATTTTCATTTTTTAGAGGTCTAAGCCAAATTCCACAGTATTCAAAGATATGGTTGTGACCTAATCATTAATTGTCGCGACCCACGAAGAGAAACAGTCATTTATTGAGTCGTAAACTAAAGAAGTTCTCTAAAACTGAAAAGCCATCCCTTCCCAGTGCTTCATAGCACTCATACTCTCACCAAAATCCCACTTAAAAACCCTAGACTTTAGAGACCTTAAACCCCAAATCCATATTTCATTGATGGCAGAACTCTAAAGCCTAGTCCCAAATCGCAATGAGATGATGGAAGAGTACATAGCTGGCAAAGAGGAGGTTCATCTAGAACCTCGGTGAGAACTGACTAATAACGAGGCTTGGGAAGTGCGAAAGAGACACAAACCACATGTAAGAAAAAAAAAAAAGCAAAAAAGGCTGAAAAAAGTAGAGTGAAGCAGAGCTAAAGAATGAAGACAGCTCTTTGGATGAAACCTCTCATGGCAAAAGCATCTAAGTGACAAGGGGTTTATTAGAGAAAGGGGGTTCGGTACGTTCATCTCACCGTTTGCTAAGATAATTGAAAAAATGAGTTGGAGTTTGTTTTGCAAGCACAAACCACCTGAGTTTGCTGCAGTGGTCAGGGAGTTCTATTCAAACATGATAGATATGAAGGAGGACTCAATCTATGTCAGTGGAGTATGGGTCCCCATGGGTCATGAAAGGATCAATGAGGTTCTACAAATCAAAGATCCCAAGAATGGATCTAAGTTCAAAAGAGCTTTGAGAACTGTGTAAATGAATTTTTCGACTTCCTAACAAGAGGAAAAGGGAAATGGAACTCAACAAAGAAAAATCCTCATGAATCCATCCACAAGGGATCCCTAATAGAAGAAGACAAGGTCTGGTTTTATTTTATCGCTTCTATTTTTATTCCTACTAAGCACCTGAGCACAATCAGGGAGAATGAAGTCATTCTCTTGTGCTCCTCTTGAAGGATACAGTTTGGCGTGAGTAAAATTATTAAACATTTAATAAAACCTTCCACAAGATTGGCAGAAAAAGGGTTGATCCCCGTCAAACAACAATCATCGGACTACGTGTTCTGATTTGGAGTGAAAGGGATATGGGCGGAGGAGAGCACATTTCAGGTTTCTCCTTTGACATTGTGAGAGTGATCGAGGACGGAGCGAAAAAAAGAGTTGGAAATTATGGAAGTAGTAGAGGAGCCCCAGGAAGAAGAAGATGAACCAGTAGGGATGGAACAAATCCCAGTTGGGGGCCAGCTTCCATCGGAGGACAAAATGCAGAACATAAGGAGCCCATTAATTAATTATCCTCTGTGTAAAGGAAGCTTACGAACTAGCGAATGTTCAAAGGAGCAAAGAAATGCGAGATTATGAACATGCGGTGTCGATAAAGAAAGGAGCAGAGGAGAGAAGAGAAAATGTGGGGCTTAATGACGAGAGAATCAGAGGAAAAGAATTTCTGAAATGAATTAGAAAGAGAGCAAAGATGGGAACAGGTGAGTCAAGCGGAGGGATGAAGAGTGGAAGGAAGAAATGGAGAGGGAGAGAAAGAGCATTAATGCAAAGGCCCATATTAGAAGATAAATACCTTCTGAAGAAACGACTAAAAGGGATGAAGAGCGTCTTTGACCTTTTAGAAAAAGAGAAGAAAAGATGGAAAGGTAGTATCTTTGTAGAAAGATGAGCGGTTCAAGTATCTCTACAAGGAACAGTTCAAGGAATTTGGGAAGCTTGTGGAGAAGAGTGACAAGGAGCTAGAGACGGACAACAATTATAGACAAAAGTTGTGGAATGAAAGTCTGGATCAAGTGAATTCAAATTTAGTAAACATGCACACTATGCTCAATGAACTTGAAGGAGACAGATAACATAGGTATGGTAGGCAAGATAGATTGATCACTCGGAGTGGAATATACCAATGATCATTGCCTCTTGGCAGGGGAAAGACCTCAGAAAAAGAAACCAAACATCTTAATACCCAAGTTTCCTCCGTCTACTTTAGCTAACTCCACCTTGAACCTTCTAACCTAAATTCCCAAATCCTACAAAGAAGGAGATGAACCTTGTAGCTCTTTCTCTCTCCAAACCAAAGTGTGGCTCATCCCTCTTAATAAAAGATAAACAACAATTTTCTGAATGATTCTATGTGAAAGTCTTTTTGTCTGGTGTTAATTGCTTATTAGATTGTATTTTTGTTTTGAATAAATGAATGAATATGATGTGAAAAATGAGTTGGTCATTGATGGTGGATTGTCTGGATACATTGGATTGAGTGAATTAAGTTGTTGATATCATTCCTGGTGTGTTTGCATGATAAAATGATGTTTTGAATTGGCATAACAACTACTGAATAATCCAACAATAAGTGTAATTGAAATTGTGGTAGGCATCAATGAATTGGAAAAGGAAGTTGCATGTGTAAGCTCACATGAAGTTCAAGGTTCAGATTTAGGAAGATGTATTAAATAGACAACACAAATAAGACTTTTGAAAATGTTGTATAAACAATAAGGTCAGTGAAAGTCTAGAAAACAACCTTTTATGGTCAAAATGTTCCTTAACAAATTGAGAAGGATTAGGGACATCTTTTGGGTTAGTCACAAATCAAGCACTGATTAAGGATCACAGAACTTGTTAGATTATTAGTGATCACGAAATCTAGGGAATACCACTAACGGGGGGAAGTGATATAGGTCATCATGGAAGTTTGAGCCTTTGAGCCTTCCCTACCATGTATGCATAAGCATATACCTAATTCTAGATTTGAGCCAAATTGTCTAGTTTCTTCATTTAAGCAGCAATTAGAAGTCTCAAACCCTCCTTGATTCTAAACCTATAGTAAAGAACCCTTATTTGCCCAGGTTTCAGGACATAAACTTCAAAATACTAAAAAGGACAAGTTTGAGGAGAATGTTGCCTGTTGATTTAAGGGGAAGAAACAAGAGTGGAAGAGGATGGAAAGAAAAAATTAAAATGAAGAAATGGAAAGAGATGCGAGAGAAGAAGTCCAAAATTGTAAATTGTCAAGGGGATTAAGTTTTGTCTTGTGACCTTCCTCTCTTAGACAATTAAGCTCTTAGGGTGTTCCGACACTATGCCTAATGTCATTTGGTATGGGGCAGCTAACCCAAAGTTCTCTAAGAGTGGTAGAAAGCCCTGAAGACAAGACATTACACTAATCTAAAAATATTTGACAAGTAAAAAGAAAAAACAAAGAGGACTTCTCTCTAAAGATGCAAAGCTGAGAATGTACGATATGATACATCAGGACAAGTTTGGAGATATATTTTTCAAAAATTGGTAGAAAGAAAGGATGAAGGATAGAGGCAAAGATACACACTTGAAGAGTGGAATGCAGGTAAATTACAGCTAAATTCTCCACTTATCTGCAAGTACTAAGCCAAACACTACAAGCCTAAAAGACCTAATTGATCTTGAAGTGGTACTTGCTATTAGTGGAGACTAATATGAAAAACAGCATATGGGACTTTGAAGAGCTACAAAAGAAATTGCGATCAACGTGTAGAATCCCGAGAAAGATTAGGTAATCTTGCCAAGAGGAAGGGAAAAGAAAACCATCACACACACACGGTCAGGATTAATTGGTGAATTGTTTATTTGAGAAGTCATCAGTGCATTTTGTGATAGTAATTAATTTTCCTGAGTTTGGGTGAAAATGGTAGCAATTTGCAACTAACTAGTTTCAATTTAGGAGGTTGATTAAAAAGAGTTGTGGTCACAGCAGAAAAATATGTACAATAAAATAGTGTTTGGGAGACCTAATAAATCTTCTTCCTTTGCTTGGGGACAAGCAAAACTTCAAGTTTTGAAATTTGATCGAGTTTTAAACTCATCTATTTTTTGTCATTTTTCTAATGGTTTTTAGATATTTTAGAGCTACTTTGTGTGCCAGTATTTACAAACTTTGTGTTTTGGACAGACATTAAATGATTTGGAAGAAGAAGGGAAAACAATGATTATAAAGTCTATCTTTAGCCAGAGTTCGATTATTAATACTCATGGCAAAGTCAAAACAGATAAAGTCACAACAATATTTTACGTGTGTAGCACAGATCAAGGTAGTAGATGAGCTATGTCGCAACAAAAGAGAGCCTGTCGCGATCGGAAATGGGAAGAAGCCAGTTAAGACAAAGATCAGTTATGTTGCGACATAATGAAATATCAGAAGGCGGAATCTATGTCGCGACAAAATCTACTCTATCACGACACTGACTCTTGCAACATGGAGGAGCTGGTTGAATCAAGGAAACAGAAGAAAGAAGTTCGATCCTGGCAGAGAAAATTTATGTCGCGACAAATGGCTCACTTGTTGAACTAGCCTAATCGCAACAAAGGAACCCAACGTTCCAACATACTTCAAGCTGAGGAAATAAGTCTATGTTGTGACATGGATCTTGATGTTGCTAACACATAAATAAGGCGAACGGAAACGAGGTCAAGAAAGACTTTCGGTGCGACAAAGGTTTAACACAATGCAGAATTGCATCGCGACATAACGATTCATTTGAACAGAAGAGTCTTGTCACGACATGAAAACTGGGTCGCGACAACAATGTTGACAACACAAGCCATGTCTAACTTATGAACAAGGCTACAACAAGAAGTCGGGCTCGGTGGCAAGCGAGCTCACGTCGCGACGGTTTTGGTGCGATAGAAATGCGAGATAATACTAGGCAGGTGTTGCAACATAGCACGAGCGAGAGATCTTTTGTCGCGACATGAGAAAACTTGAATTCGTGACACCAATTTGCGGTGCACTAAAAGCGTGTTCTGACATGATTATTGATGTTGCGACATAACTGTTTGAAGAATGCACAAAATATTGTTGAGACAAAGGAAACTCTGTCGTGATAGAGTTATCATATTAAAGGAAAGAATACCGTCGAAACAAAGATACGTTATTACTTATTTGAGGCGAAGAACGCAGTCTTCAAGAATTGTAAACCAGACGGCGCATACCTCTGACAAAGACACAAAACTCTATTGTGACCTGACTTAGGTCGCGACGGAGAAGGCAAATTTAGGCCATAATTTTTAAGGATTCACATAGCCTCAATTTTAGGGCCCAAACTTGAGACTCTATAAATAGAACGACCCTTTGGAAAGCAATGAGTCAGTCAGCATGGACGAACCAGAGTACCTAGGGAGCTGAGGACTCTTTTGTATTATATTTTTTTCTTTTATTTTTCTTATTTTTCTTTTCTTCATAGATTAGATTTAGCGTAGGACTGTTTAATTTGTTTACTGGATCTAAAACAGTAAATTGTTCAGAAGTTTTGAAGTTGAATTTAAATCCTGAAATTCATTTACGATTATTGTTTGAATTCAATGAACTCCAGACAAAAGTTGGAACTCATTTCTTCAGTTGATTGCAGTTATAGTGGAATTTTCATATCGATATTTGGTGTGTCTTTGTGTCCAGGTTTGATAACACAACCTGTTAGGAAAGATTTGATGTTAGTTATGAATGCTACGCCTGATGAGAAGAAAATTTCCTGAGTTGAATATTGAATTTATTTGAATGGTGTTGTTCTTGAAATTAATTGTTCCCAATTTTAGTAGCTTATACCCATGAAATGACTATTGTCTGGCTCTGATTTCCAGGAAGCCCTCTGAGTGACACATAAATGGAGATTCTTGAGAGCATAGACCAGTTACTTTGGGGTATGCTAGACTAATATTAAAGAACTAATGAGCTCTAAAAGGTTACTTAGATAAATCATCAATTTGGTCATGGTTTGAGAATGGGTTGAGTGATATATCAATTTAATAAATTTGAGACTCTCCTTGGTCTGGAAGAATGATCTTGTTCTTGTGTTAGAATGAGATCTAATCAAGGAAAGAGAAAACTCTTTCAGATCTTAAGGATGGGACATCATTCATTTTGTAGAAATCTAGCAACTACCTTGTGTTGGGAAGCAAGAATTCTACAGTCATAAGAAATGGGTATGAAGTATTGGAAAGGAAAAATACCCAGATCTTATAGAGAAATTCTAATTACAAGTAATTGATTAGAATCATGATTCATAAATGAACACGAACCTCTACTCAGTGAAAAGTATGGTTAGAGGAGGAATCGAACTATACTGTAGCTGTAGAAATTGATTCCAACTCAAGGGAAAATAGAATAAGGTATGATGTAGGAATTGATAATTTCTAGCGGTGAAATCCCGAGTGTCTACTTCAGTGACCAATGGGATTCAGTCAGTTTATCTTTAGGACTTAAAATTTTCTCTTTATTTCCAATGTAGGATTCCAGTTATTAAAATTCTTATTAGGTTACTAAATTTTCTCTGAAATGGAAGTTCAAATAGTGTAGAACTTGAGTAATTAGGTTAATTAGTTAAATTACTTTTAAATCTCGTAGGAGCTTGATATCCGAACTTATTAATCCACTTTATTACTTGTATGACCTGTGCACTTGCAGTTTTTAAGACCAAATTAAATCTTTAATTGATTTAAGTGACAAAAATTATTCTTCTTATGAGCATATTAGTTATATTTGGTTTTAACAAGTTTTTGGCACCGTTGCTAGGGTTTTTAGTCAATCTATGTTTATAATCCTTTGATGGTAGTGTCGTAAATTTGTATATATCAAAATGGTCTTAATAAGTATTTGGCGCTGTTGCCGGGGATTTTGGTCAATCTATGTTTATAATCCTTTGGTGGTAGTATCGTAAATTTGTATATATCATATGGTCTTAACACTCTGCTACTATCTCAAACGTGGATGGTGTTTTACCCGAACTGGAGGCTTGTGGCTGCCTTATGACCTCTTCTTCTGAGTAAGCAGGCGTCGCGATCGTCGGCCCGGTTCACCGATATGGATTTATGGTGAGGTACGGGGGACAGTGGAGCTCTGTATTTAGGTCGATATTCTTTGACCGTAGGGCGGCCACCATTTCAGGTGGAGTGTTTCGGATATATCTCTTGAGGTGGCTGGCCTTGATTAATCTTTCCACCATGAATTTCAGGCTTCAACATCGGTTGGTCTCATGCCCGTGGTCTCTGTGGTAATCACGCCTCAAATACTAGTTGCGTTGTGCGGGATCTGACAGGATGGGTGTGGGCCATTTAAAGTCGGGGTGATCCCGGATGAGCGGAAGGAGTTTGTCGTAGGAGATGCTCAAAGGGGTAAATTGTGGGGGTTCCTCTTTCTCTCTAATTGGTCTCGGGAGCGTTTCTTGTTCTTACTCTGGCTCCCCTTTTGTTCATGCTGACCTTTAGTGGCCGACTTGCCGCTTTGGGTTGTGATCATCACGGTCTGGTAGGCTACCCAGATATTATCCTCCAGTGTTGAATATTTATCCACCCTTCTGTACAATTCTTCCATTGTCGTAGGCGGATCCAGAGATAAATGATAGAAGAATATGATGGTGGTCCAAGCTCCTCACGAAAATTCACAGAGGACGTCTATCTTTATGCAGATCAATTTGTTAAACGACCCTCATAAATCTTACGGTGAAGTCACGGATGGACTCGTCCTCCTAGTTGAAGATGGTTGGAGAGGCGGTGACCTTACGTCGGGCGAGCCGCAGTCTTTGGGAAACCGTCGACCCACAACTCCTTTGAATGAGTTGATAGATCTTCGTGGGAGTTTGTGGAGACAGCTAAGTGGGCCCTTAATTTGGCCCGGGAACACTTTGCATAATAGGCGATTGTCTCCCGCATTGAGTATCATCGCCTGATTGAAGTGCAACATGTGGTCATACAGTTCAGAGGAGCCATCATACATGGCAAATGACGGTATGACAAAGCCACTCGGTGGCTCGTGGCTTAAGATATGCTAGCCCAACAGGGAGGATAACATGTCTTCAGGTCCCCGGACAGTGGTGGATGATGGCATATAGCAGACTGTCAAGCCGAAAGAGTGGATACGAGCGAAAGTGGCGAGTGCTACACCCGCATGCCACGGGCATGTTTTTGAGACTGCTCGGTATGCGTTTGTCTCTGCGAATTCTCTCCTGCCGACGATGCATGCCGTGGCGAACGACTGAAACGGCATGGGGGCCTCTTTCTTGATTCAGCCTCCACGTTGTTCTTTAAGGGTGGCAGATCAGGGAGCGGAGAGCTACCAAAGGATAACTCGTCGTTGTACCATGTCACGTAAATGCAGCGGATGAGCTCCTTGCCTTTTATTTTGTTTAGCAAGGTGCAAGGTGGCTGCTTCCTCATGTGTTTTCACCCCAATCCTCTTCTAGACGAGCCTGCAGACAATCGTTCTCTTGTTGCAGATGGTCAACACGACTATGCAATTCAGTCATTTGTCTGGCCTGTTCTTCCTGCTTCGTCTCCATATCCTGACGCCAGCGAAGGAACTAGTCTTCAAGGGACTGATTTTTTGGGTTGCTGGCCATAGCTATGAGATCAAACGAACCATGAATGACGAGACTCCTGGAATCTTCGGGGCTTAGGAGATCGCTTGATGGCAGAAGTAACATACGTTCCGATGAGATTTTTGCTTGGTGGTTCTCACGGATATGGCGCCCGATTGTTATCTCAGTTCTCAAAGTCTCCGGATCATCGAGGCATTAACGGCAGCAGAGCACGCAAAACAAGCAGGTGTAAAACGAGAAAATTCAATTTTACGAAAAATGGTAAAAGCAGTAATTTCGGTTGAAAAGCGGAAATTCTCTAGATCTCGGATAATGAAGCAATTTTTATTAGAATTAGGTCTCGCAATCTAGTGACTTGAAAAGTTTAGGTCGAATTTTGAGACAGTGCCCGAGAATATTTTAATTTAAGGTGATAAATTGTCGGTGACTTTAGGGACGAGATTTTGAAAATCTCGGAAATTAGGAAAATGGCTTGAGTTAAAAGTTCATTTAAAATAATTGAGCTGAAAAGAAATAAAATTTCGAAGAAGAAACGGACGAATGAGACAATATAAGTTATGTATTCAAAATGATAATAATAATAATAATAATAATAATATTTTAATAATAATAATAAAAAATATATATAAAAGTTAAGTGGGAGGAGACGAAGAGAGAGAAAGAGGGCGTAGGATATATTTTTTTTTTTATTATTTCTTTCTCTTGTTTCTTTCTCAGATCTCTGAATCGGACCAGTACGTTTTCGTCGGGTTGAGCAAGTTGATCTACACGATGAGGCTACGCGTGGACACCAAAAGTTAGGTTCGACAAACTCCAGTGAGGTAGGGAATTTTATCCTACTTGAAGTTACTTTGTTTAAGTGTTTTGTAATGTTCAGTTGGTTTGAGGTCTTGAGCGACCGTTTGATCGGTCAACTTGGGACCGAATTATTCATTTTGGAGAATTTTGGAGCCCATTTGGGCCAGATCGTATTGTGTAGAAATTTATTTGGGGTGTTTGTTTCATAATTTATTGAAATATTTTTGAAATGAATGGCTTGAGTTGTGTGGAATTAATATGTTAATGCATAAGCTTGATGTGTTAACATGATGTCACAATTATATGGAATATAATTGTGTATAGGCCCTGGAGATGAGATTGTGATTTGCTCGAATTATATGGAATATAATTGTGTGTGTGGAAGCCATTGGAATGAGATTGTGAATTGCTCAAATGAGGCTAATTTGGGTGATGTTTGATGAATGTTAGATAGCTCAGTGAGCTACTTTGGGTGATTTGATCCATGTTAAATTACATATGGTGTAGATAGTAATTTGTGAACTACTAATACATAATTGATATATTGTATAAAATGATTGAAATGGCATAATGCATTTCATATGCATTGGGTAACCTAGAGAGTGGGTGTTAATTTACATGACACTGAATTTTAAAGAAAAGCGAACATGGTTGCGAAAGGAATTTCCACCGGGATGATTTTCGGAGAATGGGTTGAGAGATGGGCCAACCAGATCATTTTGGATGGACCATAGTATTTCGGAAGCTCACTAACCAATTCGCCTCGGAGGTGACTCCATATTTTCTTGAGCACGTTCGGTAGTGTATTTTCAAGAACAACAAGTTTTGTTTTGAAAATGATATTTCTCGCCTCTGTGGCTTAGGCAAGTGTGGGGGAGTCGGTGAGGACTAGGACATGGGAATGGAGCATGTAGACATTCCATGAGATCACGTATTTACTTGAGTGTGTGTTTAAATTGGGCGTTACATATGCATAGGTGGAGAAGTAGCGTTTGGTGGTCAGCTCTGCAGGCGTGCTTCATGCTGTCAGAGGAAGAAGACGGCTCATCATAGAGGCCGATTTTGAAGAAATTAGGTTGTGACTTTGATGTTTTTTGGATATTATGTATTGAATTGTAGATTTTAATGTATTTGTATTAGAAATAATAAAATAATTAACTGGACTATTGGAATATAGTTGGGTACATGTTTGATGAGTATTGATGCGAGGCCCAGTGGCCATTATTTTATTAATATGGACCTTGTGGTCATATTGAAGCCCATTTGGGACGGAGTTTTGTATTTAGGTAGACTCCGTACAAAGGAGACTCTGCCCGGTCGGTGAAGGGTTGTCAGCGGACCTGGTTTGTGATCACGACTTAGTATCAGGCTAAGGCAGTGATTACCTTGGGACTCGGTGGGTGTGGTTATAAGTGTAGTCCCTGTGCGGCCACGGCTTGGTATCGAGGCTTGGAAGTATCTGATTACGTAGCGTCTTTGGGCATGGGCCTAGGATATGCAATTGCAGTGTAGTGGGTGGTTGGGATTACGTGAGCGATGCGATACCGACTTCACGACTAATTATCGAGCTTAGGTAAGCGTTACCTAGGGGCTCGGGTGTGGGTATCCATAAGTTTAGTCGTCCTGACTTCACGACGGTATCGAGCATAGGTGGCCTCACGACTACCTAGAGCGGGGTTGTGGGCTTAGGCCATTGCTATTCGCATTGAAATTGATACCGACATCATAGCAGTATCGGAGTTTAGGTACCACGAATACCTAGGAGTTCATGGGACGGGTTTTGAACCCTTTGCATGCATGGTGTGTTTTACGTGTTATGTTCGGATAATGTTCCATGTTTGTGATTGCTTGATTGTGTTACACATTGCGTGGAAAACTTATACACGGTATGATGTATATGGGAAATGTGATTGCGTGGGAAAATTATATGCATGGCATAATGTATATAGGAAAAAGTGGAATGCTAAGGTTAGGAACTATAACCTTAGGGGTTTGGAAAATGAAATGAACTTGAAAGTGTTGAATTTTAGTGAAATAAATAAAAGGAGTGGTTGGTAAGTAGCACCACTTAGGCGATGAATGGGTCGGTTCATGGTTGTTAAGTCTATTAGTAATTGGCATATCATTACCTGGTTAGGCGAGATGAGATTAAATAAAGTTTCTTTGCCATTTGACATGTTAGATGGCAAGTCAAGGCCCAGAATACGTGGGAATTAGGTCACAAGGTGTTAATAGCACCACTAGTATTTGACCGGCGGACCTGTTTGGGTGCATTGGGGTTGCGATTCTTTGCCATTGCACGGGGAGCTAGTGCGGTTGGTAGTCAAGTCAGAGTAACCTCCGAGATTTCGAATCACATCATCCTCCAACGTTTACGGGGGAGGGTCGTGGTGTGAGACCATTGGTTCAGTGGGTGAGAATGTATTGGAGGCTATGGATATTACCTCCGATCTTTGACGAAGATCGGGCTAGGCTAACGTTCGGTAGGGTGAGTCCTAAGTGTGATGGGACTAGGTTAAGACCTCTAGGGATTTAGAGGCAATGACTTGGGCAGAGTTCCATGGGCTCTTTATGAGCAAGTATTTTCTGGCCACTTCTAAACATGCTAAGGCCTAAGAGTTCCTAGAGCTGAGGCAGGGAACGATGACAGTGATGAAGTACATGGCCAGATTCACTGAGTTGGCACGTTTTGGTGATGACTATGTGGCCACAGATATGGCCAAGGTCAGAAGATTTGATAATGGACTGAAGTTGTCCAATTGGGGCAAGATTGTAGGCCTCCGCCTACAAGATATGGACTCCATGGTTGGGACAGCCCTGACCATAGAGAGAGAGATCGAGAATGCTCGACGCACTCGGGATGCGAGTGTTAGTGTCAAGAAGGAAGGAAGTCGATATTCTTCTAGTTCGAGGAAGAGAGCGGGGCTTCTAGTTCTAAGGGTTCGAGCCATGACCATCTAGGTCGAGACGGTCCGGATTCTTGTGGCATAGTGGACCTTAGGGTGGTAGACATATTGGTTGTTGATGTCATTCTTGACATGGATGAGTTGACAACCCATCGGGTTGTCAGTGATTGTGACCTGAGGCGGGTTATCATACCCGACACGGTCTTGGAATTGTAGAAGGTAGCATATGCATGTGAGTGATGCATATGTGCGTGAATTCGGGGGCGAAGTGCATTGAGGAGATAATGTAAAAGCAGAAAAATTCAATTTTAGAAAAATGATAAGCGGTAATTTCGGTTTAAAGCAGAAAATTCTCTAGATCTCCCGGTTGTGAAGCGATTTGCGCCCGTTAAATTCATCTCCATGGTGTTAGTGACCAGAAAAGTTTGATCAATTAGGAGCGATCAGAATATTTTATGAACTACGGGTGATAAATCGCCGGTGACTTCGGGACGAGATTTTCACGAAAATCTAGGAAGTCGATGGCTTGAGTTAAGTTCATTTAAATAATTGGCGAAAAAAATAAAAATTTTCGGAAGAAACGGACCCGAATGAGACAATATAAGTTATGTATTCAAAATTATAATAATAATAATAATAATAATATAATATCATAATAATAATAAATAAATAAAAAGAAAAAAAAAGTATAAAAGTCAAGTGAGAGGAGACGGAGGGAGAGAAAGAGGGCGTAGGATATTTTATTTTTTTTTTATTATTTCTTTCTCTTGTTTCTTTCTCAGATCTACGAAAATCGGATCTTACGTTTTCGTCGGGATGAAAGTTGATTTACGATGAGCGCGTGGACACGAGTTAGAGTTTACGACAAACTCAGAGTGAGGTAGGGTTTATCCTACTTGAAGTTACACTTTGTTTAAGTGTTTTGTAATGTTTCGATTGGTTTGAGGCCTTGAACGGCCATTTGATCAGTCCCAAAACTTGGGACCGAATTGTTGAAATTTTTGGAGAATTTTTGGAGCCCATTTGGACAGTCCGTGACTGTGTAGGGGATGTTTGAGGTGTTTGTTTCATAATTTATTGAAATATTTTTTAAATGAATGGCTTGAGTTGTGTGGAATTAATAGGTTAATGTATAAGCTTGATGTGTTAACATGATGTCACAATTATATGGAATATAATTGTGTGTATAATCCTTTGGAGATGAGATTGTGATTTGCTCAATTATATGGAATATAATTGTGTGTATGGCCATTGGAGATGAGATTGTGAATTGCTCAAATAAGGCTAATTGGGTGATGTTTGATGAATATTGAATAGCTCAAGTGAGCTACTTTGGGTGATATGGTTGATCCATGTTAAGAATTACATGTGGTGTGAATGTAATTTGTGAATATAATGCATAATTGTTATATTGTATAAAAATGATTGAAATAGCATAATGCATTTCATATGCCTTTGGGTAACCTAGAAATTAGGTGTTAGTGCATGACATGAACCTGCAGCGAGCATGGTTGCGAAAGGAATTTCGCATGATGATTTTCCGGTGGGTTGGGAGATGGGGCGATGGTCATTCGGATGGGGACCATGACTATTTCGGAGCTCACCAAAAGCCAATTCGCCTCGGGAGGGGCTCAGTCCCATATTTTTACCGACAAGTTCGGTAGTGTATTTTCAGAACAACAAGTTTTGTTTGAAAATGATATTTTCTCATACATGGCTTAGGCAAGTGTGAAGTCGTGAGGACTGAGACATGAATGGGCATGTAGACATTCAAGTAGGATCACGTGTTACTTGAGTGTGTGTTTAGATGGAGCATTGCATATCGCCCAGGTGGGAATAGCATTTAGGGTGATTCATTTACTAGGCGATACCTCACCTGTCGGGAATGTGACTCGGTGCGAGGAGAGTTCAGAGACGGCTCATCATAGAGGCCGATTTTAAAGAAAGTCGGGTACATGTTTTTGTATTAATATGTATTAGAATTGTAGATTTTAATATGTATTTGTATTAAGAGTAATAAAATAACTCTTGGACTATTGGAATATAGTTGGGTACATGTTTAATGAATATTGATGCAGGAGCCCAAGTGGCCATTATTTTATTCGCATATGGACCCTGTGTGGTCATATTGAACTGTTTGGGACAGGTTTTGTATTTGGATAGAGAACAAGAGTACAAAGGAGATTAGATTATTAGGTTGTGAGGTTGTCAAGTTTAGTTTGGGGCATCACCTGAAACCTTGACGGTGTGGTGTCTTAAGCCGACTCTCCAGATGCTTAAGTTAGACAAAGAGATAGAGAACGTAAAATGTCAATCTTGCAGTCATGTATGTTTCACATATCTTTCTATTGTCATTCCTTCCTTATTTATGAAGGAGGAAGACGATCCACTTTTTATGGAAAGTGGGTGATTGGTTTTTGAAATGGAAGGGAGGCAGGCGCTTCACTTGCGCGTCAACCGTTTTTCCTTTTGGATAACTAAGTCGTCAGATGTATCTTCCGCTTCAAGGATCAGACTTGATCATCCTAAGGGCGATTATGTTCGAGGTTTGTGGAATGATAAGTTCTTGAAACAAAGGAGCGATCGGAAATCATTGGTGACCATCTTCTTAGAATGGCAACCCAGTTAGAAGAAGGTGTCTGGCAGTGCGAAAGGCGTGCAGGCGAAAACAAACCTGGGCCTTTGCTGCAGGCCGGATAGCCCATAGCGGGACTTAGGCCATGGTCACGAGATCCGAGAGTTCATATGAAGATACTTAGGCCTCCTATACAGACTTTGATCAGTCTGGAGCCTTCGAGTGGGGATATTAGTAGAAAGCCATGGGTACCCACCGTACATAAACAAAGCGTCTTGATATGTTTACAAAAAAAAAAGCGAAAGAATCATTCTTGTTGCCGCTAGTCTTAAGTTGTTTTCCTTCCCTTTTTCTATTATATCACTAAAAGTACATATCCCCTAACTATTAAATCTCTTCAAAAGAACCCAACAAATTGTTACTTGCAAATGTTTTGAGCATTCAACTTTCTCAATAACATCTATATTGAAGGAACCGTAGTTGAATCTAAAATTATTTAAATGGCCATGAACAAGACACTTGATCAATATACCTAAACAAGAAGAAAAACAAACAATTAATTGAATGTATTTTGTAACCATTCTTAGTTATTGGAATATTCCTTCTAAACAAGAAGACATCCAAAGAGAACTGAAGTTAGAAAACCATGGAATTAAAATAGCACTGATTGAAAACCATGGAATTAAAATAGAAAACCATCAAATGAATTAAGCATCAAGTAGGAACCTACACAATATCTGCTACAGAAAATATGAGAACCTTACCAAGATGAGTGAAGATGAGAAGTGGAAGATCATCATAAAATCATAAACAACGGAAGATTTGAGGTTACTATTTTCTGAATGAAGATATTAAATCTAAAAAGGTTTTTTTTTTTTTTTTTGTGGTTGAAGGATTAGGGTGGATCAATTACTATTACTATCATTATTACAGTTTTTGAGCTAAAATGCATTATGGACTCCCAAATGGTGGAACTAGTGCCCTAGTATTGGAACTGTTGGTTGTATCTAAGCACTCGTTTGCCAAGACGTTTGAGTGGTGGTCAAGCTGTCCTTAAGTTGTCAGCAGATTTTTTTTTTTGAATATTCATGATTTTTCTTTTTGGTAGATCCTAGTTACCGATCCCCTAGGTCTTATGACCTATATAAGCTCAATAATATATACTCTCTTTATTCAAAGCTTCAAAGACCCAATAAGCTTAATAAGAAAGTATTTTGGTTAATTGGCTTTCAAAGCAACAAAAAATAGGGAGTTAATTACTGCACTATGATATAAAAAAATATCTTCAAACAAAATAGGAAGGAATTCTATTAAGAATATGATGAGAATAGGTTAACTATGCATAACACACCAAATAAACTACAATATTTTGAGTTTACAATCAAAATTCTCAATTTATTATATCATTTTATTTAATAGGCAAAGCAAAATATATAAACGAGTGCTATAGAAAGAGAAATAGACTACATGTGCGAAAGATGATTATACTCGTATAGTTTGTCATGTGAAGAAGTTCTATATATATATATTATTTAAGTATTTGATTTACTCTAAATATTAAGTATAGTGAATGAAAAAAAAATCAAAGCCAACCTAACCTACAATTTCCTAGTTGAACCTCTTACTATAGAATTGTGCAGTCTTCTAAGCATTTTATGTTCTTTTAGATGAAGCATACAACATAATTCAATACTAATTCTATTTCTTCTCTCCTTTTCAAATTCTTTTTTCTTTCTAAGATAAATAACTAAAGTATGCATGTATAATTTTCACATTTCATAAAAGGAAAAACGACAATACTTATTTTACATGGTCAATGAATAAAAGCATATGCATGTATAAGTTTTACAGGTTTTTTTTTTTTTTGGTAAGTATAAGCAAACCAACAAAGGAAAAATAAATACATAAAATGAAGGAAGCAAATAAAGCAGTAAAGCATTGAGGACATAATATTAACAATTATCACAACTTAAGTCAAATTCTCTTTGTTTTGACAAGGTTTTACTTTCTAAAGTGTCATATAACCTTATTAAAACCAATTGATACAATAGATAAAAAACATTAGCACTTTCATCCCCAAGAAAGAAAAAAAAGATCAAAATTTCAAACCAATCGGGCCATAAGCAAAAAGAGAAAAGCATCCAACCTACTCATCTTGTACATAGAAACAAGGAATCAGTTAATTGAATAATCAAATATGTAGATTTCATTGATTTTCCTCAAACATAGGAACAGTAAATTGCGAATATTGATTGAAAACTGTATGATAAAGAAAAAAGCATACAATGATTCCTATGTCAGGCCATCGACAATACGGACTAAACAAATGGTTGGCCTTTGGCTTAGATTGCTTAAGAATAGGACAAGGGTATAGAAGGCGCGAGTTTTACCAATACCATCAGATTTTATGTTTAAACAAAGAAATGAAGAGATGGAATTAGAGCGTAAACTAGGTTGAGAAGAGAAGAGAAATGGGATATTTCGATTTTTTCTTATTTTTGAAATAAAGTTAATGAAGGATATTTTTGTCTTGTTTTTCCATTTTATCAAAATTTTGCTTACTCATCATCCTAATAAACATTAATGTATCAAAAACACTATTTTAAACTGGATTCAAGAGTTTAAGTACTCAATTCCAGAAAAAAAAAAAAAAAAAGGTTGAAACACTAAAATAGAAAAACAGGAAAAGTTAAAACACTGTTTATGTAATGAATCCTAATAAAAAAAAGCTACCAATTATGCAACGTGTAACGTGTACAAAGCCAGAACTAGAAGTATGGGTCAACCTCCGTTGAGGTCAGCTCTGAAAATGGCAAATATTAATATAAATAAATAAAAATAAAAATAAAAAAAGGAAAAAAATAAAAATAAGGAGATCAAACTTTTAACAATACTCCATCCCATCACTCCTACTTTACTCACAGGGCCACCAGTTCTCTCTCCCCTCTCCTTGGCAGCCAAACTCTTCTCTTTCAGAATCAGAATCTGTGAATTGAATTGGATTTTCTGAGGAAATGCTTGCGAGTCGGCCTATGGTGCACCCAGTGGAAGCGCCGCCGTTGAGGGAGCTCGGCAACAACGTGCCCAGAGTGAGGATGAAGGACATTCAAGGCATGGCTGGCACCCTTGGTGGCCTTGCTCTTCGCCTCTTTCAATTCCTTTCCGCCCTCGCTTCCCTCTGCGTTATGGTGACCATCTCTGATTTCTCCTCAGTTACAGCTTTTTGGTGCGATTTTCTCGTCCTTTTTCCTTTTAAATGTCTAATTACTTTGGAGTTGGATGTTGATCTCGTGTAGGGATGATTAGATAAATTCTTTTAGTAAAAAATTAATAATCTGATTCTATAATGTGAACTCAATACAAATCCCACTATTAGACTTATAAGAAATGTGATATAATCCTATTTGTGAGAATATGAAACCTGAAAATTTTGGTGTCTTTCTTTCCCTTTATTGTGTTGTATTGGCAATTTCCCAGATCGGTTTACCCTGAAACAGAAATTGATTGGTGGCTATGAAAACGGATTCGTAAATATTGATGGTTTGATCCCTGAAGCTTCAGTAATTAGACTAGTTATTTGTCCACTGTGTCTGTTATATACTGTCAACTGTCTCATGTCTGCTTTTCAATTTGCAGCCCTTGCAAATAATTGTGAACAAAGATAACATATAACTTCTGTGCTTTTTCTGTGTTAGCTATCTTGTAGCAGCTGTCAGCTTGCAAAGTTTGTGGAGTCTGTCACTAGCCATTACGGATATCTATGCCCTTTCAGTGAGACGAAGCTTGCGGAATTCTGGAGTTATCATCTTGTTCGCTGTTGGAGATGGGGTAAGACGTTTGTTTATTTTACTGAATGCTAAATAAATCTTTGATTTAGCTAAATGCTGAATGAGGCTTAATAGAATTAAATATGAAGTTGTTTATTTTTTTTATATTGTATTTCTATTAAATATTAAATTATTTGTTTTTTATATGCTTAAAATTAACATCTTAATTATATCAAGAAAGCAATTTGTTTAACTTTATTCTTATGATAAAATGAAAAATATTTATATAATATATGCATAACATCTTAATATATTAATAAAAAATATAAAATAAAATTGATAAAATTATTATGATAAAAAATTTATTATTATCATTGTTAAAAAAAATAATTATTATATTTATCTATTTTATATAATTAAAATAAAATATATAAAATTAATAATTGAATATTTATCGATTCTAAAATAAAGATTTTAGAATATTTTTTGTGTGGATATTAAAGATTTTAGAATATTTTAGGAAGATTTTAAAATATTTTAGAATATTTTAAAATATAGTTTTTTCTTTTTAAAATATGGCTTTTTCTATTCAGCAGAAAAAATTTAAAAATTTAGAAATAAGTCATGACAAGATAAAATAAAAAAACCGTCTAAATTCTAAAAGCAAATTGCTTTCAGAAAAAAGCCAAAAAAACAAACACGCCCTTAGCAATGTTTAGGTAGACAATTCAAACAAAAATTGCATGCTTATTTCTTACTTCAACCTGTTCCTCAAACCTGGTTAAACAACAGGAGACGAATTTTTGGTATGTTTCTCATCATTACTCTTTCCATGAGTTAAGAGGCAACTGTTGGGTGGAATAGAAAATTGTTGTGTTCCTAAGTGAGAAAGTGCAGTTTGGATTTGAAAGAGGTTAATTGTTACAAAACTATAGGAAGTAGTTTGCCATACCCAATTTATTTCTCCCAAGATGCATGGTGGCATCAATATTATTTAATGACCTTACAGGTCAATATCAATCCTTATGGACGCTTCTTGTGTGGTTTCCCTGACTAATGCTGTGTCATACCAGGAAAATTCAATCTTGTGGGTTAAAGACTTTGGTATGAATTATTGATGTTAATCTACCTTTTTTTATTTTCATTTTTAGCTACCCATTTCCATGATTTTGATGCTGGAAGCTATGTCTCTTAGGAATGCATGTGAATTATGTTGGCTCTAACCTGGCCTGGTTGAGTCTACTCAGCAATTCTTAAACTGATTGAGTTCCATCGGTTTTGAATTGAAGATCATTGATTGATATAAAACTCTAACAACACTCCCTACTCCTAATAGGGATGGCTTTCATCAGCTGTTGTTTCTTTGCATTCCCCATCTCTCTCCTTTGTTCCACTGGGAAATGTGTCTTCTAGAAAATCCGGGGACCTATATTTCTAAGGAAAGAAGGCCCTCATGTACTAGGATTTTAAAATTGAAAATTGTATTGAATGTTCATAGGAATATCATATAACCAGTGCTTATTTGTAATAGTTAATCACAAACTGTCTGAAAGATTACTTTCTGATATTTTAGGAGTAACCATGTTTCTATGCTGTTAAAATCTTAAGAACCAAAGTCACAAAATATCTTCTAAAATGTTGCCATAGTAATTCAGAAATTATTTTAGTTCTCATCCCAGCTTACAAATATGAGCATTATTCTGGTGCAGATCACTTCCACTCTTACATTTTCTGCTGCATGTGCATCTGCTGGGATCTCTGTCCTTATTGAAAATGATCTGGACAAGTGTTCCATGAACCCCTGCACAAGGTTTGAGTCTGCTACAGCTATGGCTTTCATCAGCTGGTTTTCTGTTTCACCATCCTTTTTCTTGAACTTTTGGTCTCTGGCTTCACAATGAAAAGAAACTCAGAATGGAGAATCAAGCATTAACTACAGTTTCTTTTGATATCCATACCGTCTGGTTTCTTATATAACACAAGGAAAAGTGGAGATTTGATAACTTCTACTTTGTATATAAGCTATTTTTTCAGAAAAAAAAATGATGAAGTAATAGTTACTCATTTGTGGGTGTTATACATCTGTCCTTGCAATATTAGATCTCCAGAAAATGGAGGAGATTATTTAAATGATAACACAACCATTCTCAAGTTCATAATCAGTTACTAATCTTATCTGTAATGTCTTGGATGTATGCTTACGACAGATCCCACCCCCATACTGATGATTTCTAAGGTGGACATGCATTTTCTTTCCTCATAGCTTTTGTTTGAATATCTTGCATTATTGTTTCTTTTATATTATATGTAATGAAATCCTCCACATTATTTTAGGAAGTCAACAACTTTAAGGCTTAGGAATGTCTGTTAGAAAAAAAACTTGAGCAAATGTATTTGTAGTCAACAATTCTTATGGTAGCACAAACAGTTTCTACAATATAGAACCTTATTCATGAACTACCAACTCCACAACTCCTCTTCACTAGAAAGTCTCTACAGATTTATCTGTCTTAATCTTTTTTTTTTTTAAGTGTATGATCCTACATGTTGTATTTTTGTAGTTCCCTATATGTTTGAATATTCCCCATAAATTGAGGTCTATGTGGGAAGTTCAGTAACATGAGAAATGGGCAGCAGTTAAAACTTTCATTTGCTTTGGATGATATTTTAATCATTTGATGCATGAAGTACATGTTCTTCAGTTTTGTGAGTTCTGTCCCTTTCTGTTTTGATCTCAACACCATGTAAATCTCATTTCTATAACTCATGATAACTTTTACAATGTGTTCTTGTTCTTTTGATGGTATAGTGAAAGATACGGAAGAGAAAACATAACCGCTGATCTTCAAAAGTGTTGAGTTCTGTAAGATTGGGACTTAAGTAACAAACCAGAAAATCTCTCTCAAGTGACCTAATACTAGGAATGAAACATTATGTAATCTGGGAATTACCACTGTTGTGTGTTGTCATTTTCCTTCTTTTTCTATCTGTTCTCTGGCATTTCTGTTAGCTCTTTCTACCTCAATTTAGAATGTAATACATGCTAATATGACAACAATCCATATTGAGAGAAATTGTGAATGTAGACTTCTTAGTATCTTTTATGTCAGGGGCGTTTACTTGATGGGGGGTTACCATAAATGGACAGGTGGAACCTAATAAGAATGGGGATTAAAAAAGAAAAGGAGGAAAAAAACAAAAAAAAAAGAAGATTGTAATAATGCAGATAACTGTGCATTAATTGTGAAATGATGAGGTTTCCTCAAGTGGAGGAAAGCTGTTTCAAGAGATAGATGACAGGATCAGCATCCATAACCAACCCCATGCATTTCATGCTTCCATACACTTATCCCAAGTCCCACCACATTCCTTTTCTTGTCTATCCGTCAGCACTATATTCCCATTTTTTATCTTTAAGAGAGATGAGATGAATGATGAGAAGGGGCTTCTTCTGATCACGAGGACTGTGCTTCAGTCGTTATGGGATAAAATAATTGGAGGCAAAAAAATAACCGCCTCTGAATCCCTCCTTATATATTATCCTGCAAGAAGTCCCTTCTCATGTTAACCATGCAGCAACCCCTCCTGTATTATCACGTTGCTTAAATTATATGTGTAATTACTTAACAGCTGTCCCCTCTGTTTGTCCTTAAATCGTTTTTCGTTCTGGAAAATGGCTAAGGAAGACGATGAACAGACAAGGCTGCATCAGTGTGTGAGGAAGTATAAAGTAATGGTAAAACAGGTGATACTTCATGCCTCTTGCATCAAATATGCTGCTTCTTCGTTTTATGTTGGTTTTTCTTTCCTCTAGTTCTAAATGAAATTTTCCATGTGTATTTGGGAAAAAAGGTTTATCTAGTAGTATTGAGGGGATGATTTAAAGAAGTTATGCATTAAATTATATGGACAATATAACCTCTTAGTCATGATCAATGGCTTTGGTTGAATAAAGTAATATACCATGGTAGGTGAATTAATGGGAGTGGTGGCCATGGGCTGATTAGAATAATGGACATTCTGTTATCTCAGTTTGATGAGTTGGTTGAGATGATGAACACAAGAACAAAACTGCCAAAGAGGCGCAAGGTATCCTCTGTGAGTTCTTCTAAACAACCCGCCTTTTCTTCAAGATTATGTTTATGTTGGTTGTTGTATAATCCGTATTTTATTTGTTTTGTATCTTTATAGAGTACTGTAGTCCCTCCAGCTTCCGCAATTCAACCAGACAGCAATGAAGCATTGGCGCAGACAATCACCAGATTTCTCCATGAACTGAACCCTAACCCTAACCCTAACCCTAACCCTACTCATCCTAATTGCTCAACAGACAAGTGATTCCCAGCAATCCCCCATCCCTTGAATGTAACAATGAAGGGTTGTTAACAAGAGAGAAATTTGTTGTCAACTTCAAACCAATCATTGTACGTTTATGGATGAAAGACTGATGATGGAATGAATGAATGAATTACAGCGGTTTTTTATAGATAGAAACTTCAAAAACGTCCACATTTTCTTCTTTTTTTTTACGAAAAAAAAAACAGATGTTGCAAATTGTTAGGTCATAGAGTTGATGATTCATTCTCGTTCAATTTATAATGATTAATTAGCCAATGCTAATCATAAAGTTACAAGCAACGTACCGATACTGGATTGGATGTGAATTGGCTGAATTCAAATTTAAGCTTTCAAACATTTTATTCGAGTACAACACAGCTAACTAATACAATGGATTGGAATCCGTGTAATAATGCTTCTACAATTTTGGAAAACAATCAAAATATTATTTGAAAACATTTTTACAGAATAAAAAATTTCACAAAGAATAACTGCTGGGTAAGCACTTATAAAGTAATTATTCTAATAATACTTCCAAAAAAGATATTTCAACTAAAATCACTTCTGAATATAAACTCTCCAAATATACTTTTAGCAGGCTTGGGCAAGGGCTACGCTACTGATCTGCAGCTATGGAGTTCATGTTTAGAAAGCAAGCGTCAATAAACCACAGGGAGCTTAATTTCGGCAGGACACATTTTCCAGCTTTAAATTCAAGAGGTTGGAAGAGGACTGCCGCCATGGGTGAAAAAAAATGGCGAAAGGAATTTGCATTCTCGGAGGGAAATAGGATAAAGAGACATTATATACAGAAGAACGTCATTGCCAATTTGTGAACCCCTTTTATACCTGGAAATTAGTAATAAGTAATTGTAAAGAGTAATAAAAGTTCACTAGAACTTGTATGGTGTATCTTGTCCAACAAAAAACCATTTTTATGGCAAAACTGACAAGCTCATTTGGCGAAAATCGAGCTCAGAAGGCCAACTGGTTCAATAATGGAGAGCAATAATGCAAAGGGGAAGCTTGCATGTCGAACTTTTTCTAACCAGACACAGAATTCTGATGATCAGTTGAATCTACTGTAAGCTGCACTTCAACTTTTCAGCTTCAAGCTCTTGTTTTAAGGATTCCACACGCTCTAGCAAGGCCATGTTTTCCTGGCAATGTTAGAAATAGTTAGCCCAACTGCCCAACTAACCTGGATTCAAATTGATATGGCTATGATAAAGAAAATGAAAAGATAAAGAAACAATGTATTTTAAAGGCAAGCCAACATTTCCTCCTGGTAACAACAGTTGCTCCAGTTAACTACAAATGTTGGCTAAATTCTGCTTATCTAATCATGATACTGCATAAAATGAGAGGCTGAATCTCCTTATGATTATTTACATAAAGAAAATGCATTACCATAACATAATACAGCAAAAACCAAGCAGAAAAAGCCAATGTCAAATGAGTCATTTCGGATAGAGGTTTAAAATAGTCACCTTTTGCAGCATTGCCAATTTCTGATTTGTGCTGACAGCATTCTCCACCTTCTTGTCAGAGGATTCTTTAATCTGTCAAGGAAAAGCATGCTCATTGAATTTCCTAGAGAAGCAATCCAATTTCACCTCTTGCAGGCTTTAAGGGATCCAGTAAATCCATCATTCTTTTGCATTTCACTGCTTTATTATTCATAAGAATAAAAGATGGAAGAAAAGGGGAAAGCTCTATAATTTTCAACAGCTTAATTTTTTCTTCGAACAGCTACCAATCAATCCAATGCCTGAAACCTCATGCATGTTGGCAAAGTCATCTATACTGCAGATCTATATTGCATGGGTTCAGATGTGAATATTGGCTGTGGAAATTTGTCAATGTGTTTGATCCTTGACATTTACAATTATTGTATACAGGAGCTCAGCAAAAAATGATTTTAATAAAAGTTCCAAGTACATGGATATAACATAACAAAAGAAACAACTAAAAATTGATAAATAACAAGGATATTCTACACACACACAAAAAAAAATCAGCCGCTTCTCACTGTTATTAATACCATCTTTTCCCTCTTATCCCTAGATACAGTCATAAATGAAGCAAAAATAGGAGTTTGATGATGATTCTATAGCCACACCCATATCGTGTTCTGTCGAAGTGAAGTTCCAGATTCACCAGATTTCTGAGGAAGCATCCATTTAACAATGTCGTAAGTGCCAAGGATTAGTTTCCTCATCCATTTAGGAATCTTTTCCTTTCCTTCTCTCTTTAATCTCCTAATTAGCCTCTAACTTTGTTTCGTTTTTGCCCTAACACTAGAGTATAAATATGTATGTTCCCTCACTTTATTAATTAATGAAAATCAGAGAATTCCTTTTCTCTAAACATGGTAGCTTCAGAAAACACAAAAATGAAGGAGATTCAAGTGACAGAATAGCCTAGAAACAGTCACTGGAGAGAAAAGGGGGAAAATAGGGAAAAGAGGGGTTTTCCGGCGATGACAGGACATGACAAGAGTGGCTCGATGGCGGTAGGCGAGGCTGCTGGAGGAGGCGCATGGAGGCGCTGGAGGAGACAAGAGTGGCCAAACAGTGTCGCACGGGCCGTCATGCGCCGATGTGTGAATTTTAGATCCGGACTGTAGATCGGCACATGTGGGCACGTGGAGGGGTATTTTCCAGCATGGTTTCCATTGGACGATGGATTGGAGAGAGACTCCTGTTGGAGTGCTCATCGGCCGAAATGAAGGTCGCCATAAAATCTCCCTGGAAAAAGTTGTCGACGGCAGGGTGTTCCGACGGTGGTTGTGCCTTCTGAGAAGCTTCATGATGATTGTAACACGATTGGGGTGAGACACGGTCGTTGGATGGGTTGCCGGAATTGACCACACTGAAACCCTAACCCTAATATTCTCAAACTCTTCTATGGCTTTGATACTATGTTTAAAGAAAAGGAATTCTCCGATTTTCATTAATTAACAAAGTGAGGGAACATACACTATAGCCAACAATCTGGGTATGATCTCTGTTCTCATACAATCACCTAGTGATAGAAATTGTGATGCTGTAGTTCGCATTCTCTGTTATGTCAAATGAACACCAAGTCAAGGGGTATTGTATGAGAACAGAGGTTATGCCCAAATTGTTGGCTACAGTGATGCAAATTAGGCAGGCTCACCCATAGATAAACATTCTACATCAGGGTATTGAGCGTTCATTGGAGGCAATTTAATATCCTAGAAAAGTAAGAAACATGATGTAGTAGCTAAATCTAGTGTTGAAATCTGAACTCACATGGTTGAAGCATCTCTTCCAAGAGCTAAGATTTGTGTAGGATGAACAGATGAAGCTTATATGTGATAATCAAGCCGCCTTGCATATTTCATCTAACCCCGTTTTCCATGAGAGGACCAGGCACATAAAAATGGATTGCCACTTTATCAGAGAGAAGATTGCATCGAGATGCATGACCTCTGGATTTGTCAACTCTGCGACCAATGGAAATATGTATTTAAGTCTCTCCAGGAGTGGGATAAAATATATATGTGACAAGGTTGGTGCTTTTGACCTATTTGCTTCAACTTGAGGGGAAGTGTTAAAGATTAGTTTCCTAATCCATTTAGGAATTCATTCCTTCTTTCCTTTTCTCTTTAGTCTCCTAATTAGACTCTAACTTTGTTTCCTTTTTTGCCCAAACACTGGATTTTAATGTATCTTCCCTCACTTTGTTAATTAATGAAAATTAGAGAATTCCATTTCTCTAAACAGTAAGCAACCATTTGCTAGTCCTAGGAGAAAATCTGACTAACTTTCCAAAATCCAAATACATTCCACCATAAATCTGTAGTGCTAAACCCTTCCTATACCATCTTTTTCAGTTTCAACTCCAAATACATTAGTTTCACAGATGAAAACACAAATGAAAGTCGTATTGAGATAATGCCTTAAAAATAATACCCATGTCAGATAAAAACAAAGTATTCATTTACTGGAAATCTCAACTCCTTTTCAGACCAGGACTTATATAAACAGGAGCATATCAGGTCATAGTAACAAGGAGAGAAGGAAAGAAAGCTACATAAACTGAACCTAGAGAAGGGGGAAATAGAATAGAATAGCCAAACGTGGTAGAAGCATATTTCAGGAACTGGATAGAAGCATAATTATATACTACAATTATTCCATAGTATCCTAACAAAATCCTGCATACAGAAAAGGGGAAAAATTAAAAAGATAAAGATAAAAGGATTGAAGTATTATGGCATTTATCCAATCATCAGAAATATGTTGGTGACTGCTCAATAAGAATAAGTTTAGATTCTCAAATTAAAACAATTCAAGAGAAAGTAAACTACTATCAAAGCACCATGTAGCTAGCCTTGTGAATGCTCATACTCTCAGGCCACCTTGGGGCCACACAACTAAAGCTTCCAACTTCAGAAATTACCTGAAAACCAAAAGTTAGCAGGTATAATTGAATCTGATTGGGCTCTGTCATAGCCATATCAACCTGCCTAATCTGCTTAGTAAACTGGTTGTGCTTGATTTGAAGGTGGCAACCCATTTCAGTAATTATGTCATGTTGACAAACTACATTCCCAAGCCCTACACAATCCATTTAAATTATCTCATGTTGAGACAATTATACCTCTAATTATACACAATTTATTTAACTCATATAATCATATCTTATAAATTTAGAAGAAATGATCATTATTCTAATAATTTGCATTTTCGCAACGAAATAGTTCAGAAAGTATTAAACATGCTAAATGGATCATAACATGTAGGTGGATCATAACTTGTTATGTCAAACATAGATAATGAGTTAGTTGGGTCAACTTCAACATATTTGAAGGGTAGCTAGCATTGGGTTAGGGAAGGGTAAAAGGAATTTGTGGAAGTTAGTTTTCTGCAAAATTTCCTTCATGGTGGGAATGGGAGAAGAGTAAGTTTTGGAATGAAAAATGTTGTGATGATGAGTTTTTATGTCTCTTTTTCTCTCCTTATTTGCCCTAGCTAGCTCTAAAGAGGCTTGGGCGGACTTGTGGATGCACTCTTCTAAAGGGTGCGTTTGGATTCTTAACTTCTCTAGACCTCTCGGAGATTGAGACAATAAAGGGCTATTTCTCAGCGATTCAAAACAAGCAGTAGATGAGGAAGGGGAGGACAAGGCGTTGAGAAGAGACAAAGAGTGGACTTTTTCTGTTAAGTTCTTTTACATCTATTCTTAGGGTAGGATGGGAAGAGTCTTGCCCAACAAATGTAGCGTGGAATGCATAGGTTCCTCCAAAGGTAAACTTCTTTTATTGGGAGGCAACATGGGGTAAGTTTTAGACTTTAGACTAACTACAAAGGGGGGTCGGTCTTTGGCCAATAGATGCTCCATTTGTTGTGCTCATGAGGAGTCACTAGATCACATTCTTTTACATTGTGTAAAGGCAAGGTTAGCGCAGAAGGCCTGGTTCTCCTTGTTCGAGGTGTGTTAGGTGAACCATTCTACAATTGGAGAGACCCTTCTAAAGTGGCATGGCTCTTTTGTCAAAAGAAAACGGAAGAAAGTGTGGAGAGTGGCGCGTTGTATGCCTTTTTTGGACTATATATATATATTATCGATAAAAAACAGTATATAGAACAAAATAACCAAGAGGTTCCAAAAAATACACGAGAAGTGAACAAGGGAACAAGGGCTTTAGAAAAGACCTACCTTGACAAAAAGCAATAAACCACACACCCAAGCTAAACTAAAAATCCACAAAAGAATTCATGTTAACAACACTATATAAATTTGTCCAATTCCACAAATTGCTCAAGAAATTAAATTTAATATTTTGAGCGTTGGTGACCCCGTTGTCAAACACCATCCTATTTCTTTATCGCCATAAAGTCCAGAAAAGGCATAAAGGAGCAACCATCCAGATTTTTTCCTTTTACTATAGGCGCTCCTACCACTAAAGGGTATGAATGTGAGCACGGAAAGACCCAGCCGAGTCCAAGCGTCGTCGAAAAGGTCCCAAAGCATCACGGCTATCTTGCAGACTGGATTATGACCGGTCTATTGTCTCTTTCATCCTCTTCCACAAAGAGCAACATCTGTTTGTAAGGGCTATTCGACGGCGTTTAGCCGATCCAGGGTGAATCACTTTTCGAAAGCTTCCAGGCGAAAAGCTAATTTGGAGGATCACATGGTTCCAAGGCGACGAAAAGGAAAATCAATTTCGAGGCGAGAGTGCAACCACTATCTGAGTCCTGAGAAGTACCGTAAGAATGGAACCATAAAGAAGTTTGTCCTCAATCCAAGAATGAGATGCTCTCTGTTGAAAGGCTAAAATTATTATTTTTGTGCAATTTGTTATCTTGGAGTACTTTTTTCATAGAAAATACAACATTTTCCTTAGTTGATTTTATTGATTGGTCAAATTCGAATTAGGGGAGGGAGTATTTTTGTTTTCCCTATTATTTTTGGCACTTTTTAGCGGTCATTGTATAAACCATGTGTATTTTGGTGTGGCCCTTTTAGCATTTTGATACTATTTCCATTTACCTATCAAAGAGAAAAAGGTTATGTCAAGTCACCTATATAATAAACAGGTAATTCGATCTAGCCAGGGGATTCCATCCCAACTATGACATGATTATTGAAAGAATCTTCTTTAGGTTAGGTAGAGCAGATTTTTAGGACTATCTTAATTGAGAGATCCCATTGCCTTTCCTATGTTATTGGTGCAATCTACAATATAAGATATTACCCAGCCTAGCAAAAGGGCATAGGTACCACTTCGATTATTTACATGAGAATTCATCAGGATTCATTCACAGTTGAAGTATTAAAGGCTACAATCGAAGCATTAGAGGACTGACCCCCTCTAGGGAATCAAAATCCCATCACAGACACTTGAACTAGCCATTCAACAATTTGTAACTATGTAATCAAAGACTTTCCTCTAGCTAACAAGATCTCTATGCTTTGGACAACAACATTGATAAAATCTGATGACCTCCATCCCATCCCATAGTGTGTTACCTTTTTATGTACTTAAATATTTAATTATATTAACACAGATAAGATGTTGAGAAATTTCCATGAATCAGCAGGTTTTAGTGTAAACCTTAAAAAAGCAGCAGACTGGTTAAGTACAGTACAACATTCCAAACTAATATAATAAACAAGTAAAGAAATATCATAAAGTTAATTAGAAGAAGTGCATACCTTTATCAATTCATTTAGACACTTGGTAGCCCTCTCTACTTCCTCATCATATTTCAGTCTCCACTCTGCAGATTCATCCATTGCTTCCCTATTAGCAAGATCAAACTGTCTTCTGCAAGTGCGAGTAAACGGAAAATTCACTTCATCAAAATTAAAAAACTTCCCATTTGAGACTTAAACCCAGAATCTTCCCCAAACCCTCCCTAACCCTTCACCACTTCAAGCAAAAAATAAAGTACATAATATTGAAAGAAGAAAGACTTTATTTCTCATGTTAGGAATGTATTCAAGCTGAGGCAGAGACCCAAATCCTACTCTGGACTCAGCCCTCACCAAGAGGCCTTGTAAACTAGCAAACATTTCAGAAAGTATATAGACAGAGACCATTAGCTATGAAAAAACCTCATCCAGCACAAGATAGAGTCTAAACTGTTTCTGTCATAATTTCTCATATAAGAGATTCCATTTGACTAGACCATGTTTCCATTAGCACTCTCAGAATCTCAGGAAAACCCAATCACAATAAGAACCTTGTGTGCCGTTTAGAATGTGCAATTTAATACAAAATTACACAGGAACATGCATTACTTCCAACATCATAAATCTCACTAAGTTGTAAAATAAACCAGAATATTTATTGAAAATCATGACAATCCTCTTGATCGATGAACTCCCGTTTCGTAGTGAAAGAAGGAAAAAAAGAAAGAAAAAAAGAATCTACATTTCATCTATCTTGGTTTTCGGAAATTGGCTCAGCTCAGCTAAACTGAATAGCATAGCTTGAGTGGACTTCCCTAGTTTCTTTTATTCGTCTGAAAATTTTCTCAGCAACCAAACCGATTAAAAGGGTCTCTTTAACTGAAAAATAAAATAACCCTAGAATTGAAAATAAGAGAGAAAATTGAAAGAAACCTCAATAACTCGGTTTCATCGGAAGAAATAGTGTAATCAATGGTCCAGAGCCTGAAGTAGATGGCGCAACCCAATACCATAACCAACACTAAACCAGCAAGAATAGGCCTCCTTCCCCCCATTTTCTCTCTCTACCTTCTCTTTCGCTGGATCAACACAGACGTCGCTGCCGGCTTACCATAGGAACACATCCAAACAGGCCTTTCTCCGGGCTCAAATCCAGTGCATCGCTGAATTTTCCAACTCATTACACCTTCCTACTCTCTCTTTAACTTTTCCGCTAAACCTTAACTTTCCTTCGATATATAGATATATATATATATATACATCCTACTCTTTCTTGACTTTTCCGCTAAAACTTAACTTTCCTTCGATATATATTTATATATTTTATATCAAATTATATCTCATGAATCAAGTATAAATTTATGAATCTAAAGCCTCATCCTACTCTTCTTATTTCTTTTCTACTAAAACTTAACTTTCCTCGAGATATATATATATATATATATATATATATATATATGTATATTATATCAATTATATCTTATGGAATCAAAGTCATGTTGTTTCAATGTTTAAAAAAGATAAGAGCATTGGGAATTGAGGGTCACGGGTTTACATCCTAATGGGGATAATTTTTTACATTATAACTAAAGTATTTAACTATAAAAAAGAAAAAAAAAATAGCAGCAACATATGACTTTTCTCTCTATCCTCTCTTCTTTCCTCTCTAGCCACTCATATTTCTTAAGTAAAAATGAGTAATTTTCAGTAATTTTTTGCTTTAATTCACTCATATATACCTCTTTCATCTGATTCCAAGCAAATCTGCTATTCTACAACATTTAAGATTACAGGCTTAGGTCAGCGCCACAGCCGTGCCTCACTCGCTGCCCCCGCGAGTGCCGTAGTTCCCCAAATGAGACGGTCCTCGAGCCCCTGACCGACCAAAACTGGGAGCTCGATTGTCGCCCAAGGCCACAGATATAACTGAAAGTTCATATCCTCGTAATCAAATCAACTTCATCGGGCAGTGGCAGTATAATTTTCAATATAAACTGGAACCAGAAGCTGAACTGAACTTCACAGCCAAGTGGGTGATGAGAACCCTCAATAACGCTTCCTCATTATCCCTTATTAATCCAATAACGAGCAAGTTAGAAAATACCCCATCCAATTCGAAAAGAACTTTATCACCATCCAATCGGAAAACATATGCTATAAATACCGTGTCACCCCATCGCAGAGTTGGCACGCAAAATATCACTCTTCAAGCGCCTATTTTTTCTCTCAAGCAGAATCGACTTAGATTGAGCGCACTGCGAAGCCCGCCGACCTACCTCTTATTATTTTTTGCGTAGGAGTCAACCTGCAGCCACGGACGCCAAAGAATAAGTCCAAGCCAGCCCAAATATCTCCTGTAACACGCCTTCCAAATCCATCTCCTCGCTGAAAAGGCATCATCAAGCACGTTGTCGGGAACGATAGCCTTTACAAATAAAGCCGATCTTTCAAGAATCGATGGTATCAACTCCTAACATAAGCAAGAGCAAACGCCAACTTCCAAGGATGCGGACTGGGGGCCCAGCGACGTGATAGCGCCATCTCCTGGCCAAGACATTAGAAACAATGCAAGCCAACACGACGAGGCAGGCGCCTCCGCCTCACCAACTAACGGCCCGACGAGTTGTGAAAGAACTCGCCAGCAGATGCAACGCCGCAGAAGCGCGACAAATCTGTGAAGGCCATACATCACCCCTCATTAAAGGGCAATCATTGTTCCAAGATTCGAGGTGCCGAAACGAAAGTAGAATCCAAACGAGCCGTGAAACGGACCACACCCCAACCCCTTGTGAGAGGAGGGCAACGGCACACCTGGATACGTCTAAACTACGAACTAACCCCTCAACAAGCAAAATTCGGGAGCGATCAAGGGAGCAGGGTTCAAGGGCTCCAGAGCTCACTACGGCTTAAGTTACAAGGGATTCAGCTCCTCGACTCTACTGACACCCCAGATAACAACCAGCTCCTGTCACCGAGGTGCTCCACTTCCCTTCTAGCCAAATTCGGGACGTCGCAAATAGAAGCATTCGATTTATGCAAAGATACCGCTTCATCATCTCAACACTTATAAGAATCAAATGGAGCTACATGGGTGTCAGACCTTTATGACAAGCAGTAGCTTACTTCATCACGCTAAAAGTGCCCACACATTCGTTTAACAAAGCCTACCATCGCCGCGATCTCCTCATTCAGAGAGTTTCATCGCGTTTCGCCTCCTAATTTCATCGGAGCTAACAAACAAAGCCGAGTTATCACCATCGACCATAAAGCAGCTTTAAGAAAGCCCGATCTTGGCATCCAAAGGTTCAACGCCGAAGTCTCCGCCGCAGAGATACCCGACGGTAGTTTGGCACACCGTATTCCGCATCGCTTCTGGCTAGAGTGCAACAAAAGATTTGATGTTTTCCATCTCGAAGAATCGCCGACGGCGTAGTCGTGGTGCTTTCGCTAAAGCGGAGAAGTACGTGCAGCGAAGCCCTCATATCGAAGCGAATGTGATGCATTAAGAAAAGCGGGGTGACAAGCGATAGGGACAGACCCAAGACATAAAGAGATCGGGAGAGGTCCCCAAAGAAAGACAGTGAACGATCCCCGAAAAGACGTGGAAGTCTGGAGATCGCTGGGTCCTCGGCCGTCAGCGACAATGATATTCACCTCGGTGGTTTACCCCACGGCGGCCGTAGTATCGCGAGGGTCTTGCGCGGAGTCTGACACGAATAGTTTGAGATGGCCGTCCCGGTTAGGGTCGGATCACGCCAAAGAGATAACACCAAGTATTATGAGTTCCATAGGGACCACGGGCATAGAACGGATGATTGCATACAACTCAGGAAGGAAATAGAATATTTGATTCGGCACGGATATCTCCACCACTTCGGCACGAAGGCGGGATCGGGCTCGGCCCGACCCTGACCACACCGGTAGACAACAACTCAGCACCAACAACCCTTAAGGGAAATTCAAGTGATCTCGGGAGGATTTGCGGGAGGTGGTGAGTCTAGCCACGCTAGGAGGCTGTTGCGTCGGTCGGGAGAGGTGATGTCCTGGCCCAGTGTCAGCTCGACTTGAAGCCACGACCATAACGTTCAGTTCAGACTGGAGGATGACAACACCCTCATGACAATCCTTTGGTGATAAGGGCGGTTGTGGTTAACAAAACGATCCATCAGGTCCTAGTCGACAATGGGAGTTCAGCCGATATCATCTTCACGTCGGCCTTTGATAAGATGGGCATCGGAAGGGAGAAGCTTTTGCCGGTCAACACCCACCTTCGAGGATTCTCGGGAGAGAAAGTGCTACCTTTAGGCTCAATACAGTTAGTGCTCACTTTGGGAGACCCCCCGTGTCAGGCCATAACGACAGTGAGGTTTCTCATAGTAGATGCCCCATCTACTTATAACATGTTATTAAGCGGACCCTCTCTCTGGCCTTGTGTGTCAAAGGCCATTTCAAGCTTACCATATGATGATCAAGTTTCCCTCACGGCCAAGAGGAGTAGGAATGGATTCGAGGAAAGAACCGATGTGGCGAGGAGTGTTACTCGGCATCAGAGTGAAGCAAAAGCGATCGACAACATATGCTTGAGACGGAGAGGCTGGAGCATGCTTGCTGACCAAGTGAAACACTAGGCTGAGCCACCGGAGAAATTTGGGCTGTCTTGGATTGGATGAGTAACCACAGACACCTCGCCTACATCAATTCGAGCTCGTGGAATGACCTCGAAGGCTCCTTATAATTTGCGAAGACAGGAACAGGATGTCTTATAGACGGCGGATATGGGAGGAAATTGATCATGCATCGTACTCACGGACTAAGCGTCGGTCCATCTTTCAAACCCGGTCGAAGCAAAATAGGAAGGGCTTTGCTCGGAAAGGCAAAGGCAATCAGCGAGGAGGTCGCGAGCTCCTCGGGCGAGGGAGCGATCGAGGAGGGTGGAGTACGAAATGGTTGGCCGGCGTGGAACGCCGTCGAAAAGCAAGCGGCCAGTGGCGACTTTGCATCGACTTCAGCGGCGTCCTTAGGCATGCCCAGATGGCTTTCCTTTGCCACATATGATCTCATTATAGATGCCACGGCGGTCATGAACTCCTCGGTTTCATGGGCGCTTTCTCTGACCTGACCCGGATCGACATGGATCAGACTGACCCGAGGAAAATACCTCGTCGTCACGGGGCAAAGGGACTATTGTTATCAGTGATACCTTTTGAAATTCAGAAACGCGGGGAGCTACATGCAGAGGTTGGTGAGATAAGATGTTCGGAAGTAAATAGGGCATCCATGGAGGTGTACATAGATGACATGTTGAGGTAAAAAGTCGACCACGGTAGGGCTCCACGTAGCTCATGCGTCGAGGGCATTCGGATCCACGAGAGGAATCTGACATGAAGTTGAATGACCAAATGTGCCTTTGGGTCTCGGTAGGAAAAGTGCTTAAGGTTTTATAATCAACAACCAAGGAATTAAGGCAAATCCGGAATGAATAAAGGTTGTGCTCGACATGCCACCATCGAACATAAAGGAGGTCCAGTAGCGGAAGAATAGTCGCATTAAGCGGGTTCATATCGAGGCCAGCGATAGGAGTGTCGGCCTTCTTCCGGGGTTCTAACGAAAGTTTTTCATGGGATACATTGCGAAGCGTTCTCGGCATTGAGGGCTTATCTCAGGCTCCCCGTCGGTAAGCCCTCAGAAAAGGAGAACTCCTTGCTCTGTGGCAGCGGGTTTGGTTCTCGACCCGGCGCGAGTCCTTATCGGAGAGCAAAGTAGAGTACGTCTGTCTACTAATGCAGTAGAACTCTGAGATGGCGAAGAGAGAGTACCCAAATATGGAGAAACTAATCCACGGCATTAGTAGCGCGACCGAAAGCTCATTTATTTTCGAGCTCACACGTTTGAAGTCAGCGGAATGCCCTGATAAAGCAAGTGCTACACAAGCTAGGAACCTCGGGAAGGCGATGAAGTGGGCCATAGATTTCGAGCAAGTTTGACATCGGATATAAGCGGCGCAATAAAGGGCGGGTCTTAGCGATTTCGTCATGGGTTCACCTTGGCGAGCACCGGTAGAATACTCGACGACGATGGCCTCCCGTGCGGCTATGCGTAGGCGGGACATGATGCTCGAGAAGTGGGGTCGGGCTAATCCTGACCTCCCGAAAGGAAAGAATAGATATCAGTATGCCTCCGATTCGGGTTCAAGCCTCGACAACGAGTAGTATGAAGTAGTGTCTTGAGACTAACCTCGCCGTTGATGAAGTTGACTGGCAGAGGTGTGCGTGACTCAGGTTAGTAGTAAGACAAATAGAAGACACTTATGAGGACGAAGGTGAAAAATGATCCTATACCTCGAGTCTTGGATTTATTGAAAAAGTTCGTCTTTGAGTCCGGGTTAAACACATACCCGGAGCGAGGAATTCCGTAGATACCACAGTGAGCGAAGCCTCTGAAGATCTGTGGTGGCGGCAGTGAACACCTCGCATAGCCCTGCCAGATCTCAATGGGCGTGAGAGTCTCCCACCCGTCATGTCGGGCCCAGAGCTGGATGGACCCCATTGGGACTACTTAATAGGATTGCAACTGCGACCAGAAAGGGCCACCTCTAGCTTAGAATGAGAGTCGACGGGTTCGTTTGTTCATCGGGAAGCCTTCTGAGGGGTTTTTCACACCTATCTGAGTGTATCGCGGGAAAGGCCTTAGGCTACTTGCGGGGAGGTACTTGAGGCATTATGCGAAACCACATCAGACTCGGGCATTAGCGGGGAAAGTTTTAAGGCGGGGATCTTCTTGGCCCACATGATGCTCGGTAGCGGCCAGGCCTAGTCATGAAACCTGAATTTGCCGGGTACGCGAAGTCTCACCTCCCATCCGAGCCATTGACGTCGGTCACAAGCCCCTGGCCTTTCCAGCAATGGGGGTTGGATATATTGGGACCTCTGCCCATTGGAAAGACAATGCAAATTTATCGTCGTATGATAGTTATTTCACCAAATGGGCGAGCCAGAGACCTTTGGCTACTAGAGCGAAGATCTGACTTTGTCACGGCGCTCCATAATTTGCAAGTTTGGCATCCTAAGAGCCCTGGTGTCTGATAATGGGAAACAATTCGACAATTCTAAGTTTAGGGATTTCTGTGCCAAGCTCGGGATTAAGAACTACTACTCGTCCCCGACTCAAGTCCCACGATCTAATGGGCTGAGTTAGAAGTCACCATCAAAACTCTTAAAAGCACTAAGACGAGTTGGGAAGACCTAAAAGGCAAGTGGCGAGTACCTACAGGAGTGTTGTGGGCATCTGGAGACCACGCATAAATGCACCTTTCGGAAACCCCATTTGCTCTTGCTTTTGGTACTGAGGCGGTGGCCCCTATCGAGATCGGATTAAAGTCCCTAAGGATTGAATTAGCTAGCGTGGAACAAAAGCGAAGAGAATCGGCCCCAGACCTGGACCTCCTGGATGAAAAGTGAGATAGGTCATCTATTGTCTGAGAAGACTACCAAAGGAAGGCGGTAGGGTACTGACGAAAAGGTCGAACCGGGAGTTACGAAGCTTGGCGACTGGTCTTAAAGCTTACGCCTACGAGGAAAAATCCCGGCCACATGGAAAACTAGGGCCCGACTGGAGAGGCCTTCTGTATTATCTCGCGTCGTTAGGCCCAGAGTAGTCCTGACTCAAAGCGGAAGAAGGAAAATTATATCTCACTCTTGGGCAATGACCACAGCAAGCGTTTTTATCGATAGACCTCGGATTGTAATCATTAATAAAAAGTAAACATAGGTTTAGATGCGTGTGAGTGTTTATTTGATTACTTTGTTATTATCCTCATAAGTCGGGCGGGGCATCTCGGTAGGAAGAACAGGCTCGGCCCAAGGGACGTCACGAAGTTACACACATCAGGAATACGAATTCATGCTCGAAAAGAAAGAAAAATCCTTTAACTTTATTCTGATAAAGGTCTGATTGATTACAATCGGCGAGTGTCATTCCTTACATCTCGGAATAAAAGCGGTACAGCGGGTTCCCTCGAAAAAAAAAAAAGGGAAAATCTCGAGAGAGAGAAAAAGAGAGGAAAAGAGAGGAAGAGGCGCGAAAGGAAGGAGAGCGAGATGGGAAAGAAGGAAAGGAGAAGGAAAAGAGGAAGAGAGAATGAAAAGAAGGAGAAGGGAGAAGAAAGAAGAGAAAGAGGAAGAAGAGGAGAGAAAATGGAAAAGCGGTACTAGGTGCACCACTCCTCGAGGACGCATTCCCTAGCACGAAGTTAGGGAATAACATAACTCCCATAGAGGAGAATAAGGAAAACCTGACTCCCACGGGCGAAGTCCATCGAGACCCAGACCGGAATCTAGACGGATCCTGAGAAGACGACCAAGCCTTGACGCTTCCTCATTCCAGTTGCGCCCAAAGAAAAGGGAAGAAGATTCGAAGTATGAGCTCCATAGCGAAGAAGTCGCCATTTATGAGGAGGCCAAAGCACTCGGAAAATCGCCTTGATGTTCCAATTCTCAGTAACCGGCGTGTGTGGGGCTGCATGTTTGAAGTGGAAATTGACGGCCGCCCACTTTCGAAGCCTTGACGAGCCCGACCCGTAGAGCCCTAGCATTTCCCGGTTGTAGAAGCCTTTGCTTCGGGAAAGCCTCGGCGCCCGAGGCCATGACTCGGTTTCTTAAAGCTGTTGCTCTCGACTGACGGATTAACTGGGAGCGATATGGCTGACGACTTAACCTGAAGCCTCAGTAGCTCAGTCTGGAAGAGCTTAACTGCTCAACTAAGGCCTGGTAGCCAAGGAGCAGTAACAACTCAGGCAGTTTAGCCACGAGCCTCGTGCTTCAGTTTTAAAAGCTCGATTGCTTTCGGCCTTCGGGCATAATGGCCAGGCAGTTCGGCTTGTTAGTTGTTAAATGGGCCTCGGAAGAGCGGTTCGCAGGCTTAGCGGCTCGGGAGGCCGCCGAGCCCGAGAGCCCGACATTCGGTTGTAGAGCTTAACATCTCAAAGGCCTCGGTGCCCGGGGCCCGCCGGCTCGGTTTGAGAGCTGTTTGCTCAAGCCCAAGGCACGGTAGCGAGGAGAAGCGATCTTGACTTAAGCGGTTTAGCCCACAAAGCACCGATGCTTCGGTTTTAGCTGTTGCTCAGCTCAAGCGGATTAGCCTAGGGCGATAGTATTTCGGGCGGCTTAGCCTGAAGCCTCAGCGGCTCGGTTTGAAGGCTCGGCTACCGACTGGGGCCCAGATAGCGGAAGCGATGCTTGGCTCGAGCGGTTTGGCGCGGAGCCTCGGTAGCTCGGTTTTAAAAGCAATTGCCGGCTCGGTGAGATTAGCCCGGGAGTAGTGCTTGACTCAAGCGGCTTAGCCCACGAAACCTCAGGTAGCTTAAGTGCGGAAGAGCTCGGCGCTTTCAGTAAGGCACGGTAGCGGAGCGATGCTGGCTCGGCGGTTTGAATCCACGGACCCTCAATGACTTAGTTTGAAGCTCAGCTGCCTGTGGGCCGGTAGCCAAGGAATGATAACGACTAGGCAGTTTAGCCTCTGGAACCTCGATCTTCGATTTTTTAAAAAGCTGTTGCTCGACTCGATGATTAGCCCGGGAGGCGATGCTCGGCTCGAGGCGGCTTAGCCCGAAACTCGGTAGCTCGGTTTGGAAGGCTGTGCTCGACTAAAGGCTTGGTAGCGGAGCGATGCTGACTCAAGCGATTTATGTTAGGGAAAGTGCCCTATAAAGCATGAATTTATACTTATGTTTTATGAAATTAATAAAAGTGTCGTATTTTTTACATTTAGCTATTTTGTGCATAATGTATGAATGAGACGTCAGAAAATCCCAGATTTATTAATGTAACCATAACCCCAGTGTATAACAGTTATACACGAGAGGATCGAGGTTATGGATTATAAATCATATTGTCCGTAATAAATTAATTGAGTTTAGGGATCTTGAATTAAATGTCTCTTGGGGCGGTCGCTATCATTGAGAATGAAGTGACCTTAATCAAGATTAACTAATGTGGCGACATTAAAGTGGAGGCTCCATATATAACAAGATTGTATAGAGACCAGGAGCCCGGCGCGGTTGAGGAATTCTTTTAAATCTGGATTTGTCTCAAGATTCCAAACGGCGCCGCTAGTGTCATATGCGGATCGGTCTCGATCTGATGTGTCCATAGACTCACATTTATGTCAGCTGGGCCTTTTGAGTCATGGAGTTTAAAGCCCGTTATGAAATGGGCCCATGCCTGTGTCTTGAGGCCCATTGATGTATCACATTGAGAATGTGAATTTAGACATGGAATCATTCTTCCTATAGGCGGACCAGATTAGTTCCCTTAAGTGTTGGTTGCAGGCGAACGATTTGAGCGCTCTAATTTATAACGAGGTTTATAAATTAGCTGTTCACTAATTGGATTAATGGAACTTAGGATCAGATATAATTAGAGGGCAAAACGGTAATTTCACCGACTCTAGTTATGAACCACTTCTTGGAGGATAGGAAGCTGCGTGTAATGATTAAATCAATTGACCTAAATTTCAGGAGTAAAATCGATATTGTAAGGATAAAGTTCAATTTCAAGTTTTTAGTGGAATAACTCGGAAATTAATAAATTAAAATAATTGATTAAGAGTTTAATTAATTATTGAATTTATTAGACTTGAAAATTACGAAGGTCCATGGGTCTGATTCCACCTCTGTATTACTCTGATGAGCGATTCATGAATTGGAATAGAATTGCACTCTCTGTAGTAATTTAAAATGATGAGATTATTTTAAATTACAGTAACATAATTAGTTGTTATTTAAATTCGAATTTAATTAGTTGCTCATTGAATAAGGAAATAATACGTAAGAGGGTAATAATATTTGAATTGTTATTATATAAGTTAATTCGTTCCTTATCGATAAGGATTTAGATTAAATTTTAAATATTAATTCATTTCCTTATCGTAAGGATTTGAATTTAAGAATATTAAATATTATTAATTCGTTCTTATCGATAAGGATTGAAACGTCTATAAAAACCAGACGGTATATTTAGTGGTGTTAAATCTTTGAGAGAAGAGACTAAAGAAAAGGAAAAAAGTTTCCAAACCTAGTTTCCTAAAGTCTCTTCCCTTAAGAGATCCTTGCCTCATGTGTTGAGTACGCAAGGTAGATCTAGAGCGAGGAAACCTAGAGTGTATTGTTCAGATCTACGGACGTTGGTGCCCACACACCTCGAGAAGGAGGCGAGATTGAAGACCACAGTGCGAAATTTATTTTAAATACTCTTGTGACAAATCTCTATAAGTGGTATAGATGCGATCTTCACCATACTGATATTAATATGTGTTTGCATGGTTTCCTACGAAAATAAGATTTTCTGGAAAAATTTTAAAACCTAATTCCGCTGCGTTTTGATTTTATTTCCATCAATTGGTATCAGAGCGGTCCATGTAAATGCATAGTAATATTTTTTTTTTATTGTGTTTAAGAAAATTGTTTCTTGGATTCATGCATGGTGGGCATTCTTGCATATTTTAATGTGATTATTTGTGTTTATTATGGATGGATGAGATTAGATTAATTTATATGGTGTTTGGGGTTAGGTTTTCTTATTTTCCCTAGATCTTGTGTAAGCCATTAATGGCATAGGATTTTTGTAATTTTTTTGTATTATTGGTGGATGGAAATTACAATGGCTTGGACATGAAGATGGGCGACTTTGAGTATGAGTTAAGAAGCCCATTATGTAATTTAAATTTTTTTTTTTCCCAATTTTTTTCCGAAGGTTGTAATTATTAGAATTACCCAAAACACCCGGCCCGCCTTTATTTATTTATTTACTTGATGTTATCAAATGTATGAGATGCAATTCGAATAACATGCTATCATATAACATGTCTCATGCATGAATACCCACCATATTGTATCATGCATACCATCCTTTAGAAACATGTTCTATTAGGAATGTTTGTTTATTTTCCGTTGAATAATAAATTAAATAATGGATATAGTTTAATAGTTAAACTTGATAATTTCCAATTTAATATTAATTTGGGCTTACGCGGTTAATAGTTAGGCCCATTTAACCTAGATTATTCAATTTTAATAAAATGATTGATTTTGTTAAAAAGATGGTAAAATAAACAATGAGCTGAATAAGTTTGGACTTAAAGTTAGTTAATTAGGCCACTTTTCACTATAGAGCTAGAGTTTACCCTAAGCGAAGTTGGAAGCCCAAATTAGATTGGATTAGTTTTAACCTTCAATAAGCCTAGTGATTAGATTGAACTCTATCACCTTTATTAATTTAATAGAATTAGATTTCTTTATCACCTAGTGGTTAATTATATAGGATATAATAATTTGCTAGGATTATAAAACATATGATGTTTTATAACTAGAAAACACATAAGTTTAAAATATTGAGTGGGAGAAGGGCATGTGACAATGGTAACACTACCGGTCTCCATCGTTAGTCGGCAAGTAGGAGTTTAGGTGGCGCTGATGACGCCTTGATTACGTCCTCCCTACGGAGGTGTCCACAGGCTAATATCATCGTTGCACTTCCTTTGCGATAGGGTTTGGATGATGTATTCCAAGATTGACTTACCTACGTGATCTTGGGTTAAGTTGTTTAGGGCACGAAACGATGGGTCACATGAAGATCTGATTAGCGGTTAATTGTATCTTGACCGAAATAAAGGTAGTTAATAAATGAGGGAAAATATGAGATATTTTGAGTCTCATTTATTAATTTGAGATAGTCTCAAATTTAATTTATAATTAGTATGACCTACCCTACGACATATTAATTGTAGGTTAACTTACCTTGGATTAGTATTTTTGTTTTATGTGTTTTAATTTCTATGCATTCATGCATCACGTTCTTATTCAAAATATATTTGATGTTTCTTACGCACACATGTAACCATCGTTTTTATTTAATTAATTTCAGCAATAATGTATGCCTCGAGCCCATGGTAGCTACTAGCGAATAGATCCTTAGTAGAGGCGATAATTTTGTAAAGTGGAAAAGTAATGTTAATATCGTCTTTGATGCTGCGAGGAGCAATAGGTGCATTTCTCGCGAGAATATCTCTCTTGAACACACGTGATGCGCTCGTAGTGTATGAGAACCATTTGAGCTGGATTCAAGCCCGATAACAAATCTGGGCTTATATATTTAGCTAGCATGTCTTCGGGCGTGACAGGCTAAAACATGAAGAAAGGGATGGAAGCTGCCATTGAAGTTATGGATTCCCTCAGAAACATGTTCGAAACAATCAGACAGTCACGTGTAGAAACTCTTAGAAAGTACTTGAGCGAGGGATGAGTAAGGTACTCCTGTTCAGTGACCATGTTGAACATGGCTAATTATATAAATGAGACGGTACTGAGGCCATAATAGATGGCGCACCCAGTGAGTATAATATTGGAATTCACTCACTCTGATTTCCTTGAGTGCATTAACTATGTTATGAACAAGCTGGACTCTGATGGCATTTCTTGAATGAATTACCAAACCTTGAGCCATCTCGAAGACAAGGACTAAAAATGCTGAAGCAAGTATTTGTGAAACCAAGGCCTTATCCTCTTACAGCATTAAGAAGAAGGAAAGAACTAAGGGTACCTCTGCAGGAGAGAAAGCTAGGAAAGAAGAATGGGGAACGCTCCTGAAGCAAGCGCGTGAAGAAGGGCTCGAAAACCCCGAGGAAAATGTTTCCATTCTTGGTCGATGGGCGTGGAAGAAGAAAGCTGTAACAAGTATCTCTCGGCGAAGGAATGAAAAATTAAATTGATTCTTGGTTTTGAAGCGATTTGAGTGGAAGTTGATAGTCGATCACGGATAATTGATTCGGTCCACTAACCATATTTTGTTCTTCTTTCGGATGCTTAGTTCTTCGGGAGCTTGCTGATGGGGTACCGATGATGGCAGTCGGAAATGGGGCGACCCGTGTCGAGTTCTGCGATGGGAGTACGTTGCCGTTTAGAATTAGGGAATAAATTTCTTGTTTTAAACAATGTTTATTGCATTCCTGGATTCAGGAGAAATTGATTCGGTTCTAAGTTGAACAATTGTTACTGTTTCATTTTGATAATAATCGGATTATTATTTAGATCGATTTGTTATTTTATATGAATGTGAAATATTTACTTTTGTTTTGAATCTCAAATGACAGACGCTCCTTAACCTTTGACTATTTAAATTAAATTTATCCTAAGCTTTAAACCAGATTCTTGATAATGATGACACGTACTATGGCACCCTAAGGATTTAGGACATATAAGCTGGATAGGATGTAATTTAGTAAGGATGGTGCTTTAAAGAATTTAAAAGTTGGCAATCTTCCGGTCAGTGGATCACATGCGGAAGGCAAAATGACTAAGAGATCTTTCTCAGCAAAGGGCTTTAGGGCAAAGGAACCACTTGAACTTGTACATTCAGATGTCTACGGACCTCACGAATGTCGAGCTAGGGAGATTCACGAATACTTAGAGTCACTTTCATTGGCTATTACAGGTACGGTATGTTTACATAATGCAAAGGGAAATCACGAGAAACTTTTGGAAAGTTTAAAGAATTCCTAAGCAGAGCTGAAAGGCATTAGGTAAATCATTATTGTGCCTTATTCGGATCGAGGAGGTGAATACCTTGATACGAGTTCGAGGATCACTGGTGGGCATGGCATTGTATTCCGACTCACGGCATGCGGAGGCATGCATGAGCGGCGTGTGAAGAAGAAATCGAGCGATGCCCGACATGATTGGGTCTATGATGAGCTACTCCTCACATTGCCACTATCATTACGGGGATATCTTGGTACTAAGTTGTAGTCTACATTTTGAATGTAGTTCCTACAAGTCTATCCGACACACCCTTAGAGTTATGGAGTGGTCGTGAAGCCCGGTTACGTCCTTATCAGAGTATATGGTGGTGTGCGACACATGTGCTGAAAAGAAAGGCGGGAAGCTAGAGGCAGCGAACATAAGTATATGCATTTTGTTGGTTACTGAGGCACGAGGAGGTTTGTTCTACGATCCTCGAGATAAGAAAGTATTTGTATCGACCGAAATCTTTGCCTTTCTTGAAAATGACTACATGGCAAACTTCAAACCTCGAATGCGGGACATGCCCAGAGGAATTACAATTGGATCGAGGATATTCCCGCGACCTTTTATTAACGTTGCGGGGAGCGTAACAAAGCTACGAGATCCCTATCTGAGATGTCATTACTTTCGGCGTAGTGGGAGGTTTCTAAACAACCAGTCGCTACACGAGGGGCCGGTAAAGCAAATGTTGTTGTAGCGGAGTACTAGTGATGACGAGTCCATTGTCATCTGACATGCGATGGATGATCGATAAGGAACGAATGGCTAACGACCATGGAGCGAGAAATGGAATCTATGTATTCGATTACGTGTAGGAACTTGTAGATGCTTCTGGTCGGTCGGGCCCGTTGGGTGCGAATGGATCTATAAGAAAAGAGAGGTGTGGATGGGAGAGGGTGGAGACTTTCAAAGCACATTAGTAGCCCAGGCTATACCGCAAGGAGGGAATCGATTATGAAGAGACTTTCTCCCCAGTAGCTATGCTTAAATCCATTCGCATCCTTCTTTCCATTGCCACTGCTCTTGATTATGAGATATGGCAAATGGACGTCAAGACGACCTTTTGAATGGTTATCTTGATGAAAGCATTTATATGATCTGACTGAGAGGGTTTCATAGTTGAAGGCGAAGCGGGAAAGTGCGCAGGCTGCAGGTCCATTTGCTTAAACTAGCGGAGAAACTTGAGTCTTAGAACCTAAGGTTTGATGAGGCGATCAAAACCTTCGGTTTTGGCCAATGTTGATGAACCTTGTGTCTATGAGTACATCGAGGAAACAGTAGTCTTTTTGGTGTTGTACGTGAATGATCTCCTACTCATTGGGAATAATATAGGATTATTGTTTGACGTAAAAATGACTGAGCAGAAAGTTTCAAATGAAAGATTTGGGAATGACGAGGTTATCATGCTTGGGATCGAATCATAAGGGATCGCGAGCAGGGCTCACAGCGCTACAATCTGAAGCAGCATCTCTTATATTGATAAGGTCTTGGCTCGGTTTCGATGCGAGAATTCCGGAAGATTGACTCACCAGGCCGGACATGGAATTATCCCTCTACAGGAAGCCGTGTCTACGACACCTCGAGGAAGAAGAAGAGGACATAGGAAGACGGGTTCCGCTACGCCTCGGCGAGTGGGCGACTCATGGCATGCCCGTAGCGTATGCAAAGAGACCAGGACATCTACTATGCGATAGGAATTGTCGTAGGTTACCAATCCGACCATGGGTTGGCGCCTTTGGATGCCGGTAAAGCACATTCTGAAATTACCTTAAGAGAATGAGAAACTATATGTTGTTGATTTATTCGGGTGTTGACTTGAATCCCGTAGGATATGCGATTCGAATTCATGTCGAGGAGAAGGACGGTCGAGAAAGTCGGCGTCACGGGTCGATATTCACTCTTGGTAGTGGAGCTATGGTATGGAGAAGTGTCAAACAATCCGGCATCGCGAGATTCTACATGGAAATTTGAATATATAGCGGCTTGTGAGAGAAGCGGTAAGAGCGATCACGACTCAAGAGTTCATTACGGATCTGGAAGTTGTTCCAAATATGGATAAACCCATAGTACTTCTTTGTGAGCAACGAGTGGAGGCACGTGGCAAACTCAAGAACGAGGAGTCCTGAGGAGAAGCATATGAAAGGAAGTATCATCCTAATTAGAGAGATCGTAGGGGTGACGTGGTTGTTATGAAGATAGCATCACAAGACAACCTTGCAGATCCGTTCACCAAGACGTTACCTGCAAAATCGTTTGAGGGTCACTTATCTGGGATGGGTTTAAAAGACATGTCTCACATGCTTTAGAGCAAGTGGGAGATTGTTAGGGAAAGTGCCCTGTAAAGCATGAATTTATACTTATGTTTTATGAAATTAATAAAAGTGTCGTATTTTTTACATTTAGCTATTTTGTGCATAATGTATGAATGAAACGTCGAGAAAATCAGTTTATTAATGTAACCATAACTTCCGAGTGTATACTTGAGTTATACACGAGAGGATCGAGGTTATGGATTATAAATCATATTGTCCATAATAATTTAATTGAAGTTTGGGGATCTTGAGTCAAATATGTGCTGAGGCCATTTCAAACATCATTGAGAATGAAGTGGCCTTGTCAGGGTCCGCTAATGTGGCGACATTATTAAAGTGGAGGCTCCATATATAATAAGATTATATAGAGACGGGACCGAGCGCGGTTTTAATTCTTTAAAATGCAGTTTGTCTAAAGAATTCAAACAAGCGCCGCTAGATGATCATATGCGAGATCGATCCTCAATCCTGAGTAGTCGTAGACTCACATTTATGTCATTTGGGCCTTTTGAGTCATGGGTTAAAAGCCCGTTATGAAATGGAGCTGATACTTGTGTCTTGGAGGCCCATTGATGTATGCAACTGGGAATGTGAACTATGGACATGGAATCCAGTACTTCCTATGGAATGCAGACCAGTTAGTTTCCCTTAAGTGTTAGTTACAGGCCCGAGCAGTTTAGTATCTAATTTATAACGGGTTTATAAATTAGCTGTTCACTAATTGGATTAATGGAACTTAGGATCAAGATATAATTAGAGGGGCAAAGCGGTAATTTCACGGAGCTCTAGTTATGAACCACTTCTTGGAGGATAGGCGCATGTAATGAGTTAAATCGATGGACACTACAAATTTAGAGTAAAATCGATGCATGGAGACAAAGAGTTGATTTGAGTTTTAAAGTGGAATAACTACGAAATTAATAAATTAAAATAATTGATTAAGAGAGTTTAATTAATTATTGAATTTGTGGAGCTTGAAATTACGAGGTCCATGAATCCCGATTCCACCTCATATTACCTGATGAGCGATTCATGATTTGGAATACAAATTGCACTCTCTGTAGTAATTTAAAATGATAAAGATTATTTAAATTACAAATAACAATTAGTTATTCTATTTAAATTCGAATTTAATGCGTTTGCTCATTGAATAAGGAAATAATGCGTAAAGGAGTAATAATATTTGAATTGTTATTATATAATTAATTCGTTTCCTTATCTGATAAGGATTTGAATTAAATTTTAAATATTATTAATTCATTTCCTTATCTAATAAGGATTTGAATTTAAGAATATTAAATATTATTAATTCGTTTCCTTATCGATGAAGTTGAATTTAAGAATGATAAATATAATTAGTCGTTTCCTTATCGATAAGGATTTGGAACTTTAATCTATGGGAGCAGAAGCGGAGGTATATTTCGAGTGGTGAGTGGAGTCTTTGAGAGAAGAGAAACCAAGAAAAAGGAAAAGAGTTTTTTTCCAAACCCCAGTTTCAGAGAGTCTCTTTATAGAGGTCACTTGCCTCATGTGTTGGTATGCAAAGGTGAATCTGGGCGAGGAAAACCTAGAGTGTATTGTTAGGATGCGAATCGTTGGTGCGCACACCTCGAGAGGAGGGGCGGAATTGAAGACCACTGGCAGAGGGGTTGTTTCGGCCACACTGGCCCGACCGTCATACATACTTGATGCGGGTATGGAATCGATCTTCACCTTTTTTGATATTAATATGTGTTTGCATGGGTTCTGCGAAAATAAGATTTTTACGGAAAAAATTTAAAACTGGTCGCTGCGTTTGATTTTATTTCCATCGAGTTTAGCCGCGAGCCTCGTATTTCCGGTTCGAAGAGCTCAGCGCGCTCGGCTAAGGCACGGTAGCGGGCGGTAACATCTCGAGCCGGTTTAGCCAGCGGAGCCTTAGTGCTTCGGTTTTAAAGCTTCCAGCTTTGCTGGCCTGGCTGTAGCCCGAGGAGCGATGCCCGGCTCGGGCGGCAGCCCATGAAAGCCTCGTGCTTTCGATGCGGAAGAGCCATTTCGACTAAGGCACGGTAGCGGAAGCGATGCGGCTGACGGTTAGCCATGGAGCCTTAGTAGCTTCCGGTTTTAAAGCTCAAGCGCTCGCTTCGAGCGATTAGCCCTAGAGCGGTTAAACTCGGGTAGTTCGGCCCTGAAGCCTCGGAAGCTCGGTTGCGAGCTTAATAGCTCGGAAGGCCTCGGAGCCCGGGGTCGGCCCGGCTCGGTTTGAAGAGTTAGTATTTGCTGGCTTCGGGCTGGTAGCCTAGAGGTAGATTCGGCTCGGGCACATTAGTCCTAGAGCCTGCTTGGTGAGCTTTTTAGGGCATATCGGCTCGAAAGGGTCTTGGGTGATGTCTCGAGGCCCGACAACTGATTACAAAGCATAATTGTTAACCGAAAGGAGGCAGTATCACGGAGCCAAGGAGCTCGATTCGAGGAAAGAGCCTTGACAACCCGAAAACCAAGCGACATAAATTGACAAGACAATAAAAAGAGCGATGAGATAGAAAATGGGATATTCATTGAGACGGCATTACATGTATCCCGGGTTCGAAGCCCGACACAAAAAAAAAAAAAAAAAAAAAAAACAAGCAAAGCTATGAGAAGGAGATCTGGGACGTCGAGAAGGGACGGGAGGCGAGGAAGGGGAGCGGGCATCAGCTGGGGTGTCTGGTTCTCCAAAGCAGTCTTCGGAAAAAGACTCTTCCGCCTCCTCGTCTGGGGATATCAAAGTTAAAGGTCAAGCCGGGTGGGCATTAGCGACCTTCCTCGAGAAAATGACCATCGAGTAGGTGCGGGCCTCATCCCTCGAGCTCGTTATAACTTTCAGGTCTTTTGAACGACCAAAGTTTCTTGCCTGCGAAGGTCCCCTCATGACCCATGGCACTCTTCGGTTAGGTGTTGTCGAGCTCACCGACCTCGGAAGCTTTGCGACCCGGGCTCCGTCAAGCAGTTTGCTTTATTATGCAACTCGTCTCTAGCGACATCGCGGCTCTTAAAGTGGTGCAGAGTAGCTCGTTAGGACACCTGCTTATTTCGTCCACGACTACACGAAGCTCGGAGCGGGTAGCTTTCGGCCCATCCACAGCCTCAGGCGGGTAGCCAGGCGGCTGCGGGCCAGATCACGACCTCCGAGCTCGCCCTCGGCCACTCTTAAGCCGTCTCGGGCCTTTTCTTCCCTATCCTCAGCCCGCGCTCGCGCCATCATGGTATGCCTCAAATCATACTTAAGCTTCATGGCCTCCTCCGTCATACTCTGCATTCGATCTCGCAACTCAGCTCGCTCAAAAGTAAGAGCAGCCACCCTCGCCTTGTAGACTCTGGCGGCTTTGACGCGGTCCTCGTTTAATCTGGCCCTTTTTGCCAAACTCTTCAGATGGGTAGCCACCTATCGACACCCAACATAAAGGTCGACACCCGACTGAGAATTAAAAATCGAACACTTAGCAGAACCACGGTAACTTACAGGCGACCCACAAGGGATAGAGACGAGGTTTCCTTAGCAGGAAGGGGCACACGCTGAACCTCTTTAAGGTCCCGGGGAATCCACTGAGAATGGATGAAGCCGTATTTGGCGGAAGCCCGACATTGGAAAGCGGGAATCCCCGTCTCCTTCGACGGCGCTTCCTCCCCAGGCTCTTCGCGCCCGAAGGAGAGGCTCGGCATTGCGCGAGGGGACTCCAAAGGCTATTATGGGGCAACCTCGGCGAAGGCGCGACGGCCTTCCACTGGGAATCTTTTGCCTTTGCGGTAAAACCCGGGACGGAGGCTGCGAACTTGGAACTAGGCACCTCGGGGGCAGCGACGCGCACGCATCGGGTATGGCTAGAAGATGACGAGCCCGGGGCGATTCGACCTCGGGACTTTACCCCCCAGTGAGCGACCCTTCTCGAGAAGTCAGGGCTTTACGCTTCACACTCCAGAGACCTCAGGGACCCGAGTATCTCCACCCAGGGCGAGCTCCTCCTTGGTGGGCTTGGCAATGGGAGGCCTGACATGAGAGGACTTCATAACAGAGGGGGATGAAGACCTCAAAGTGGCAGAGTGGGAGGACCTTGAACCTGAAGATCCGGGAATATCAGGCTTTGATCGGCCTTCGGAGTAAGCGGCGCGGAAGACACTTAGCCCGGCTCGACTACGACCTCGTATTCGGGGGAAATTGAGATCGGGCGAATACGAGAAAATCGCCACGACGAGGCAAAATTAGAGACGTTCCATAACTCCGCAACTAGACGGCAAATCAAAGGCCAAAAAGCTCACGTACATTCTCGGGAGTGGTCGAACGGTCGGGGCATGATGTGTCTCATGTCGGTCGTACTCCTGACCACGGCCACTAACAAAGAAGTAACGCTCTTTCCAAAATCTGTGGGAATATGGGAGATTCGAGATGATTAAGAGATGACATCCGCTAGATAGATAAAGAAAACCCTCGACGGCTTCCTTCACACTAAAAATCGAAACGAGCTATCTTTGGAAACACCAGCCACTTGTCCTTAAAAGAGACTAGCAACCCGACCCGAATACCACATAAATTGGGCGAAAGTTGAGAAAGACAACGTTGAAATGTTCACGAAGACCCTTTTTATAAAAAGGGTGTAGAGGAAGCGGAGGCCATTGTCGAGCCACCTCGAAGAAACTCACCGTCTTGGGCACTTGGACCGCGTAAGAGGTGAAAATATCGGGAGGCAGGACTGAGACACCCGAGGGGGCTATAACGCCTCGCGAAAGTCTCCGAATACAAAGGTTCGACTCTGCTAGGTCCCACCACCAAAGCATTCTGCACGGCTGACTTAAGATATTCCGATCCCCCGGGGTATTTAATCTAGTCAATTCTCCCCTTACCCTTGTCCAAGGGAAAAGGGGGTTCCCCCGTGGTGTCTCGAGGAGGAACAACCGATAAGCGATCGGAGGAGCCACTGTCATACGGCAGAATAGCGGAGGGGGTCACCTATGCACAAGGAAGAGGAACGACCGGACCGTAGAATATGCGGGTAATAAGGCGAGACTGACTTGAGCTAACCAGCGTTTATTATATTGCTTTCGAAAGAGACTCGGAAGGGAAAGAGGCAGCACTTTGTCCCATAGCAGGCAAAAGGCTACCTGGCGGGGTATCACAAAGCGCCGGGACTACGCACGAGTCGAGAAGATTAATTAAGGAAAAGATGCAGAACTTAGGGAAAAGCGAAGGGCTTAGTCGAGGAGACCAGGCTGACGGTCGGGAGGGATGTTTTCGGAAGAGGCGAAGGCTGGAAGGAGGTGGGCGCCAAGCCCAGAAGGAGTCATCATTATCACAAGATATATAACGACGACAAAGCCCTAACCAACCCAGCCCTGAGTAAACACATGGAAGTCGCACTGGGTTCGAGAAGCGATACGATACTTGTGCACGCCCGCCGTGCCTGAGTTTGGGGCTTCTTGATAGGGTTTAAAAAATAGGCGCGCGACTACTTCATGGCCGAGGAAAAGGTAAGCCCCCCAGTGGGACGCCGATCCCACGGCATCGGCCCAACGGGAGCGGTTTGTTCGCCCCCCGAGGGCGATAGCATAGGCAAATACGAAAGCACATGTCTATAAATCAAATGAAATCTCATCAGTAAGGGAAGTAAGATAATTCTCGATATGACTTATCCTATAAAACAATAGAACCTCATGATGAGGGGAAATAGGATAATCCTCAATAATTGCTCCCTCATTATCCCTTATTAATCCGATAGATAAAGGCGGAAAATGCCCGTCGATGGGAAGAATCCTTATCACCATCGATGGGAAAGAATCCTTATCACCGTCGATTGGGAAGAACATATCTTATAAATGCAGGTCGCCCGTCGGTAAAGATGCCTTGAAAATATTCACCCTACAGCGGTCTATCTTTTTTCTCTCGAGGAGGAGCGACAGGCATTGGAGCGACCCGCGGTGAAGGCCATGACCACTTCTTTTATTATTTTTTTGCCGGAGGTCGAACACCTGGAGCGATGGATGGCCCGACGAGTCCCGGTTTAGGCCCGTGATTCCAACACGCTCGACCCGATCCAGGTAGAAAAAGGCATCATCAAAGTATATTTTTATTTTTAGTTTTATCATTGTCTTATAGTGGCGTTTGGTTTGTTTTCGGCTTATTACAACGTGATGTTTTTCATCTTGTTACGACTCTTTATTTGTATAGAGGCTATTTAGACAAATAAAGCAGATTTTGATAAGTGAAAGATATCGGTTATAGTTGTCAGTGTGTTGAAGAATTAAAGTTGTAAATTTATTATTCTAATAACGTAGATATTGTTTCATCATTTATGGTTTTTAGCAATTTATATTTCGAATCTATCAATTTATTGCAAGTTTGAATCAATAAATTATTTTTCCTTTTTAGTAGCATATGATACAATATAATACATACATCATATAATATCAAATCGAAATCTATATTTTATTTTATGACATATTTTTTTAGGAAAAGTGATTTTATTGATTTAAACTTGCAATAGATCAATAAATCCAGTATACAAATTTCTAAAAACCATAAAGGATAAAACAATAATCAGATTAATAGTATAATAAATCAATATAAAGCCTACAAATTTGATAATATAGTGACTAAAATTTATACTACTCCAATTCTTCAACAGATTGACTACCATAGTTTGATATTTTCAATTGATCGAATATGTTTCGTCTATCTCAATCGCCCCACGCAAATAAAGCATTGTACCAAGGCGATAAAAGCACCACATCATAACAAGCTAACGACAAACCAAACACCTCAATAAGACAACAACAACATGAAAAAACAAGAAAATATCTAAATATTTGTGGAATAAAAACTTTATTAAGAGATAGACTAGAAAAAAGAGATATGTAGATGGTGATTTCAAGGAAAAAAATGGTTGAAAATCACCCCTTGTTGCTTAAGGAAGACATTGTTGGTAGAGGAAAAAAAAGAAGAGAAAGTTGAGAGAAAATGAGATTAAGGTAGTGTTTGCACTCAAATTGAAAATTTGGCCTAATTCAGTAATGGGTTAGGCCTAAGCCTAAGCCCATGAATAAATGTCCAAAAGAAATGGGATCCATATCCATTTGTACAAGCCCCTAGAAGAAGTCTAGGGATATTTATGAATTTTTAAAAAAAATTGGAAAGTCAAACGAGGCATTATTAGAGGTGGTAGAGAAATGGGCAGTTATGTGCTTATATGAAATTTTCTTGGGGAACAAGTCTCCACAATAGAGACATGGAAGAATTCTTGAGGGTCAAGACTCCACAATAGTGATGTGGAGGAGTTCTTGATGAACAAGCTTCCTTAATGGAAGACATAGACAGTTACTTCAGAAAGTGGAGAGAGTGGAGAAATTGAGATTTGGGCAATAAGTCTTCTATGTCTATAAAAGGAGCAGAGAATGATGAAGCAAAGGATAACCAAACAGCCAATCAACCAAGCAATCAATCAATCAATCAATCGACTTAATGCATCGAACAAATCCTAGCTTTTAACAAGTTTTCAACAATTTCAACAAACTTTTAGCAATTTCAATAAGCTTTCGGCAATTTCAGCATTTAAATTCCTAGTTGTAGCCAAGTTTCTAGTGAATTTCTAGCAATGTTATTTCATTCATTCATAGTGAAATCCAATATTTTCTCTAGCAATTTTAGCATTTTGGTTGCAAGTTCTATTCAAGTTTATCAAGTTTTCAAGCACAATATTGTTTTCATAGTCAAATTCAATGTTTACTTCAACAATTTCAGCATTCTACTTGCAAGTATTATTCAAGTCTACCAACTTTCAGCACCGTGTTATTTCATTCATTCCTAAGCAAATCTAACACTTTTCTTTAGCAATTAATTCCTGCCAAATTTCCATTCGTACGGTTTCTAATTTGATTATAGGGAACTGTCAAGGGAACTAGGGAACCTACATAGCCCGATTAGAAGTTTGATCTTACAAGTCATTCTAATTTGGAAATACTTTAATTTCCTAGCATGCTCACACGCTTATATTTTGTATGTTTCGTGTGAGATTCAAAAATCACCACAATATATTTTTGGCACGCCCGATGGGACTCGTCTTCTTGAAACATTACTCAATGGGACCCATCTTTGTGAAACATAACTTAGTGGGACACATCTTTGTGAAACATCATCCGGTGGATTCAAATGCCACCAAAATTGAGAAGTAAAACATCTTGGAGTCTCAGGACTTAGTATCTGATGTTGTAGAAGCACATTAAGGACTCATTCCAGTCATGGTGGAACAGTTTGAGAGAAATACAGTATATTTTCTCCAAGGAGAATTTGCATAGGCAGGAAGCAGACATAGGTAATATAGATGATGATGATATTCATGTTCCTAATGTTGTTGAGTTTCAATCAATGATCGAGAATCTATAGAGATTGAATGCGTTGGTTGGACAACGTTTTGATGAAAAAATGGCTACTTAAATAGAGGCTGACTCTAAACAACTCAAAGTTATGTCTGCGAAAACTAAAGCCGTGTTGAAGTATGCACAAGCCTTAATAGATGAAACTAATGAACTTACCAGAAAAGCATCTGAGCGAATTAAGGTTAATGTTGTAGAGTGAGAAGAAAAATCTCAAGCACAAAAGGCCATCCTGAAAGCAATTTCAAATATGGTTGGACCACATAACTTCTCAATTCATCAAGCAACAAGCTAATGAGTTCCGAAGACAACTATCAATTGAACTCGGGTGGCAACTCCCCAGGAATTTTCAGGAAGTAGGTAGACCTCACCTCTCTCCTAAACAAATTGAAAATCGATATCTTCCTCCCCATAGGAGTGAAAAGGGAAGTTGAAAAAATTCAATAGAGAAAGTCCTAATCCTGTTAGGACAAAGTGGTCCTCAAAGGGTGTATGCTAACACCCGAGCCGGTTCTGACACAGGTTTATAATGAGCCACTTCTTTAAGCTGGAGGCACGGGGCACTATTTCACCACCCTTAGGGGTAGGTGTTAATAGAGGCCAACAAATTCCTCAGCCTTTTATGCAGCCACCTTCACGACCACCAAATTTTGAGGTAATAAGGGAAGTGATATAGGAGCTATACGGGTCTGGTCTTACACAAGTTGGCTACCTAGAATTCTATAAGTCATATTTAGAGGCAATGGATAGGAGAATCCCTACCCAAGAGGGTATATAATTCTTGAATTCTCTTTATTCTCTGGAGAAAATGGACAGTTTACCTTGTAGCATGTGGCCAGATTCACAATACAATGTGGGGAATTGGCCAACTATAAAAATTTCTCTTATCTCAAACTCAGGTTATTTCCTAACTCATTAACAAGATCTGCTTTTACTTGGTATGCAACATTGCCAAGGAATTCTATCATGAGTTGGTAGGAAATTAAGAGACAATTCCATACACAATTCTTCAAAGCAGAACCTAAGATTTGCATAGCAGAATTATCAAGGGTAATCCAAATGGGTGGAGAATCATAAGAGTCGTTTATCACTCGTTTTAAAATAATGAGGAATATATGCAAAATTCATCTCCCATAAACAAAGTAGGTGAAGATAGAACATAGGGGACTTGATATAGAGCTGAGGAAAAAATTCCAAGGTATGGAGTTCAGAGACTTTTATGAGCTTGTTGTTAAGTTAACAGAGTATGAAGAATTACTCAGGGAAGAAAGTCAACAGAGAAAGACCTCTATGGGAACTTACTTCCAGGAGGTCAATTATGAAGAAACTCTATCCTCTACTAGTGAAGAAAGTATTTGACTTATGGAAGAAATCACAGACCTCAAACACACAAGCACATTATACATTTGATTTGGAAACGACTGAGGAAATCTTTGATTTCCTTTTGAATGAGAAATTCATCGCATTTCCCCAAGATCACCAACTCCCCAACAAAGAGGAACTCGGGGGAAAAGTATATTGTAAGTATCATAACTTCTAGAATCATGGTACTAATTCGTGTTAGAGTTTCAGGAATATTATCCAGGATAAGATCAACAAGGGAACATTGAAGTTCCCTAAGAAGAAAGAAGCCATGGTGGTTGATGAAGATCCTTTCCCACCAGTGGCTTCAGTCAACATAGCTGCTACAGATATGAGAGCAATTCTGAATGAAAAGGAGGATGAGAAGTTTTCTCCTAATGTCAAGATAAGAAATGTATGGATTCCTAAACAATACATGGTTTATAAAGATGAATTGACAGTAAAAGGAAAAGTGTCTATAGCTAGAGAAAAGGAAAAGAATGAAAGGTATCCATACCATTCAAAAAAAAGATTGTTCCTCCAAAAGAAAGACATACTTTTCTAGAGAATGCATGAGAGCGTAGAGCACTTAAGAAGGAAAATACCTCAAGGTTTGTTGTGTCCCTCCCTCTTTGATTTCCCTTTGAATAAAAGTGGCATATAGTGCAACATAAAAAATTTCCTCAAAAGCTTACCGAAACTTAGAAAAAAAGGATGCAGAGATTGAGAGATATGGAGAAAAGGAAATTACCTGAAGAAATGTCTCAAGAAAAGCCAAAAGAAACAGAAAATCTGAAAGAAGAAGTGAGGCCTACTTTAAAGAAAACCAAATTTGGAAGAAAGGCTATAGAAGATTTAAGAGTCTAGTCATGATCCATGAAGAATCGATTTGAAAAACTATTCGAGTAGGTACATTTCCTATTTATTTAAAGTGTTCTACTATTTCTCTAATATTACCATATTTTTTCAAGTCAAAAGAGATAGAGGAAAGCTTAGTATAGGTAGAGAAAGAACATTTTCCAGTAGAGGAAAATCGTAGTCGAAGGGTAATCACCATTGACCCCTTTGAAGGAAGCAAGCCTTAGAAGGTGATATTGGAAAAACCTATTGTGGAAATGACAAGGCACATAAGACCTCTCTATGTAAGAGTACACTTTAATGGTAAACCAGTGTCCAAGGTATTGGTGGATAATGGATCATCAGTCAATGTGATGCCATTGAGGATGTTGAGAGCTTTAAGAAGAAGCATTGGTGACCTGATTGAAACATAAGTGTTTGAATAAGCTTATGTAGGAGAAATTTAAGACTCGGGCCATGCATTCTGACACTCAAGGGTAAAAGATTTCCTTATCAGCTTTCTTTGTGATTAATTTTATTGCTAACTACAATGCTTTGTTAGGAAGAGACTGGATTCATGCCAATTGGTGTGTGAAGTCCTCCCTTCACCAATTTTTACTGTTTTGGAAAGGTGATGAAGTAGAAGTGGTATGGGCAGACAAACAACCTTTCATTGCAACCTCAAATTCTGTTAAGGCCAGTTACTATGACCAAGAGTTTGGTGAAATAGAATTCAAAGGTAAAAAGAAGAATGAAACTAAAAGGGAAATATACATGGAGTCAAGAGATACTGGTGACATTCAAGACCAAGCTACCAAACTTCTTAAGACAAATGCTATCATGCCTTTTAGGACGATAAAGGGTCTGGTCATTGAGGAGATCAATGACGAAGTATTCTCATGAAGAGAATGCGGTTGTTGTAGTCGTGACATTCAAAATGAAAATGCAATAAGTTACTGAAAAAGTTGTAGTATAACAGTTCCAAGACATTTGTGGAGTTGAAGTGATTTATGAAAAATAATCAAATGAAAATGAGGAAAAAAATCATATTGAAGATTTGGAGCAAGCTCCTCCTAAAATGGAAGACAATAAGCCTCAAGTACATGATCCTATGGCAGTTAACTCAAAGACTATGGAAGAGTTTAACGATTACTATACTACTGCCTCTATCCACTAACTTAAGGAATGTATCATCATTGAAGGTTGCAAGAATTCAACGATTGATTTGCTTGGAATTATGATGAAATTCCAATATTGGTTAGGGGCCTTGTGGAACATCACCTTCCCATCAGGCCCGAATTCCATCCTTTCTAACAATCACCTAGAAGAATGTCTAAGGGAGTAGACCTGAAGGTGAAGGAGGAAATTGAGAAACTCTTAAAGGCTAAATTCATTAGGTTTATAAGGTGTATGTTCACGATTAAGAAATATTGTCTCTAAGATGAAGAGTTGGAATTTTGGGTATGTGTGGATTTTAGAGATCTAAATGTTGCTACCCTAAGGACATGTATGTGATGCCTATCAGACATAAGTAGTTGATTATACTACTAATAATGAATTGTTGTCTTTGCGGATGGTTTTTGGTTGCCAATCGATTCTAATATAAAGTAAAGATATACCTAAGGACCGCCTCTTTGGGATGTCCCGCCCCATAGGGACATTCGAATGGCTGGGCCATGCATTCCAGCCTCAAAATGCGCTTGCAATCTCAATAAAGGGCAATGAATTCCATTTTACATGACATGCTAGGCCACCACATGAAAGTATACATTGATGGTATTGTGGTTAAATCTAAAAGAGTCAGTGAGCATGAAGATCATCTAAGGAAAAGCTTTGAGAGGAAGAGAAATCATTAGTTGAAGCTTAATCCACTCGAATGTGCATTTGGAGTTCGTGCTGGGAATTTTCTCGGATTCTTAGTTCACTAAAGAGGGATAGAAGTGGATCAGAACAAAGCAAAAGCTATTGCTTCAATTAGTGTTCCACAAAACAAGAAAGAACACCTAAAGTTCCTAGGTCAAGTAAATTATTTTTAGAAGATTTATCTCTAACATGGTAGGTAAAACCAAAGAATTCTCTAACTTTGTGAAGCTGAAAGACATGGAAGAATTTATGTGGGAGGACCGACATCAATCAGTTTTTGACAAAATCAAAGAAAATCAGTTAAGGGATAAGCATTGGAAGATTTCCTAGCTGATCATCCTTTCTTAGAGATTAGAACATAGCAAAGTGTGGAGTTGGGAATCTATGGAGTAGAAAAAGACTCTTGGATCCTCAAATTTGATGGTTCAAGATTCGGCTAGTGGAGGGATAGTGATTATCTCACCAAGAGGAGTAAAGACTTGGCTGCACCAACAATCAGGCCGAGTTTGAAGCCTTGGTGATCGGCTTAGAGATCCTATTGGGCCTTGGGGCAAAAGATGTTCGATTCACTGGAGATTCTCAATTGGTACTTTGGCAATTAACATGAGAGTATAAATGCAATAGATTGCTATTAGCGACCTTACTTTACTGTTGCCATTCAATTGTTAGACTCCTTTGACAATGTGGAATTTGAACATGTTCCTAGGGAATCAAACTTGGGAGGCTAATGAGCTTGCTCAAATATCCTCTGGTGTAAATATGGGTGAAGAGTTTACTGATAGGTGCAAATGCGTGTATGTAAAATAATAAGCCTATGTACGCAAGTGCACGCGTCGCCTCAAGTAATATAGAAAGTAAGTAAGAGTATCGTCCCACGAGGATTGGCTATTAACTATCGATTCTAATCTAGCTTCGGATCTATTTGGATGATGGAAAATCTATAAAAGACTCAAAATTACACTAACTAGCATGCAAGAATCCTAATTTAACAAAGAATCAAGACAAAATCTTAGGGCAAAGATTTCACCAACACAATCCTATATGAACCTCCTAATTCAATGAATCAATATTCATTTCATAATGTTAATGGCGATTTCACTAATGCAATTGTGAATATCTCTTGATAACTCACAACCTACCCTTAGGATCTAAGTATTTTGAATTTCTACTCAACCTCAAAACCCTAGGAATGCAATACACTTAAGAAACCCCAATACCACACCTAATTTCATTTATATCTCTATCTCATGATAATTAGATGGCCTTTCATCCATGTTCTAATTCAATCGTCACTTATCAAATCTCGAATCAAACCACAAATCATGTAAATATTGGCTAAATACCTACAAACAATAAGAACAAAATGAAATACACAACATAGATATGAAATAAGGCATTAATCATTAATCAATAGGGATTAGGAGAATTCATGCATCCAAGTCTTGACTACATCTAAGCCCTAAGAAAACTAACTAAAACATAATTAAAAAAGGAATTACAACCATGAAAAGAGAGAAAAACAGAGATAGAGGGAAAGAATAAACAGTTTGGAGTGAAAGCCCCTCCTCATCCTTCCATCTTCTTCTTCTTCCTTTTCAAGAAACCTTCTCCTCCTCCAAGAACAATGCCCAAGGGGGTTTTCTACCTAAAAAAAGGACTTCTAAACACTAGGGGGACTCCCTAAAAACCCTAGATTGTGTTTGCTTTTATAGGACTCTCGAGAATAGGCCGAAATTAGGTTAAAACTGGTGTTAGGCTGGAAATTACCACGTGGTCGCGACCATGAATGTTATGTGGTCGCGACCATAAGTTGTTGTGGTCGTGACCACACTGCATGTACTGAAACACAGTGGCTATTGAAGATGTTTGTGGTTGCGACCATAAGTTGTTGTGGTCGCAACCACACTACAAGTGCTACATCATTAGGATGCCATGGTTGTGACTTCACCGAACGTTAACTGCATAGTCTTCTTCTGGTTTTGGGTCATGGTCGCAACCATGGCATCAATTTAGCATAGTTTCTTCAGTTCTTATCCAAATTGCTTAATTCATGTCTTGCTTTCTTCCATTTCTCCCGAGGGATGGCCTACACAAAAAGATAATCATTTAGAACATTAGAACACTTATTTCTAACTAAAAATAACACCAAAACATAGGGATAAAATGAGTATATTTAATACTCATCACACCCTTAAACTTAAATCTTTGCTTGTCCCCAGCAAAGGAAACACAAACATAAAAACGAAACGCTAAGATAGATATTAGTATGAGTAGGGTGCTAGTACATGTTAAGAGAAAGCATTGAAAAGTTCTAAGAAGACATGTTAGCCAAAATGGGATCCCAAAACATTTATAATCTCTAAAGGACGAGGTATCTAAAGACATGGTGATCAAGGCAAGTTTGCCTCCAAGTTCTCAATAAACCTTTCCTAAAGTAACTTGGTGAAAATGATGTTTTAGGTATCAAATGTATACAATGATTCTCAAGCACTCTTCAACCAAACTCAACTCACACTTTTGAAAGAAAATTAACTAAAATAAGCTAAGAACGCATATTTTATTCAACAACATAAAACTAGGTAGTAGGATGCAATGTTAAAGAATTCTAGAAAAATTGTCCATGTAGTGGGGATCCATTGATGACTCCCCACAGGTTGGTTAAAGGCATTTGATACAGTTCCTTCAATCTCACCCCAATAATCAACAGAAAACTCCTAGTAATTAAACTTCTGTGAGTAAACTCACTTATTTCTTTCTTTTTGACATTTTTGCTTTTTATTTTTCATTTTCCTTTTTTCATTTTTTTCCTTTTTTTGTTTTGTTGAGGCACGTTGGAAATCCTTTTTATTGAGGTGTCCCACCACTATAGAAGTTAAGGTCTCACAATGTAAGTTCAATTTGAGAAAAAGGGGCTGGAACCAAGGTATATAAATGAGACCTAGTGTGTGTATGTGTGTACGAGTTTCATTAAGAAATGGTTTCTTGAAAAACAAGGGGGCTCTTCATGCCAAGCCTCCCACAACCAAGAGATACACTCAAATCCTAGATCAAATAAATGCAAAGGTATCCCAAAATTGACTAAGAAAAACAGTTTAAAGCCCAATACCAAAGCATTCTCAAAACCATTACAAGGCACTAACCCAACTCATATGAGACACAAAACAACAAAAGAAATAAAGAAAAACACATGCAAACAACCTAAACAAAATAAAGAAATAACTAAAATAGGTAAGGAGATACAAAAGTTGGATTTTTGAAAAAAATTTGAATTCTTGAATTCAACACCCCACCAAAAAAAAAAAAAAATGAATTAAAACATTGTTCAATGTGAAAACAAAACAAGAAATGATGAATACACTCGAGGTGATCAAGCCTTCAAAGTGTATCTAATGAGTATGACTTGTTTATGGAATGCAAGTTGTGCCTCCATAAATAAATAAAAATGAATGCACAACTGGCTAACTTAAGAGAGGCAAAGGTGTTTGAGACCTAGTCTAGTCCCAAATGAGGGAGGTTTGAAAAATAGGGAAGAATTGGCGGGAGGAACTATAAGGCATGAAACGACTCTTCTTGTTCAAATTCCTTTTGATCTCTTACATCCAAGAGGTATAAACTCTCATTTTTCTATCAACTCTATAGCCAACTTTGTCTCCAAACTGAAAATTCAATAATAAAACATGGAAAACAAGATTAAGCATGAAAATTTATTCAAAGCAAACCTAAAGGTGACTAAAAAATTAGAAAGGGAAAAGGAAACTTATTCTGTTCAGTTATCCTACAATGCCCGTTTTAGCCTCATTGATCTCACCACCATGATTGGTTGGTGTCTCTTGCCTCCATCCTTCTGCGTAGTGATATAATTGTGCGAATTTTAGGCAACTTGGAACACCGTGGTCTTGAATTGACTGATCATTTGCTCAACGGAGTTTCCTAATCTCATGAAATGAGATTATGGGCTCTTCACTCCAAAATGTATGGTATGTCTTCACTTGGCAACTCTCAATAAAATGCCAAGGAGTCATCTCTGAATTGTTTCAACTTTCACTTTTCTCTGCTCTAGAGGTTAAACCCTCCTCATTCCTTCACTTCTCAACCGCACTTTCATCATCCTCTCTCAACTTCTCCCCACTTCTCGCGTGATAACCTCATGATTTTCCATCTCATCACCTCCTCGGATTCACTCTAATTCAGCCATAAATCTTTCGCTTTTCTGAAGAGTAACTTGTTACCTTTTCCTTAGCATCATTAATGAATCAAAAATAATGCCAGCGCCATTCCGCTATTTGACTTTCTTCAGGAGTTTGTATTTTTCATCCAAGATCCAGTAAAGTAATGTTTGCTATATAGGGTGTGTGTCAAGCCATCTTCTATACTCTATTTGTCTCATCTTCCTGAAGTTGGGTAGATGATCTGTATAAACGGATCCTCCATTTGACAAATTTCATAGTCAGATGAGTTCAATACACACCTACATGGTGTGGTATGCTTGAAAAATCATCGCCTAGAACTCAACATTCTAATTTGATACTTTGAAATTAGTTTGTAAGAAGCTTCAATTGATCCGTCAAATTGGGAAGAGTAGCTTGAGTTGCTGAATTAGTGAAAGCATCCATAGTCAATCAAGCTCCTACAACATAAAAAAAAAAAAAAATCCAAAGTAAAATAGAAAAGGAAAATAAAACAAGACTAACTATATCCAAAGTAGAGTAAAACGCTTCAAACTAACGCATGATTGTGCCAACTCAATCACACAATGCCGCCAAATGGATAGGCGCGAATGCGTGCATGTAAAATAATACGCCTATGTGCGCAAGTGCACGCGTCGCCTCAAGTAATATTGAAAGTAAGTAAGAGTATCGTCTCACGAGGATTAGCTATTAACTATTGATTCTAATCTAGCTTAAGATCTATTTGGATTATAAAACTATATGATCTCAAACTACAAAGAACTGAGTATGTAAAACCCTAATTTATTTAACAAAGACTCCTGAGACTGAACCTTAAGGCAAAGATTTCACTCAACATAATCCCATATGAACCTCCTAACTCAATTAATCAATATCATTTCATTATGTTGATGGCGTATTTCCACTAATACCAGAATCTTCTGATAACTTATAACCTACTCCCTAGGATTTAGGTATTTTGCATTTCTACTCAAATCAAACCTAAGAATGCAACACCAGAACTCATACTCACACCTAATTTCATTTATATCTCTCTCATATAATTAGAGACATTTCCTATCCATGGTCTAATTCAACTCACTTCTACTGAACTGAAACCACAATCCATGTAAAATATTTATAAAATACCTACAAACAATAAAAGTAACAAACAATACACAACATAGATACAGTCAGCATTAATCATTAATAAATAGATTAGAGAATCTATATATCCAAGCCTGACTACATCTAAGCCCCAAGAAAACTAACTGTTAAAATATAATCAAAAAGTCTAAATATACAACCACAAAGAGAGAAAACAGATTAGAGAGAGAATTTAAACAATTTATGAAAGCTCTATTTCATCCTCTCATTTTCTTCTTCTTCTCCTTCAAGAAAAGCCCTCCCTCCAAGAACACCCTGTGTGGTGTTTACCCAAAAAGACCTTTAAACACAGTGGGGACTCCCTTAAAACCTTAGATCGTGTTCGCTGACAAATTCCAAGAATAGTTCAAATTGGCTAAAACAAAGCTGGGCTGGAATTTCGTCGCGTGGTTGTAGCCATGAATGTTAAGTGTCGTCACAATTCATAAGTGTTATATGGTCAGGTTTATTATCGTACTCTACAACACTACATGTACCTAAACACACCGGCTATCAAGATGTTCGTGGTCGCGACCATAAGTCGCTGTGAATGCACCACACCACAAGCAACGATAGACGCCAGTGGTCGTGACCATGGTCAGACTTCTGCCTAAATGTTGACTGCATTACTTTTCTATTTAACATATCGCACCATGATGCAACAATTTCCAGAATTTGCTTTCAACTTTCCAAATTGCTTGACTTTATCTTGTTTTCTTCCATTCTCCCAAGTATGGACCTACACCAAAAGATAGGCATTTAGAATATTTATTGACCTGGATTTTTTAACTGCAAGAACACAAAAAAACATAGATAAAACAAAGATTTAATAATTAACATGAACCCATGCTAAGCCCATCATGATATAGTAAAGAAAATCGCACCTTCAATTTTTAAATGAGTCGACTTAGACATTTTCAACAATGACATGAATATTGTTGGACATTTTCAACAGTGCTAGAGATATGGAAGTATGCAAAGGATTCCTATTGTTGAATTGCATTCAATAGTAAAGTCATGGCCATTTAGAGGCGTAATGATCTGGAATCAATGATTCATCTAAAGATCATCAGTATATAACTCTCATCTTAGTACATAGACTGCTTCTACTCATAAATATATGCATCTATCAAGAAATCTGTAAATGGGAAGGATGATCTCAATTTAATCAAGATAAGATGATTCAGGTTTGAAATTCCACCATCGCGAACCCATCAAGGAACAATGCAGCATTGGTGGAAGAGATGAATATTTTTCTCCCATTATGGAACATAACCTACCACTGAACCCCTTTTACAGCCTGCCAGCCTTGATATAATAATTCAACAAAGTGTTGATAGGAATTCGCAGAAATGCTAAATGAGAATCTCATAGACTGTATAGGATTTTATCATAAACATCAAGGGCATATAGTAACTCCAAAATGAGCCTCCCTGTAAACTCTTTTCCCTGAATGAAGGATTAAGATGCATCTCTAACGGAAAAGTAGGTGTTTCTCTAAGAGTTTGCAAATGGGCCCACTTAATATATAGTGAGGCCACTGTGAACTCAATTTAGCATGATGGCTGAACATGCTCAATCACTGTTGATTCTGGTAAACAAAAGGCCAACCATAATAAGAGAACTAAGTTTTGAATATTATTTTTCCAAGTTGGTTATAAAGATGAGACTGGTAAAATGGTCCCCAACCGAGAGGACCTTCAGTACATCAAGCAGAATCATCTGAACCCACAAGTAAACCTAAGGCTGAGCTTCACAAGATGTTCATCGATGGGAAATACTTGAAGAAGTACTCCTTACCATGTCAAAAATTGTAAAAAAATCTCAAAAGAATTAGGTAGATTCCACGTGTCTTGTATGTGGAATGCCTGGAGAATGTTCTATGTTTTGAATAAAGTTAGCTTTTAGCCAATGGCTCTTCAAGTATCTAAGTCTTCTGTCACACATGCTGTCTTGATTTGTAGGTTTGATGGTGCAAACAGGTTTTGTAGTCATTATTTCTCAAGAGTTCAAAGTTTCTCTACTATGTTGTTCTTTGTTCTATGTTTTGGATAAACATATATCTAGCAGGGCTTTACTGCATCACATTTCAAATAATCCAACAAACACATGTGTTTAACACACTAATATAGCCTTAGCTACTCGTTCTCCGACCTCTCCAATGTTAAAATTGCACCCTCATATACGAGTATTAATATTCTGCAAAAAGGGATCCGCACTACTTTAACAACAAATGTGAGTTGTACCATTGACCCCCACAAACATCAACACATGATCAGCAGGCTGAGCCACCTGACCTCACAAGGCAAGTAACAAGCAATGTGGTTTTATAGTTCATGATTTTTCCACAATTATTCCACAAACATCAACATTATCAAAGGTAGCCCAGAGCACCTGATCCACTAATGTGTTATGGTCGTAGTGTAAGTGTGCGAAGATGATTTTTCACCCATCCCATACACACATCAAAAAGGAAGGGCCTTAGTGTCACCTAGATCCACCATAACACTGGTTGTAAATGGCCTATAACAATGTAACACCTGGTGAATTTGTATAGTATAAGTTAGGGAAAATAATAATGACAAATTGTATAGTATAAATTAGGGAAAAATAAGAATGATTGAACTTTATGTGCATATGAGAAAATGAATAATATTTAATCTAACTGAGCTAATTAATTAATAATTAATTAATAAAAGATGGGTAAAAGGTAATTTTTCTAATAGATACCCCTAAGTATAAATTGAATGTTAAAAAGAAAATCATTTCTATTCATCTTTGAATTTCTTCCACTATAATTCCGTAGACGTGACGCTTCTGATCTATAGTAGATAAGAATAAATTTCTAAGTAAAATCTTTCCTTATTTTATTTTTCTAGATTTCTGATAGATTTTTAATTTTCTTTCATTTAGGTCAACCCCTAAGAAGATAGATTTAGATTACACTCATTTTAAAATGAAATAAATAAAGATTGGTGGTGTTATAATGAATTACTTGAGCAGAGAATGAAAAAGTAATAATATAACTTTTTGTTGAAACATAACAAAGCAAATAAGATAAATTTGAAAAGGCCACTGAGAAGTATACACACGATATATTTAAAGATATATGTATTTTATAAGTAAATATTTTATTATAATATAATTTATTTAGATAAGGAATATAATTAGAATAATTATTTAGTAAATTATAGGAAATAAGATCCTGTTAATATCAATATTGTTGAAGATAATCGTTAGTAAAATGCGATGAGTGTTATGTAATAATATAATTTGTAAAATATTATTAATATTATTTTCTAGTAAAAGATTTAGTTCGAATTAAGAGATAAAATAAATAAATGATTAAATAAGATCCAAACGGAATATGAGTTTTATAAAATTTGTAAAACTACTTAATTCAACTAGTTATCATTTGAACAAGAGTAATATGTTTGAGGTGAACAAAAATCACATGGATAAAATAACCTTATAAATCACAAATTTTATAAAATATTTAGAAACCCATTAAATTTTATTACAGGCATTAAAAATTAAAATACATATTGTTAGAATATCAAATTAGGAAAGTTTTGGGAATAAATAAGTAAATATGATAGTTTCTTCCATATTTTAGAGCAGTATTTCATTGAGGTGAAATTTTCTGACAAATTCTTCAAAGCTGAGTACCCTTTGAGGTAAGAGACATAATGTATCTTTAAAAGAAAATTGCTTTGCTTTTTACTTCATTTGATGATGAAAATTGCTTCTTAACTAAATTATATATAATCTTAGTTTACAGAAAAGTTTTGTATGATTGTACTTTTCGAGATTTGTTTCTATTTACGGCAAATGTGATACATGTTTTGTAATTTGAACTTTCGAATTAAATATTCGACTCAGAAGCAATTCGTCATGTCAACTTAATAATAGTTGACACTATTCACTTGTCATGGAAGACATTTTCTATCCTTACATTCATTCGCCAGAATGTAATTGATTTATACCCCACCTTGTGGGCTCTTGCTAGAGGTTCATCGGGTACTAATAGTGTTTGGGTCCATTCAATCTTAAAAGGAACACCTTATGCATCAAATCACCCATTTGAAAGTCCTGGCTATAATTTCACCATTTGATATTTAATGACCAGAAAAATATATTTGAAATGTATTTTGATTTTGACTCGATATGAAAGTGTTTGAATATAAATTTGATATGAAAATTGTTTGGATCACATTTGATATGAACCGATTTGAATTGGATGCAGAGGTTTTTTTGGAAGTGAAATTTTGTTAATGTTCCAACTTATTTTGAATCTAAAGTTCAATGAAAAACATCTCCTATTTGTTATATGATTGAAAAATTTTATCCATGAAATGGCTAGTATTTGTATTGAGCTTTAAGCTCACTTCCATTCACAGACATATTTTCGTGTACTTTTAGTTTCGCGAGGAGTGATGGCTAGGTCAGATTCATCATCATTAGGATTTGATTAGAACTTTTATGTTGGATCATGTTGAACTAATAAGTTCATGTTTATGTGAAATGTTGGTTTTGAGTTAATTGAGAAGTCACTGATGATAATATCTTTGCTTATATTAGTACAAAGTTGGATTTGAGAGATACCAAATATTGTTATATTCTGAACAGCTTTATATGACATGCATAATTGAGATTTGGATATTTAGAAGTAATTTTTGTCGGCATGAAATTTTGAATTTAGAGAATTTATGAATTTAGAAAGTTGCCAATTTACTTTGAACATGTGTCAGATCAATAAAAATCTAGTTACAAGTGAAGGTTGTCGTTACACCAAACCTTCAGTCGGGCTCGAGGGTGACCGACAAATATGCCCCTAAGGTGGGTTTCGGGGCGTGACAAGTGTAGTGCTCAATGAGTCTCCAACAACATCTTAGGAAAAATATTCAAATTCTCTTATTTCCACCAAGCAAAAATGATAGGCCGATGGCCACTTAGCAAAAGTAGGGAAGGGAGATATTAGCCTTAGGACAATCACTTGTCATCATAGGCCAGGAATACAAAAGCAAAGAGAGGAGCATAGGTAAGAAAGAGGCTTTACAACTGAAAAAAAAAATGCTAAATAATTAGCTACAAAGTTCCCAAGTCAAAGTCTCAATAGTTTATAATTGTTCAAAAATGTCAAATTTGAATCATGGAAAAATCAAAAGAACGGAGAGAATCCCAATATCCAAGGCAATGCTAGCAAGATGAATCAATTTCCTATAATTCTGAAGTCAATCTAGTTGTCTCATTGCATTAGGAAGCTAAGAAATGGCCCAAGGACTCAGCTTTTTGTAGATCCTCAAGTCGTTGAGCCTTTATGGCATCACCCTGCTCCACCAAAGAGGCCAACTTCATCTTTTCAATCTCCAATTCTTAATTCAACATGTTAATATGCTCTTTTTGAGCATCAGAATGCGTTGTATAGCCTACAACCGTTGCGCAAATTGCTGCAAGTCACTTGACCAAATTCACTGGTCTCTTTAAGGCATCTAATTTGGACGAGATCTCCATGTTGGATTTCAAAGCACGATCCAATGCAGAGAAAATAGAAGAAGTATGAGCTAAAGCCTCTAAAATGAAAACCTTGGACTGAGGCACTTTGGAAGCTGATGCCAACATCGCCGGAGCTGCACAAAAAGCATCTTTATGACTAGTAGACAAAAAAAGCAAGTCCAAGCTAAGAAAATGGCTTATAGTAGAGTGAGTTGCATCCACGTCTGAATCACTAGGAGGACGTATTGAGGACTGAAGAGCAGGAGTAGTCTGATCCAGGAATGACAAGTCCAAATAGAAATCCGTCTCCGCCTCTATTTGGAAAGCTGATCTCGGTGAAACTTGCAAAATAGGAAATATTAGGCAAAGAAAAGAAAAATACAAGGGAAAGATAAAGGTGAAGAACTAACCAGAGAAGGAGTAGGCCGAGAAGTATGCTCATACTGGCCTTCTCCAACGGGGGCATCCCTTTCATCTATAGAGCCCTCTGTCATCTCTGTCTCATCAGGTGCATTGCTAGTATCCTAGGAATTATCCTCACTTGAAGTTTCTTCTCCATAGGCCGACCCTTGCTTACTATCCTTAGAGGGATCTTCTACTTCTTCAATTTCAATGGGATCATCAACAGTATTGGAGAAATCAAACTGATGGGTTAGTCAACCCGATGACCACCGTAGGTTGAAAGAGTTTCTGGCATCCTCGTAAAGCTCGATTTTTGTGTGCCAACTACTAAGTAGTTTTCCGTCATCTTCGAGTTTCTCGTAGGCGTACTAGAAGAAGAAGTCAATCTTGCAGAAAAATGAGGAAATCAGTATGAGGTAAATTTATAAATAAAAATGCAATAAGTGATTTTTTTACCTGCAATGGGTGAGCAAGAACTAAGAAGCTTGTCAAATATGATATTCTACCAAGTAGAGAATGATGGAGTCGTGGATAGAGAGGTAATCCCAATGGAGCATGAAAGAGTTCGATATTCCTTAACCAATGCATGTGCAAACTCTAAGTCTAGCTGAGCAAAAGACAAAGGAGGTAACGCTTGAATGAACTGCTAAAAACCAAATTGGCTGGCCCAAAGACAAGGAAGGTAGGGATGTAGACTAATCGAGGATGCAGACATCGAAGATGAAAAGGCGAAGCAACCTCCTGAAATAAGTACTTTACAAGCAGCACTAGCAAAGGCCAAAGGACTCTCAAAGTCTTGCAGATATGGCTGAGATGAAGCCAGAATCTGATTCCAAGCTGAGATATGTACATAATCAGGCCTCAAGTATAAGTATATCAATGCCCGATCTACCAATCCCAAGAAGAAAGACATAAGATCATCAGAAGGCATCGTACATAAAGAATGCATGACATGAAGTCCCAAAGTCTTGTAAGAGGTAGGTTCCCTATCCAAAAGCTCTGGAAAATATGCAAATAACCACATTTGTATGAACCACAAGGCACCGCCAACTTTATGGTAAGGCTTATCAGAAACATATTTACTCATGGCCTGATAAACTAAGGCCAAGAGTAAAGTGCCTAAGGCATAAGGGCGACCTAGAGCAAGTGCCTTCGCCAATGGTAAGTACTCCATTGCGGGTTTTCCAGAGCTGGGAAAAAACATATATCAGCATAAGAGAACCCATAGAAACTCAACATGCTTAGCCGTAGATGGAACCCCAATGACATCATGCCATTTCTGAATAACGAATAGGCAGCGAAGTTCGAGTGGTGTGAAGAAACCTATAGTCCTGAAGAGAGAAGACGTCCAATAAGCATAGTATAGCGTGTCGGCACTCGTATAGGTAGGCCCTAGGATTAGTAATATCCTTAATGTGATGGAAATAGGCTAAAGGGAGCAGAAAGAGTTAATACTCGACCAAAATTTCAAGGCAAACACCTACTCAACCCATGTCAAGTGAAGTGTTTATAGTGGTAAGATAAATGAATCGCTCAATCCCCAATGCCATCCTAAGTCCTTTGAAATGTGGGGACAACCTAGTAATCCATGCACCCCATCCTTCAACAAGCCCTCGCCATGATTCAGCTGCTCACATAGGTCGAATCCTTCCAAGAAGTAGTTCGGTCGTTAATCTCAATGGGAAAGGGAAACTAGGTGGAGAAGAAAATGCTCTTCTAAGAGAATGCATGAACTCTAACCCATGTAAAGGGGGAAGAATAGTATTGTAAAGCAAAAATGATGTCGAATCCAAGATGATTAAGGAAGAAAGAGTGATTCGGGATTACCTTGATGAAGATGGAACTGCATTGGAAGCAATAAACTAACACAAGAAGCTCCTAAAGAAACAAACGTAAAAAAGTTACAGTTATGACAAGGATGAAATCTCAGGCTACAAGGCCGAGAAATATTCAACATGGTAGAAATCTAACTAGTAGAAAGCTACCTTTAAGCCGCTTCCGCTGGTAGACAAATCAAAATTCTTTGGCAATGCATGACCTACAATCTGCCAAAGAAAAAAAGCTCAATTTTAGGTTATTTAATATGAGGTTGTTGAAAATCATTCAATAGACACTCAAGAATTGTTCGGAATAGCCAAACGATTTATAGAATTTTTCCGAAGGTGTATTAACTCTATCCCAGTCTGCACCAAACAAAATTTTCGTAATAAGCTGAAAAGCTTCAATGAATTTATTTGAAGGTTATAATCATGATTATTTTCAAAATGTACATCCCGGAAAGGTTCAAACAGCCAAACAACTTCCAATAATTTTTTCAAATGTGTATTTTAGACTTTTTTCAGAGTTTGTACCTAAGAAAATTTTCGTAATAATCCGCAAAGATTTAATGATTTTTTTCGAATGGTGTACTCATGATTATTTTCAAAATATACACCCCGAAAAAGGTTCGAAACAACCAAACAACTTCATAGAATTTTTTTCGAATGTGTATTCTCAACTCTTTTCAGAGTCTGCACCTAAGAAAATTTTCGTAATAAATCGAACAGCTTCAATGAACTTTTTCGAAGGGTGTAATCATGATTATTTTCAAAATATACACCCCGGAAAAGGTTCAAAAAAGCCAAACGGCTTCATCGAATTTTTTTGAAGGTGTATTCTCGACTCTTTTTCAGAGTTTGCACCTACAATTTTTTTTCGTAATAAACCAAAAAGCTTCAATGAATTTTTTCGAAGGATGTAATCATGATTATTTTCAAAATATACACCCTAGAAAAGATTCAAAACAATCAAATGACTTCCAAGAATTTTTTTCAAATGTGTATTTTAAACTCTTTTTAGAGTGTACACCTAAGAAAATTTTCTTAATAAACGGAACAACTTCAATGAATTTTTTCGAAGGGTGTACGCATGATTATTTTCAAAATATGCACCCCGAAAAATGTTCAAAACAGCCAAATGACTTCACAAACTATTTTTCAAAAGTGTATTCTCTACTCTATCATAGTCTATACCTAAGAAAATTTTCATAATAAGTCAAAAAGCTTCAATGAATTTTTTTGAAATGTGTACTCATGATTATTTTCAAAATATACACCCCAAAAAAGGTTCGAAACAGACAAATGACTTCATAGAATTTTTTCAAAGGTGCATTCTCGACTCTTTTCAGAGTTTGCATCTAAAAAAGTTTTCGTAATAAGCCAAAAATCTTCAATGAATTTTTTCGGCGAGTGTGCTCATAATTATTTTCAAAATATACATCTTGAGAAACATTCGAAACAAGATGAAAAAATAAGCTGAAAGCTTTAAAGAATCTTTCAAAAATGCATTCAAGATGATTCTATAAAAAATCTGCATTCAGGAGAAGTTTTGAATAAACATCAAGGAAAAAGTTTCAATTTTTGGGCATCAAAGAAAGCTTAAAAATTGCATCCAAAGCAGTTTTCTTCATGTAGAATCCCAATCAAGATCTACATTGTCAAGAGAATAATAAAAGTCTCAATCTTTTCATGAATACATACCAACAATGTTGTGGAGGGGAACAACGTATATTGCTAACGACGAATGATCGTTGGCGATTGAGGAAGCACGAACAGAATGATGATCCTCTTTAGCATGATCCTTGTCGAAGTGACGGTCGCCGACGCGACATTTGAAAATGGCTCCGACTCCGACAACGTTGTCACCATAGGTGTCGATGAAAGGCAGACGAGTTACAGCAGCGACTTGGATCTTCGCAGCAACGATGCTCACTACGGCTCCGAAAAACAACTTCAGCTCCGAAGACAACTTCAATAACAAGGAGATCAATGACAACATGAATAGTCTTCAACACCAACGTTGATTCCACGAGCAGTGGTCGAGTGACGGCAGGATCTGATTTGATGGCACAAATTTCAGAATTAATAGTCTTCAATGTTTACTTATGCAATTTTAGCATTCTGGTTGCAAGTATTATTCAAGTCTACCAACTTTCAGCACTGTGTTATTTTATTTCTTCATAAGGAAATCTAACACTTTTCTTCAACAATTATGCGAAAATGTCAAGGGAACCAGGGAATCTACATAACCTAATTAGAAGTTTGATCTTACAAGTCATTCCAGTTTTGAAACATTTTAATTTTCTGGTATGCCCTCGTGCTTATATTTTGTATGTTTCGTGTGAGATTAAAAAATCACTACAACATGTTGTTGAGAAAGTTTTTTATGACATTATATTCAATGGACATAAAATCTTAAATAGAGTATATTTAATGAAATTGTTATATTATATTCTTAAGTATAATTTTGTGAAAAAAATATATATATATATATATATATATATATATATATATATATATATATAATTTTTTCATTTTAATGTTTAAAATCAATATATATTATTTTCTAGTTTAAAAAATAAAATTTCTCCTATGTTTAAGAATATTCACAACTAACATATTTATACTTTTTAAATAACAAACTTTAAATTGTATTAATTAGTGTATAGAAGATGGATTGTGACGCCCCAAAACCCGGGGGTCCGTTGACTACCCGTCAACCTGCGGAAAATCTATACATCTCGTATCACGAGACGTACACCGAGTAAATAGCCTCGGGGTCCACAAACCAATACTCAAAATAAATATGCCAACCATATTCTATAGTTTTCATGCTTGTTCTACAAAAGATTTATACATATTTACAAAATATTTACTTAAAAGCCACATTTCGCTTTCTTCTCAAAAGCTACCTCATCACGCCGATAGTCCCCAGACTGAAGGAAACCTATATTTGACAATGAAGAAAAAGCCCCCGCAGAAGTTTTCCACAAGGGTTACCTCACCTGGGGGAAAAAAGTACTACAGAATTTGCAGATATAACAAGCAATCACATTCCATACAATTATTCACTATTATATGAAATGTCTATATCATGCATGATGCGACTTTCACAAGCCACCAATTCCGAGTCCCACTGACTCCCCTCACACATTACCTGACCTGCCATGGTGACTAAAACAATATCCGCGGTAATACTATACCACGACTAACCATCGACAACCCTCCAATTTTATTTATCAAAGCTTGATTTCCTTTTTCTTTTCTTTCAGGGCCACGGGATCGTGTTTACACCACGTGACGCCGACGCCTTTCAACATTTTCAATAACTTACATCACGGATTCATGTCTAACCGTGGAATAATATGTGGGACTTCTACCCCCGGGATCTACCCTAACTGTCTGCCTAAACATGTAATTTATCATTTTGATTTATTTATTGTACTCAGAATTCTACTGACTTTGTCCCATTTTTTCCCGAGTTCACGACCCATTTACCAACACTGGTAAATAAACCATATCCTGCACCCACACCCGACCTAACACGATGTGACCGTGCATATGAAATGCATGATGCCAATGCATTTTCCTCATGTTATATGCATGAATGAACACTACATGAAACATTTACAAAACATGGACAATTATAATTTATACATATAATCTACCTCCATGCAAACCATATTAATACATCAAATAGCATGCATCAATATCACATTTCCACACACTGCATGTTATTCAAACAAGCCATAACACAACTGGGTCACCAACTTGGGACTATCTCACCGTGGTACCTCACGCCCCTTCGCAAACATGAACCATTTTGGTTCCAATCCTGTCATCACATCAACAACCATGACACCTAGAAACTTCGGTTTCTGGGCTCAAACCCGAACTCCCATTAGCTCCGTGCGGAAACCGTCATGAAATCCATGCACCCTTTAATTCCAAAGCTTGGAACCAATTTACATGGCCTCTCATGGCCTCCACAAGCAAACTCTGTTCATTATAAAGCCTTTAGGGCTAAAAAGTGTGTCCAAGTAGGAAAATATCCTACCTCGTGAGCTTTGTCGAACTCCAACTTTTTAAGGCCCACATCGTGATCCCACTAGGTGCGCCTAACTTTAGTACTGAACTCGTCGAACGTCGACCGCCTCTCAAACCCGGAAAACCTTCCTTTCCCTTCCTCCTTTCTCCTTTTCCTCCCTTTTCTCAGAACCGCTTCTTTCCTCTTTCCTCTCTTTCCTTCCTTTTTGCCTTTCTATTCCTTTTTCACTTCTCATCTCACCTCTTTTCATTTTCTCTCTTCTTCTCCTCGCTATTTTCTCCTCAATCATTACTAAACGTATTTAAATTAAATGCAGAATTTCCTCCTCATTTCCTACCCATTTGTGTGGCCTATCTCTTTCCATGAGCGTTCTTTTCATTTCTTAATTCCTGCTACGACATCACGCACTCGCTGCCATTGCGAAAGCCATGGTGATTCCTTCCACACATGGCTAATGCCGCTGCACCAAGTGAGCTACGCTTGCTTAATTACTACTGCCAAAGGTCACTTCTTGTGATGCCACGTGGCATCCCCTAACCTCGCTTATGTCATTCGACACCCCACGCCCTCGAAAAACGCGAACTCGACTACCCCTAATCCAACGAATTCAAGTGGTAGCTAAATTTCGCGAGACGAGTTCAACGGAGATGTCCGTTTTGTCATCCGAGATCTAGAAAATTCCTATTTTTCAACCGAACAATATTTTACCCTATCTAAAATCTGGATTTCTCTGGTTTCATTTCTGGATCCTGGATGCATTAAATAATACATATTTAATATTGTTTTACTTATAAAAATTTGTTTAATTTGAAGTAGTATCATAGTATGAAAATATAGATTGGTCAAATATTAAATTTATAACAAATTGGATGTGCATATGCGATTAATATTTCATCTAGAAAAAAAAATTTTAAAATTTTGATGGATAATTTGGCTACTTATTTTATACTTATATCATAATCAACAAATTAAAATAAATAAAGCAATATATATATATATATATATATATATATATATATATATATATATATATATATTTTTTTTTTTTTTTTTTGCAAAGAATTAAAATAAGGAATGTAATATTATTAAACATTAAATGGAATGGATATAATACCATAAGGTAAACATAACAGATACAAAATGAACTGAATACAAATAAAACCAAGTCAGTATCCTTTAATTTCTTATTCTTTTAATTTTACTTTTTCATACAAACTATAAATGTTACCACACCAGATGATATGCAACTGATATAAAATTTAACTTTTCATAATTTGATGAGTTAAAGGTTCGAACAAAAAAAAAAAAGAATTTGATGAGTTATTATTTGCAACCAAATTAAAATTTGGTCTGATCCAGTATTGAATTAGGTCAAAGCCCAAACTCGTGAGTAAAAATTCAAATAAAAAGGGGTCTAAATCCATTTGAGTAAGCCCAAAGAAAAACCCCGGGTATTTCTAAATTTTTTTTAAAATTTTGGAAGTCAAACAAAGTTTTTTCTTAAATATCAAGTAGAGAAAGTTATTAGACTGGCGATTCAGAACGCTAAATTTTCTTTTGAGTAATGTTCTCTAAGCAGAATCATGAACGAAACTCTCGGCGAACAAACTTATCAGAGACGGATGAAATCCTTGAGAACAAATTTCCTCACAAGACACAATGTGGCTTCGAAGCAGAGCTGAAGAATAGAGACTTGCAACAAGTCAATATGCCTATGTGTAAAGATAGAATTGATTAATTAAAGGACCAACCAACAAATCAATCAACTCAGCAATGTCAATCTATTTTAGTAAGTCCTAGCTTTTCAATCAGCTTTCATCAATTTGTACTTTATTTCATAGTTTCAACCAAGTTTAAGTCAATTTTCTAATACAATGTTATTTCATTCATTTATAGTGAAATCCAATGTTTATTTCAGCAATTCCAACATTATATTTCCAAGTTTCATTAAAGTATGTCAATTTTTCAGCACTATGCTATTTCATTCCTTCATATGGAAATGTAATATTTTTCTTCGTATTTAATTCCGGCAATATTTCAATTCGTACGGTATTTTCTACTTTGATTATATGCAACTGTCAAGGAAACCAAGGAGTTTGCATAGCTTGATTAGAAGTTTGATCTTATGAGCAATTTCAATTTGGAAACATTTTAATTTTCTAACATACCTGCACTCTTGTATTTTGTATGTTCTTATGAAAATAAAAATCACCACGAGAGTTATATAAGGTAAAAATAGTGGTCCGTAGGAGATAAAATCTGGTTTCAATATTGGAGCTCAGTAAATTTAGTTTAGATTATCTTAATTTTTATATTCTTAGTTTGTTTTTACTAATAATCATAATTATTTAAAAATAATAATAATCATAGTTAAAAAATTAATGTTATTTAGGAAATTGGACCAAAAATGGAACAAAATATAAGATATTCAGAATTAATACATTTGTTTATAAAAAATATTAATAATAAAAAAAACCTTTTAACTTTTGTAGGGAATGTTTGTTTTAGAAAATAAAAATAGCAAATGATCATAATAATAATAATAAGAAAAGATGTATATGGAGTTTATTTATCCGGAAAATTATGTCATGGTTTATCATTCTATTTAAAAAAAAATTATGAAGAATGAAAACCAATGACAAGTTAACTAATTTAAAAATAATTCCTATTAGGTATGAGAAACTAACGACAAGTTAATTCATTTAAAAATCATTCATATTAGATTGTTACGGTGTGGGAGGGAGTTCTTATTATAAAAGTGTTCTTTTTAACAACCTTCACAAAACCTAAAAAAAAAAAAACAAATATTTTTTGAATAACATATTTTGAAAGATTTAGAAAAAGGAAAGTAAAGTGTATTAAAAAAAAATGTATATAATATGTTTTTGAATAAAATTTAAAATATAAAAATTTGAAATTACTATTATTTTAATTCTAATTTTTATATTTATCTTTTATATTTTGATTTATTTTGAATGTTTTTATTTCAAAATATTAAAAATATAAATTCATAAAAAAATTCTAAAGTATAAAAATTATGAAGTTCTAATATTTTATTAAAATATTTATACTTTAGAATTTTTAATAATTTGTATTTTTAATATTTTAAAATAAAAATAAATCAAAATTAAAAAGATAAATATAAAAATTAAAATAATAGTAATTTCAAATTTTTATATTTTTAATTTTATGTACAAACATATTATAAATATTTTTTGAATATACTTTACTTTTCTTTTTTAATCTTTTTCAAAATCTGATTATTTAAAAAAATATGTTTCTTTTTTTTTTTTATTTTTTTATTTTTGTTTTCTTAAGGAGGTTAAAAATGACATTTTTGAAACAAAAAATCTCTCCCACATTGATAACAACCTAACATGAATTATTTTTAAACAATCTAACTTACCTTTAATTTCTCATTCTTCATAAAAAAAAAAATTAAATATAATTATATTGATAAACCATAGCATAATTTTTCCTTATTTATCAACTTTGTCTGAAAATCAATATTTTGTGGAATAATTATATGACTGATAAAAATAAATGTATTTTTAAAAAGGAAAAAAAAAAGTAAGTGAAAATAATGCTCCTTCACAAAATTTCGTGTTGGGCAACTCACTTTTCTCCGGTTCGGATAAGGTTGTTTGAGTTTCCCTTGAAATCTCTGTTTTCTTACTATACTTCCTGACTGGACTCACATTGAATGAACTATAATGGCTTGTTAAACGCTTAAAAGGAAGAGCCGTATCAGAGGCTGTACCCTCTGGCTGACGCAGAAAAATTACCCCCACCTCCAATTTATTATTGGGAAAAGTAAGTATCGTAGTACTAATTTTAAAATATTTGCATATATATATATATAATTTTGAATTTACACAAAAAATACATAAGCATATGAGAAAATCGAAAATACCTCTCTTTAATGGAAACTGACAAGCTTATCGGACAACCTGTGATACGTCCGACCGAAATGTTAAAGTAATGCATTGACTAGCTAAAATAGTACATTGACTATTATTATAGTACATTGACTAATTATGAAATTGCATAGAGTTATGGTAGTATATTGACCAGTTATATAGTATATTGACTAGTTATGATAATATATTGACTATTTATCGAAGTATATTGACTACTTATGCTAGTACACTGACAACTTCTGATAATACATTAACTATTTATTATAATACATTGATAACTTATTGTAGTACATTGACTACCTAGGGTAGTACATATGCTAAAAATTGTTTAATTTCATTTGATAATATAATTCGATTTAAGACATAGACATTTTGACAACATACAAGTGGAACCAATATTTAAGTAAAAAAAATATATACATTTTTTAGATCACAGTGTCCAAGCACGATTATATCATAATGTATTAATGTTTATCCATATTGTTCATACAATCTCCAAGCACAACCAATGGTTGCATTATAATGTTTATACAATGGTACTAATATTACGCACCAAAAGAATACATGAATTGTTCACTCCTTCTTTATACATAACGCAACTCCTTGCTTGCCAATTGGAGTAAGCCACAAAATCCAAGCTCTCTAAGTACATTGAGATTTTCTTCATCCAAATCACATACAATGAAAAGGAATTCACACCCCAAGCACCATGATTCGGGTATTAGAGTAGGATAAGTCCTAGGACACGTGCCATGTAGTTAGTGTTTATTGGGAGCTGCCTGCACTCAATCAAGTACACATGATCCGACTCTGCAACCCAGCTACAAGAATTCCGAGCCCGAGTAGAGAAGGGATAGGAAAGGCTGATGACAACTCAAATGACCATCTCGTGAAAAACGCAAGCGAAGCATAATAGACAACCACGGTATGAAGATGAGACCAATTTCGAAAAGGCAAGAAACCACCCTGATAACCGATCGAAAGCATGAAGATGAAGAGAACGATGTGTACGTTACAATCCTCCCGAGCAGGTGTGACGCTTTAGTTAGTAGGGGACAATTAATGTTCAAATGAATGTGTAACGTAAGGAAATAAAGGGTCACTCATACATGTCCCAATTATGAGCATTAAACATGTAACCCCCGACCCATGGGTATAAAAGGGGTAGGAGCGAAAAATAAAGGGGGGACTTTTGATCAGCGATTCTAGCTATTACTTTGTGGAAAGGCCAAAAATCCTTTTATTGGCACCGTTTGTGGGAAACCGCTATCCCTTCTAGTGATCCAGTCTAATCAATGGCTGACCTACCATCTGGTTTTGAGCTTTCCATGGAACAACTTCTGATGCAATTGGAAAGGCGGCTTCGAGAGCAGCATGACTCTCACCAAAGGCACCTGGCTTCCTTCCTCGCAACCAACGCCTTTCTGCGAGAGGAGAACGCCGCCCTGGCTTCGACCCTTCCTCACCTAAACACCGCTGCCCATCGTAAGGACGACCCACTAGATCAGTAAAGCCCTGCACAGTCCGAGTCCACTAACAACAACTCTCCACCTGACCGCCACCCACAAAGAATACTGGGGGCTCCCGTAGGCTGGGCGACGCCCGCCTGACAAGCCTAGACCCCGTGATTTCGGGATGGAATATATCTCACGCCCTGTCATTCATGCATCCTCAATCAAGAGGTTCCGCCGCACTTTCGTCAAATTTCGCGATGTACAATGGACTGGCAGAACTTCGACTATTCCGATGCACTATCGCGATTATGACCCTCTATACGGGAAATGATGCCCTATTGCGTAAGGTCTTCCCAACCAGCCTGGCAAGCCCCTGTCATATCGTGGTTTCATCGCCTAGCTCTGAACTCGGTAACATCCTTCCATCGACTATCCGAGAAGTTCGTCTCCTAGTACATGTGCTAAGTGCGGAAGAAGTAGAGTGTCACCAATTTGTTCCACATTCGGATGGGGTAGTCCAAGACCATCAAAGACCTAAGCGTCTCGGGTCCGCCCGCCAGCTTGATCTTGGTGAGCACACCATACCGCAAGCCTCTTCAAACAAAGTATTCGTCAAACACGTAGTTCTTCGACTCTTCTCACAAATTCTAAACTAGATCGATCGGCGAATCGCTCCAAAGAGGCACCGCACGCCATGTTCGAGACGCACCGCTGCGGGCGTTAAACGGCAGAACAATGGCCAGCCACCGGCTGGCCACGACAATGGGGCAAGGGGAAAGTGTGACGCCCGCGACGTCAGACGTACTGCACCCAACCTCAAGGTCAACCCGGACCGACGCGATCCTCTTTTCGAATCCAATTCCTTTTTCTTTTGTTAGTAAAACACATTTCCAATGCTCATTTTATAAAGGATAATTAACCTTATGAACATATATACATAAACATAATTTTAACTTAAAGGGGCCCCATCATTTTGTTTTCAATACACATTTTCCATTAAATATGGCATTACATGCCCATTTGGTCCATTTACCATCTTTAAACATTAATACAAGAGTGCAATTCAATACCAAAATATTTACAAACAAAATCAGAGTTTGTGCAAGCTATAAATATATTTCCAAGAATGCATGGTCGGAGCTCCTTCAACTCCACGAGGCCTCACGTTGACTCCTAAATCGTTACTTCGCCTTTTCTCGTACATGTTCACTTAGACCTACGATGATAAAACAACGCCCCAAGCATTTTCATGCCTAGTGGTTCTATACAGTTCTCTCTTCATTTCAATTTAAGTAAATCATGCATTGTTCTAAATCGATGCCTTTGTATAATTTTTTCAATAACCAATGCGGTACAATACATATATGTATATTTTCATTTCGTATACATTCAAATTATAATTCATTGGTCATTTCAATCATGCTTATGTAATAAATCATTCAAACACAAATCATGCATTACAATTTTCTTTCATTTTTCCCTTGTTTAATTTAACTTATGCTGCGTATGTGGATAATGAATCACAAGACGACCTGGCCGGGCTACAAGTCGGTATAAAAGGTTTTATAACATAGTACGGCATCGTCATCACGACCGGGTTATTAAAACCATTTTGTGAACACTACCAATACTGTCTCGTTGGGCTACGGATCGAAGTGACACATCATTACGTTCGACGCAGTACTGCTCATTTGACCCTTATTGGTATATCAATCTATCCTTAACTCGAATTTAACGGTTAACATTCTATTAAGGGCACTCAAATCATTCATAGCAATTTACAATAGTGTATATACATTTATATCCAAATACTTGGTTTCCAAAACTCATGAAATTTTTCATGTGTAATTCATTTCACAATCAGTTGTATCAAATCAATTTAAAACAAATCAATATGCAATTTATTGTAATTCATTTCAATAAATCCATTTATTTCATAATCATTCAAACATTTTAGAAATAGAGAGAGAGAAGTGGAGAACAAATCAATTCATTTATGGCTCAAACGGAGCACACATGCATATTCATATAAAACCTTTTAAATTTATTTTGTCAAACAAAACACAAAACCGAAACAAGGAAGGAAGTAGAAGAACAACCCAAAGTATTGTCGTCTTTCAATTCCTATTCTTGAAATCCAGTTCTGGGTCAATCTTCCCTGTCACCAACCCCTAAATCCATCACAAATATGTCACTATCAAAGAACAACCCAAGAAAAAAAAATCAATTGTGCATTCTAGGATTTTCGGCTAGGGTTGATGTCTACCCAATACACCTTCACTTGCAAAATTTTCTAGGGACACATGAGTCATATTTTGCTCATGCTAAGAAAATGATACCTCTATGAGTCTATTTTTAGTAGGAATTGGAATCATCTCATTTGGATTACCCAAACTCAAGTTACAGCATTTTAATGCCAAACTGGTCGATATGCCCAGCTCACTTAGTTACCTACTGTTATTCTTGATTTCAGGGGTCTTAACTCTATAAATTGGTAATTATTCCTTCTACTCTTTTTAAGATATAGTTCTAAGGTTTCTTCTCCAATTGGAATCATCCAATTTGGATCACCAAAACTCAAGTTATTACATTTTACATCCAGACTACTCTAATTTGCAAAATAGAATCAGATTATTCTTGCACATAGCTCTAATTTGACGGATTTCTAGGCACTTTGGGGTTACAAACTGCCTACACTTCCTTTAAGTAAATTATTCCCCTAGAAGTCTAGTTTACCCAGAATTTTTAATCACGTAATATGGATGAGTGAAACTCAACTTACGGCCAAAACACCACAACTACACCCAAAACAGAGCATACCAGTCAACTACCCGAAACTCACCTTTAAACCCATATTCGGGAGCCTTAGATCTACAATTTGCTCCTAATACCTTCTATAAATTTATAGCTCTAGATCTTATGGTTCTTTGCCAATTGGAATCACTAAATTTTGATGATTATAACTTAACTTATAGCTAAAACAAAAACAGGGGCTTTGAAAATATTTTGATAGCAACTCCTTCGAAACTTCATCATTTACTTTATACAAAAATTCCTCAAAACCAATCCTAACCCAAAAGCACTTTGAAACTTAACCCAAAACAACTCCAAAATTGATCTACAACCAATCAAAATCACCTTTACATAAGGTTAAGGTTTTTCCCCCAAATCCAAAATCATCAAAGAGGAGTTAGGATTAGTTTTCTTACCTTAGCTCTCTTCAAATCTTCTCTTCCTTCTTGCTTGAACAAAGATAGACCAAGAATGGAGAGAAACACACCAAAAATACCTTCTTCTCCCAAACCCTAGCTCCTTCTCCCCTTGCTCCTTTAAAAAATGTGAATGCCTAAATGGGCATTCCATAGACCAATTTGGTCTTTATTCTCATGTCATATGTAATGCCATGTTTGGCTAGCACATTAATTTACTTTTTCTCATTTTTCTCACTGTAAAGACTCATTTCACTTTCATTTCCACTTCATTTCATTTCATTTATACTTTGGCACTTACATTACTCATTTATGACCCTTAGGTCCTCATTTGCCTTTTTACCAAATTTATTTGGCTCCTATAAAATTTTCGGGTTTTTATCATTTTTTTTAGCCATTTTAAACGCTGAAAAAAATATAATTTAATTTATTTTACACCCTGAACATGCTATAAATCTGTTAGGGTATTTTCAGGGGGTTACAGAAAGGGCAAGAGAAGTCGACATAATAGAGACATCGAAACAGGAGCTTTAATGAGGGGGTCTTCGTCAAGGCTCAGTGGCACAACCTAGGAGGCTCAGAGTCTGATTTGGCCCCCTGCCTTCTTTCCTATCATCCACCCGCCTGTGTTTTGAGTAGCCATGATCGCCGAGTGGGCAACCCCATGGAGGGACAAGTCTCTGCCTCGCGAGTACCACAAGGACTTTGGGCACAAGACGAACTCTTATTTTCGCCTGCGGCGTTTACTAAACTACCTTGTTAGCAAGGGGCACCTCCAAATACGCAGCTCGACCTCGAAGGTCACTATTCCACCCGACGGCCAACGTCCGATCACACACGATATCGCATCCCCTGCTAGCCTCATGCTCGTGGGCAACCGTGATGCAAGATATTTCAGGGCGCGCAAACTACGTGTTTTGCTCCAAGAAGTGCCCGACCGATAGATGGGCTCCTCACCTTTTCCGAGTCCTCCCTACGGAAATTGGCTCAGCCCCATGATGACGCTCTTGTCATGACCCTCGAAATCAGGCGACACCTGATGAAGCACATGTTGATTGACCCGGGGAGTGCGGCGGATCTTCTGTACTTACCGCGCCCCGATCTCTACATAGACACAAGCCCGACACCCACGCAGTCGAGAAGGATCCTAGTCGCTTAATGGCCCGTAGACTCGCCGCCGAGGAAATCGCGTTATCAATCTCGATAGCCCGGACACGCTTCCGATTCCATCGACGGTGATCACGCAAACGCCTACTTCAACGATATATCGCCGAACTCGATCCATGCGATGAAGGCGCACTTCGCCTACCACCGTAAGTCAGCTTAACCTCGTAATGATAGGTGGATATTAGTGGTGACCAACAAGCGAAGAGCGGGCATGCTATGCACTCGACCGGCTAAATCCGCGACGCCGACCAAATATTAACGGCCGCCGAGGCTCAATCCAACCGCATTGGGCTGGGAGCAAGAATTGTCGAGCCATTGAAAATGCACCCCCTGTTCTCCCCCGACAAGCCCAAGTAGGTAAGATTAGGGACCTCACTTGCCGCGAAAGAGGTCACCTCTATGTTGTCTCTCCTTCATGAGTTCCCCGATCTTTTCGCTTGGTCTCATGTCGATATACCGGGAGTTTTACTTGAGTTAGCCGAGCACCGGCTAAATGTGAGAGATAGTTTCAAGCCAGTCCAGTAAAGGTTGAGGCGTTTCCATTCGGTAAGGCAAGAGTAGACGCCCACTCGAGTTATAACTAGATCTTGATGTACCCGCCCGACGAGCAGAAGACAGCTTTCATCACATCGTATGACATGTATTGTTATAAGGTGATGCCGTTTAGGTTAAAGAATGCAGGGGCCACCTATCAACGCATGATGTCGAGGGTTTTTGAACTACTATAGGGCAGAACTGGAGGTTTACATCGATGACATCCTAGTCAAGTCCAAATCATGAAGGGATCACCTGACTCATTTATGGGAGGCTTTCTGCTTACTACGACAGCATTGATTGTGGTTAAACTCGCCAAATATGCATTTGCAGTAAGCTCGGGTAATTTTTTGGGATTCCTAGTTTGCCAAAGGGGGATAGAGATGGCACTGGGACAGGTTACTCAGATGCAGCCTCAGACGACGAGAAAGGAAATACAAGCTCTCTTCGACGGCCTAGAACAAGTTTATTTCACGGTATTTAGACCGATTGCGGCCTTTCTTCAAAGTATTAAAAGGGGTTGATGTGAAGGGTTGGGGGCACGAATGCACGAAAGCCCTTCGAGCCATTAAAGAGTACATCGCTTCTCCCTTATCGCTCTCCTAGCCGATCGACAAGGAAGACCTCTATCTATACTTGTCTACTTCAACGACGGTAGTAATCACGACTTTGGTAAGGTTGGATTCTGATAAAAGGCAAAGACTAGTTTATTTCGTCAGTAAGGCCCTCACCGAGGTTAAGACCATGTATTCAGACTTTGAGCAGGTTGCGCTTGTGCTCTGAATGGCAACAAAGAAACTCCGACCGTACTTTCAGGCTCACACCATAGTAGTGCTGACGGGTTCGCCTATCAAGGCCATACTTCACAAACCCAATGCACTAGGGAGGCTTCTAAAATGGGCAGTAGAGCTGAGTGAGTTTGACATAGAATATCGTCCTAGAACATCGATCAAAAGGTAGAAGCTCTCAGACTTCATTTTGGAAAGTTCAGACACTCATTCAAAAGAAGTTGAAATTGAAAAATGGGTGCTGGAGATGGATGGATTGTCCCGGGCCCAAGGTGGAGGCGCTGGAATAGTCCTAAGGGCATCCGACATGCCAGCTATCATGCAGGCAATCAAGCTCGACTTTTCAATCTCTAATAATGAGGCTAAGTACGAAGCGGTTATATTGGACTAAGGGTGGCGAAAAGTCTTTCAATAGTAGACATAGAACTTCGATGCGACTCACAGTTGCAAGGGGAGTATGAGGTTAAGAATGATGGAGCAATATCTACAGATAGCTAAGCCCCTCCTGGCTGGGTTTAAGCGAGTTCATATAAAGCACGTCCCCGGGTCAAAGAACCAAATAGCAGACGCCCTCGCTAACTTGGCCACCAATGTGGGGTATTCGTGCAACGTGGGCCTGAGTGTTATGGACCAGTTGTCTATCCTAAGTGTGGTAGTCACTACCATAGATCAACAGGTCGAGCAGTCTTGGATGGCCCTTTATCACGCACTACTTCCAAGGAACGGTTCGCTAAGAACCGAAATAAAGGTTAAAGGTGAAGGCTCGGCAAAGGATACTGACCAACGTAAGATATTTGATTCAAGACTCCTTCTCGAGGCCATACTTGAAATGTTTGCCCATAAAGGAGGCCGAGCGCATCGTGGAGCAGGTTCACCAAGGCTTGTGCAGAACGCACATCGGAGGGTGAACGTTATGCCACCGAATTGTAACCCAAGGTTACTACTAGCTGACGATGAAGCAAGAGTCTAAGGCGTTGGTGAGGAAGTGTGATAAAGCAATGGTTCGGGCAACGCCATCCGTGTTCAACAGACACTCCACTCCGTGACAAGTTCAGGGCCTTCAAGTAGGTGTAAAAGTAGGATAAACATCAGGGTCCAGACAATAAAGCCAACGTAAATTCATGCTCGCTGTTACTAATTATTTCACCAAGTGGGAGGAAGCTAAGGCCTATGCGCAAGTCAACGCTACACAACTCATTCAATTTGTGTAAAGAAATATAGTGTGAAGATTTAGGTCTTCATTCGCCGTCTCGCATAATGGCGTCACACGCGTTCGGCGCCCGCATTGAAGGTCAATAAAGAATGCCTACCATCACCGCGCATTCCCCAATCTAATGGTGGCCGTGCAGAAGGTCATGAACAAGACACCGCCGCAATTCTGAGTCAGCCGGCCAAAGGAGAAAGGGAAATGGGTGGACGAAGCACGGCGGGCCCTTCGAGTTTCACAAACAACTCGAAGGTAGCCTACGGGGGAGACATCATACTCCCTGGCCTTTTGGCACCGAGGTGTGGATACCCATCGAGTCCGGACTAGAACTATTCCACGTGTTGAACCCTATCAAACTCGCACAATCCTTGGATGAGCTGGAAGAGAAAAGGGAACGGGCCGTCATTCGAATGGCTGAGTACCAGTGTCAAGTCGCTCCGTAGGTAAAGAGTCACAAGCCCCGAGCCTTCAGCAAAGGAGAGCTAGTCCTTCACTCCGACCTTAAGGAAGAAACAGCGTCCAATCGGAAGGTCCCATACTATCAGTTGATGCAAACCATGGTAACAAAACACTAGGGAAGGGTGGATCCTCGACCACTAGAAACGCTCTGGCCCAAAGGTATTTCCAATAGCATTTAGCATTGTAGGCGTCGTCTATGCATCGAGGTATGAATATGAAAGTGTACGAAGATAAATGAAAGGATTGTTTGATTTTTGCGAAGTCACTCACGCTTTAAACTTCTATCGCTAAGCCAAGTACTTGGACTACCTCATTAAGATGGTCCTGAGATGAGCCAAGTGCCGGTGAACTCCTTAGATAGTTTCCTGCATTTCACCAAAAACTCCACTTCAGAAACGATTCTACCTTTAAGTAGTACTCCTTAAGATGATCCTATGAGATTAGTTCCCTAGAAGAAAATCCGTGAGATGTTCTCCTTGAGATGTGCTCCGTGAGATGTTCCCCCTGAGATGTTCTCTTTGAGATTTACTTCGTGAGATGTTCTCCCTGAGATGTTCTCCTTTAGATGCACTCCATGAGATGTTCTTCTTGAGATGTTCTCCTTGAAATGTTAACCATGAGATGTACTCTACAAGTCTTCTCACTTTAGAAGTGTCATTATCTTGATGTACTCAAAATGAGATCTTCCTCTAAGAATCATTTCTCCTTGGGAATACCCTTGTGCAGAATATTTCTACTGTGAATCTGCTCCGTGAGATGTTCTCATGAGATGCCACTCTGCTTCAGGAATCATTCTCCCACCCGGTGTTCTCAAGTGCTACTCCATTGAAATGTTCTCCTAGGATGTTCTTCTAAGATGTTTCTCCTTGAGAGCTTCCCCTTGAGATGGCTCTCCCTTAGGATTGCCAGGCTGATACTCAGACGGCCCGCCTTGAGATGTTCTCCATGAGATGAGCCCTATACTCGGGCGGTCTCCTTGAGATAGTCTCCACACCGGCCTATCGCAGGCGGCCTCCTTGAGATGTTCTCCTTAAGGGTGGGCCTTGCCACCGATGACCTCGCGGATGATCTCATGGATGAGCCTTGCCACTCGAGCAGTTCCCTTGGGATCTTTCGAGATGCTCGCGCTTTGCCTTTGGCTCGGGCGACCAAAGAGTTTAGCTTCATTACAACTCTAATGGCTTGAAACGACGCTAAGGGGGCTAGTGGAGTGGGATAAGTCCCAGGACACGTGCCATGCAGATAGCGTTTATTAGGAGCCAAGCCTAGACTGGAATTGAGTGCGCATGATCGAGACCCTAACACCGGTTGCAGGGTTTGGGCTAATGGAGAAGGATAGAAGAGAGCGGGATGATAGCTCAAAATGAAGCCACCTCGAGAAAGGCAGCGAGCTACCGCCCGGGTAAACCATCTCGGTTGCTAGAGGAGACTACCTCGGGAAAGAGCCAAAGTGGAGCCCACCTCGGACATTGAGATCGAGCGGAAGATGAAAAGAACGGTATGTACGTTACAATCCTCTCGGGTGACATTAAACCCTTTGATAGTAGGGGACAATTAATGCTTTGCAAAATAAATACTTTCTTAGCGTAAGAAAATAATGGGCCACTCATAAATGCCCCAATTATGAGCATTAAACATGTGACCCCTGACCCATGGATATAAAAGGGGTAGGAGCGAAAAATAAATGGGGACTTTTGATCAACAATTCTAGCTATTACTTTGGCGGATAAAACCCTTTAGTTTCTTTCATACAAATATAACTGAACACATTAGTATTTAACATTGAAGAATATCAGTAAGAAGAATAAGCATTTATCATTATAGGATGAAATTGATCATGTTTCATTATTCACGTGGGTACATGGAAGATACCCCCAGTTTCTTTTGGGTTTGTCATTTATGTATTATGGTAGTACATTCGCTGCTTATGATATTATTCGATGGATTAAATGAATTACGGTATTATTAATTAGCGGTAATACATTCACTAGTAACTTATGAAGTAGTATTCTTTGTCAAGGTAGTACACTAATTAGATTATAGTTTAATACATTCCTTTATTATAGTTGTACATACGAAACTAGTTATATTAGGAGTGATACCCAGTTTTACAACATAGCATTTCATAAAAAACATGCAGCCACAAAGTTGGAAACAAAAAAAAAATATTTTAATTGAAAAATATATTTTTCAACAACCAGAACATCATTCAACACATATAACACAAGAAAAAGAAACCAAAAAACTACATTTGGACCACAAAAACGAACCAGAACTACCAATAAAGAAGAAAAATCAAAATTTTATCCCTTATGGACCAAAAAACAAACCATAACAACCAACAAAGAAAAAAAATGAAACTTTTATTCCTTATGGACTAAAAAAATTAGCCAGAACAACCAAAGAAGAAAATAATCAAACTTTTATCCCTTATGGACAAAAAAATGAACCAGAACAACCATCAACATTGAAAAAAAAACCAAAACTTTACCCTTACCTTTGCCCTCACTGTCGACAAATGAATGGAACCACGCAGTCGGATTCCCTTTGAAGTCGAGAAGATGGAGTACTGGATTATATGAGAGACGTGCCTTTGACCTTATGAGAATGTTTTGGAAGGAGAAGCAAAAAAATAGGGGAGGAGAATGGTCGAGAGAAGAAGAACGAAATGAGGGAAGAGAATACCAAAATATTGTTTTTCCTTTTTTAATTACAATTTCCATTAATGAGGGGTATTTTCGATTTTCACATTTTCTTATATATTTTTTGTGTAGATTCACAATTATTTTTATAAAGAATAGCATGAACCATGAAAATCATATTCTTAGTGATATATGTGCAAATATTTTGAAATTAGTAACCTAATACCTACTTTTCCCTTTATTATTTAACACCACCGTATATCAATAAATTAATACTGGCGCATACAGCTTACATACTGATACGGTACTGTACATCTATAATTTTATAAATAAAAAGCTATGGCTTCATGAATAACCCATGTATTAACCAATTCTTCCTCTTCAAGGGATAACGTGCACAAATTCCTCAAGTTTTGCTTATATGTCATACTTTGCTAATGATTTTTTATTTTCTCCGAAGATGTTCCTCGTGTTTGCTTTTGTAGTCACTCATGCCCATCCCAATAAAAAAGTCATAATTAGGCTACAAACTCTAACACGGGGGAAGTACTTAACGGGTTTTGTAATACCCCTAATTTTTCCAAAAAAGAAAAGAAAGAAGAGTTGTTTTGCAATTTTTAAAAGATGGAAAGGCTAAATTGCAATTTTTAAAAGATGAAGGAACTTTGGAGCAAATGTGGAATTTGTCTTAGTATAAAAAGGGCTCTCCAACTTATATGACCCATTCTTCATTTCATTTTTTTCTAAAAAGGGAGATAAAGAAGTTACGGTTTCAAAAGAGAGGGAGATTTCAAGCATCAAGAACTTCAATCTTAAGTAAGTATTTATTTTTCCTCTTTGATTTTTGGTAGTTATGGTTTTTAAAAGTCTAGATTTTAAAGCTTAGGACTTTCTATTTAGATTTGAAACCCTAGAAATGATTGGAATGCATAAAAGCAAGAAACTTTGTTTGGGTTTGATGTTTAATATATTTGGGGTAATTTCTCACTCTTGGAACCTTAGATTTGAAAACTTAGGGTTTTCTAAACTTTCAAATATATGAAACTCTAGAAATATAAGAAATTCATAGTATTGAGAAATTTGTTTAGGAATGTGTATTTGATGTGTTTTGGTGATTTTTGGGATACCCAATTTTAGATTTTAAACCTTAAAGGATTATTTACAAGTTACAAAGAACCATTTGTCCATAAGAGATTTAGAGATTTCAACCAAAAATCATGTTTTATGGTAAAATCCCTAATTTTGGGGATTTAAGGAGTTGATAGATTTGGAAAATTGGTGATGTTAAGGCTTTGAGAAAATGCCTAATTTATTTAAAAATTACAAGCTAAAGAGCCTTTGAGATTTTAAGTTTAAATATTTTGGGTTCCTATAAAATAAAAATAGGAGATATAAAACCTATGATTGCGAAAAAAAAATTATTTTTATCTAATTGGATATTGTTCGTATTATTAAGATGATTTGCCACTCTTTTAAGGCTTCTTGGTGTTTCTAATATCTTGGAATATCAGGTAAGGAAGATTAATGCAACTTTTTCTATATATACAAAATATATTGATATTATATGTGATTATGAGTTTGGGAAATTTCTACTTATTTAAATCATATGCATGGATTAAATATGTGAAACCCCAAAAAAATACTAATTTTTTGAAAAATGGTAAAATGGTAATTTCGGTCAAAATCTGAAATTTTTCTAGATCTCGGATGACGAAACGGATTTCACCGTTGGAATCGTCTCGCGAAATCTACCTACCGCGTGAATTTTTATGAATTAGGGACGGTCAAAATTTCACGTTTTGAGGCAAGCGGGGTGAGTGCGGGGCAGCCGCATTTAGTGGCTCAGAGGGTGCCACGTGTCATATGCGAGAGTTGAGTGAGCGCAGGCTCAAGTGTGGGCCTTAGGTGGGCGCATGGCATGATGATCTTAGTTTAAAGGAAAATCTCGAAGTAGAGGATAAGTGGATAAGGAATCAGAGCGACCCGATGATGGCTTGACATGTGGCAAGTGAGAGGAGACCGAAAGAGGAATAAAATGAAAGAAAAAAGAACCTTCTCCGTTTTTGGCTTGAGAATCAGGTGGGAGAGACAGATTTTAGAGAGAAAGTAAAGCATCTCTAGATTTCAGGCTTGATCGGACGGTCGGTTCCAAACGAGAACGAGAAAATGAAAGTTACTCTGTTGCAAGAAGAGGCTATGCATAGACACCCAGATTTTGTGGAGTTTTGACGCTCACGGGAGGGTAGGGTGTACTCACTGTAGTTACTTCTTATTTAAAATGCCATGAATGGTGTTTGGGAGCTATGAGGCCGAGATGGCCCGACATTTCGATCTAGAAAAAGGAGTGCATCTTTAAGTGGGGCGCCATGGGTAGTCACGGGTGAGCATGGGGCATGTTGCCACCGGTCGGGAAAGGAGTATATTTGAATTTGAAAATGTCCATGTAAGAGTACTTGATATTGTGTAGAAGAATTGGGAAAATGGAAATTCCAAGACCCAGTTTTAGACGGTCTACGGACCCGATCTCGAGACTAAAAATGGTGTTGTGTTATTGTGATACTTGAATAACACATACAGGAGGTGTGGTTAAAGTGTTTGGGGCCGGAAATGAGCGTGAGGTTTTCAGTCCTCAAAGTGGGGCAAGATGATGGAATTTTGGTTTGTTCGGACTGGCCCACTTACTATTTGAGGGTATTAAAGCTTGATCCGGGTTAACAGTGGACTAAAATTGTCCATGTGTGTTGTTGCAAAATATATTGCTTAAATTGGATGACATGGATTGTGTGGAAAATGATATGTTGATGCATGCTAAATTGATATTATTAACATGAATAAGTTTGAATTATACGAAACTCTCAATTGTGTTGTACTGAACCATAGAATTGATTATATGAATTGGCATCACATTGCATTTTGTGTGGTGACATTCTTTGTCAGTCAGTGTGGAGTCTGTGGTATAGTTGTCGAAAATCTTAGTGAATGGGTTGGTTGTCTTTGAGACTAAGTCTAATAAAGACTCATAGTTCAAATTATAAAAATGAGAAATAATAATTGTGTGTTGGGCGTTCTTGGAATGGATGTAAAAGACCCAAATTGGAGTAAAAGACCTGAATGGGTATAAAAGACCTGAATGGGTATAAAAGACCCGAATGGGTGTAAAAGACCGAATGGAGTGTAAAGACCAGTCGTGTAAAAGGAGCCGAATAGGTGTAAAAGACCGTGGTACTATCCGAGAAGAAAAGATTTTGCAGGTGTGAGAGACCCGTGATTACTATCCGAGAAAAGTTACGTATGGGTATTGAGACCGCGGTGGAATCAAAGGATACATTGCCTAGAGAGAAAACACACGGTCATGTTCATCACTTGGGCAGAGTTGAGTGATAGGAGTGAGATTGACTCGGGATGGTTACCATTGGCAAGTGCCTTGGGTGTTGGTGTGCGCCCAACTGGGGTGTCAGTTATTCACCAAAATCAACTGCGGAAAATCATAAGTCTCATATCTGAGACACACACATGATAAAATGGCCACTTGTGCCTACATGTCGTACTCATCGAATATTAGCGATTATATTACATGGTTCAAGAGTTACTACATCACTCTTACTTCAAACATATATTAAAATCTATAATTCTAATACATATTATACCAAAAACTTCAAAGCCACCACCCGACTTTCTTCAAAATCGGCCTCTAAAGTGGTAGATCTTCTCAGAGCACTCCTGTACACGAAAAAATATTCATGCCAGGGAGTGAGCTATTGCCAAATAGTGGAATTACCCTAAATGGAGTTCCGCACAAGGTAAATATCTGATGATCCAATGTAAACAAGCTCAAAGTAAATACGTGATCCCTGCCAGAGAAAACACCATTTCAAAACAAACATTTGTTCTCGAAGAAATACACTACCGAGGTTTTCGGTAAAAAATATGGAGACTACCCTCAGGGAGCAAATGTGTTTGGAGAACTTCCCCTAGCTTGATCATGATCCTCATCAAGAAATGATCACATTTGGTATCTCCCAACCCCGTTCTCCGAGAAAATCATCTATGAAATTCCTTCGCAGCCATGTTGGTTTTATTTTAATTCCATGTCCCATGCACTCCTAATTTTCACAGGTTAGTGCATATGAATCGCTGTCATTTAAGCTAAATCTGACAATATATCAAATATGCATATATTATCAAATTAACACTCACGCCCACGCCCTTGATTCAAATTTGATCGACCAACTCCCAAATTTATCACTTGAGCTAATCACTATTCCATTTCAATGGCCTACACCCACAATTATATTCTATAATTATGGCATCATGTTAACACATCAAGCATTAACCTATTAATTTCTTTGATCAGCGACTGCGACCATTCATTTCCAAACAATTTCATACACACAGCATATGGGCGTTTTGGTGAATTCCACTTTTAAACCGGAATTGTTTTTTAACAATCCCAAAACATATCAAATTAGGTTGTCATTGACCATTCCACTCATGTTTTATTTGTTACACTTTTTTGAAACCTATTTCCATGGCCATTTAAACTATACACAGCATATGTGATTTATTGCATAAATTATGAAACAAACACCCAAAACAATCCCTACACAATCACGGATTGCCCAAATGGATTCCAAAAATTTCCACATTTCGGTCCCAAGTTTTAGAACCGATCAAACGGCCCCTCACGGCCTCAAATCAACTCAACCATCAACAAAACACTTAAACAAGAGGTAAAGCAAGTAGGATGAGGCTACACTCACGGAGTTTATCGAAAACTCAAAGCCGTGCGCATGTAGTCGCCGTCGTAGGAACCACTTTGCTTCTTGGCCCGAAGAAATCCTACGGTCCGAACACCCGGAATCCTAGAGAGAAGTTGCACATTCTCTCTCTAAAAATCCACCATTTTTGAAATCTGTATTTCTTCTCACTCCTTTGCCACGTTGACCCAATTGGAGAAAATCCTCTTTGTCTCTCACATTGCCACGTATACAAAGCCTCGTTGGTTGAGGAAGGATTTAACTGGAAGGCAGCCGACAGCTGACTTTTTCCACCCAATGACATCATGTCATGTGTCAACGTGGGTCGCACCTTGAGCTCAAGTTGACTGAACCTGCTCTTAACACGTGGCACCTTGTGTGCCACTCAAAATGCGTCATGTGTCACTGCGACCCGGCTCGTTTTCTCGAAACGTGTAAATTCGAGCTATCTCGAGTCGCCAATCAGTGGTAGGCAGATTTGGCGAGGCGATTCAGCGGTGAAAGTCCATTTCACCATCCGAGATCTAGAAAAATTTCGGATTTTTACCAAAATTACGATTTTGCCCTTTTTCGAGAAATTAGATTTTCTCGGGGTTTCACGGTTGGTGAGCCAACAAAGGCTCGGTAGTTGAGTGTCATTGGCATTACCAATGACGATTGCCACACTTGGCATAGGCATGTGTGAGGAAGTCGGTGAGTGACTCGGGATATGGGCATGGAAAACATTTCATGCATGATATAGATCATTCCAAGTGTAAATTGTAAATTGTGTGGAATGTGGATGTTTGTGTTAAACCATTGCATGTGCATTTTAGGTGGGGAGTAACCCATATGGGAGATTATCACTACTGGGCATTGCTGATTCATGCCGCAATAGGGTTCCGGAATCAACAAAATTTATTCCTAAACTCCTCCTGCATGCGTGGCGTAAAACTCTTTGCTGACATTAGCTCTAGGATCGGGTCTTGGGATGGATTTTAGTCTTACAAATGATTTGTATAATGATTCAAAATGGTGGGGCATTTGTTTGGATTTTGATTTGTATAAAAAGTGTGGTTGTCACTATACTAAGCGAGTGGTCGAAATAAAATATAAAAGAAAGAAGACCTTGAGTTTTGGGCCATTAGTTTGGTATGATGGGGTTGTAAAAGGTGTCCTCGGGTTATTTCTAAAACAGGGTAAATGACCTATAGTCATTTCAAGCTAGGATCTTTATTTGCTTTAAAAACCAACCTTAGTAGCTTTCCTCTTTGAACCATAGCATTTCTTGAGGCATTAGCTGTTTCTACCGGGTTGAAATCTAGCATTTAACCTACCCCAGATGGTTCATAAATGACAAGCGATGGATGTGAGTGTATCTAACATTAAGAATACCTTTGAACCCTAATAGCTTGCAAATATTGACCCGAGAAGAAAGTACATCAAACTAAGCTTTTTAAAACCTAGTTTGAAAGTTTGAAACATAAATACCCGATGTGCCGTAGAAAAGCAGGAGGATCACTGCGAAACCTCATCGACGGCTATGACCCTCCTTTTCGGGGTTTAGAGGCACCCATGTGGCTTGTCAGCTGAGTTGTCATCCTCAGGGTGTGTTTGAATTGCCCTAGAAACGAGAGAAAGAGAGAAGAGAGAAAATGAAGCCCAGCGGGGGCCCGTAATGGAAAATGCCTTTTAGAAAAGTTAGGTTACAAATTGTTCATAAAGATGAAGCACTTATAGCCTTACAAAAGGTGAAAATATGATATCCTAAATAGTACAATTACGGTGAGGGAGTAGAGATGGGAAAAAACTAAAAGCGAGATTTCGTTTGTACACAAAAACACAAGCGAGAACACATTTCGCTCTGGTGAAAGTCGCTATGTAGCGAAATTTCCATACATAGCCAAAATTTCACTATTTTAGTGAAAATTTTGCTATTATTGCGAAAATTTCGCTATTCTTGTGAAATTTCCCCAGCTTCTCTGCTTGCATCCTGCATCCAGCTTGTTTTATCTTCAATTTCTTCATTCCCAGTTTGATGTAGTCGAATATAAATCCATCACGAACTTCGGTGTAAATCAAGCTCAACCCGATATGCTTAGCTTGATATGGTAGGATAGGTTTATGAAACCTACAAAAACTACCACAAACAGCCTCGAAATACAATCATTAGTATCAAAGGGACCTACATGTGTCAATTGGCTTAATTAATATGATTAGTACACAAAAAGTACTTAGAACCTATCTTAAATAGGTTCAAAATAACACTTTTTGGGTACTAATCACCCAATAAAACACGTTGCTAGTCCGTAGCAATCTGAGAAATAATCAACAAGCGAGAGAACAAAAACATGTAGGGGTCAAAGGTTTGTAAAAGTAATGCATAGCTGCGATAGAATCAAGAAAACCTAAGCTAAAACCATCTCGAAAGAATGAAAACTATATACCGCGTTGGCGACCCGGCAAGCCGCCTCGAGGCATGAACGGGGGAGCTCTTCTACAAAAAGCTACGGGTTTGTTTGATCGGAGTCTCAATCATAAACTCACAGAGCGTATGCATTCCCCTCCACCCCAGTAAGGCTAATTCCATAACCTTGTGTGTTAACAACCTAAATAGGTGAAGACACGCCCCTTGTGTGATTCTTTTTCGTTGTAGGGTGCGTCAAAGGGAGTTCGACTTCACCAAAGTTCGGTATAGCAGGGGATTAGCAAACTGACTCCCAGCCGGTGAAGGTTTAGGGCATCAAGCCATGAGGATCTTTCGACCACTAACCCTAGGTTTCACCGGACTCGAATGATTTGAGCCTCCGGCACCTACAACTCGCAAGCTCCACCCATCCACCGTGTAGCGAACACCGTCGGCGACTCGACCCGAGTGAAGGTTTAGGGCACGGGCTTTAAGGAAGCTTCACTTCATATACCCCTCGGGCCGTGCTCGGGTTTCAAGGCAAAGTAATGCGATTCAATTCTTTTCTTTTCTTTTCACTTTTTCCTTTTCTCTTCTTTTATTTTAAAAGACACATTGGTCTTCTATTCATGGGGGTCCTGACGCTATTGAGAATGTGACTTTGAGTGAGGTTTGCATCGTAGAGGGGTTTTGTCTTGTTTCTTAGCCTATCATTTGAGACCCTAACGTGCTTAGTGTGTGAGCTAAAGGCGGAAAGCGGGGAGTAAATACAACAAGAATTTGACTAGTCAACCACTCGGCTCGGCATAGGACCACTCCTAACGTTGACACCGTTAGGAAGGCTTAAGTTGACACAACGCAAGATAAACATTATGCATATACAAAAGTTAAAGTAAAATAAAAAAAAAAAAATGTAGGTGCGAAGTAGAAAATGTAAATATAAAGTTTTAATATAACCAAAAGGCTAGTACAAGCTTATCGCCAGCTGAACAGCATACATAGCTAAACAAAATAAACCCTTTGCTACTATTGGCTAATACATACATCTGTGATCTATCATGAGACCAGTAGGCGGGTTGATAAAACTAAAACAAAGTATAAAACAAAACAAAAGTAAGATAAATGCCACTTAGGCGCTAGCTCTCCAGCTGACAAAAGTATAGTTGTGTCCTCACGGGTTAGGGATAGGAAAGCTAGAGAAGGAAGTACGACCACCTCACTCTAGTGGTGGTGTAGATGCAGGTGGATTTGAAATTTCTTTGCGTATGAGCACATCAGCGAGTACGCTAAGCGGAAGCGGTGGCGGTCATGAGTAGTGGGTTGTATAGGCTCGATCCAGCATGGCGGTGGGAGACCCGGTGGCTACGTATTTGTGAAGAATAGCGATTAATGCAAGAGTGACCTCGGCTCGAGCCATCCCGCTCGACCCGATGTCGTGCAGAGGCGCGCTAAAGATCTGGAGTAAGTAGTAGCAAGTCTTGTGGCGGGCTGACATCAAAGCGGTGATAAATCCACTAGAAGTGACGGGGATGTGCTCGGATGATAGGCTGGCGTGATGGAGGATGGAGCTGCGGTCTCGGGAGGGAGGCAGGGGTAGCGGAGGTGGGCCCGGAAGGGGATGCATGCAGGAGCGTCCTGTTTATCGCCTAGGCGGAGTCCTCTGCATAATCATCCACGACCTCCTCCTGTTGGTATAGAAGAGAAGAGAACGGCATAGACAGGGTCCGCTCATGGGATAAGATCTGAGGACAACTCTGTCGACGCTCTATACGTGGCTCCTCCGGGAACCCAAGATGCTCTAATACATGGCATAGAAACCTCGACATCAATAGTGGAATAGCCTCTGCCCGAGCCAGGTCCTTACGGTGGACCTTCTCCTCGAAAGTGTAGAGAAATCTTTGTCATGACAAGCTCTGCTTGGATTAGACAAAACCCCTCGGATCTCCGTCTGAGCCTCGAATAGCTCCTCTATTGTAAATAATCTTTGCGGTGGGACAGTTGGACCCAGGAAGTCGTGGTCCGTAAAGAGCATCTGCGGAGGAAGCTGTCGGCGAAAAAGTATAGATCATTTGCGGTATCTCGAGAGAGAGAAGCTGAATCATCTCTCTGGCGATGGTGCAGAACCCACTTTTGCCGGTGTCGTAAGATTTGCCAGAACTACTGGCAGGCCTAAAGCAGTGGTGATATCGGCTGCGAGAATCGGGGCGACCACCGATCTGCGAGCGGATAGCATCTTCCATCGGACACTCCGGGGATGGCCGTGTGATAAAACTCAAGAACCACGGGGATGAAAAGCGCCTCGGAACGCCGCGGCGGGGAGAGAATACCTGCGGACCAACCGCGCCGAATCTACGAGCCGCGGGTCGGCTGCCGGTGTTGGTATATCGCAATTGGGACTCTCGGGTGAAAGTCCTTGTTCTGACGATTCCGTTCCACGGTATCGGATCCGCGACTAACATTGGGCGCTGATCCTCGAAGAGTGGGGATAAGCGGGCGATGAACTACGAAGGCGGTGGAGAAGGCGAAGGCTCGGGCGCTGGGGCTTCGGTTGAGCGGGGCCCTCACGGGTGGTTCGCGGGATTGCAGGAGAGGGGCGAGGTCACACAGTGTGTCTCGCTGGATGGGGGCTCGGAACTGGCCTCCCTCTGGAATAGCGTGAGGAGGTTGGACTTTGCATCGCCATTTGCATCGGGAGTCAATACGGAAGGTGCCTGTATCTGGCGGAGGTGGCGATGACGACGTTTGGATGTGCAAGCGCCATCTTTGGCGGGAGTCTTGAGTCAAGGCCCGGGCTGGATTAGATGCCCTCCGCCGGTGAGACCATGGCGGGAGGCGACGTACGATGTGGCTCGGTGCTCGACCGACAGCACGCCCAGGTGGCGACGGGGGGTGACTCGGCGTCGGCAGGAGGTGTTTCCGTGCCGGCTAGGGGCGAGGCAAAGTGGGGGGCCACGGGGCTGAAATACGGGGGCGCCGGCTGCGGTGGCCAGTTGGGGCCCGGGGGTGGATGGTTGTCGGGCGTGCGGCTCGGGGCAAAGTCACGGGGGCTGGGCGGTGGGGAGGGTGCGGGCCTTGTGACGGAGGGACCGCGACAGGCAGATGAGGGGGTGGGTGTGATTAGGAATGGGGGTTGCCTTTTTATAGAACATTTGGGCAGGCGAAGGTCCACGAGGCAGTAGAAAGGCATGAGGCAAAATTTCGCTAATATGGTAAGGAATTTACACTGCTTTCATCATATATCCTACAAAATAAAAACAAAAATAATATAAATAATATAAAGTAAAAATAAATAAAAATAAAATAATATATTAAATGAACATTTTTCAGAAAGGTTTTTTAAATAAAAAACTAAAATAAATAAAATGCTAAAAATAAGGTAAATTTTAAATTGACCAAAGAAAACCAAAATTTTGAAATTGCGGTTGCGATGCCGGTGGAGACCGAACCCCATTCCGATAAGGCTAGAATGTCGGTCATGGAGGATCAAGGAGGGAAATCTCCTCCTCTTCTGCAGAATGGTGAACAGCATAGGGCTTGACTCGTTGCCCGTTAACTTTGAACACTCTATTATCCTTTGGGTTGAGCAAATCTACCGAGCCATTGGGGTATGCACGATGGTGATGAATGGTCAATCCAGCCGGAGATTAAGATTTGCCAGGAAAGGTGGAGTTTTGAGTCATAAGTAGGACTTAGTCCCACTTTTTGCATTCGCACGAGTTATCATCGATCATGCCATTTTTAGCTCTTTCCTTTGCGATCTTCAGGTTCAAGTAGGCATCATTTGGCTAGTTCTCCAACTCGAGATCAAGAATTTTTAAAGCGGCCCTGCCAATCATGTTGAGTTCTTGATTGCCCACCATTCTTTGTACTTGATTTCTTGAAGATGGCATGCCATGGGCAAAACGATAGAGGACATTCCGAAATCATTTTGAAGTATTTTGCTTAGGCCCCTTGATGAATCAAGCAATTTGAGGGACCAATCTTTTATATTGTTCGCACAGCCTTCATTAGAATGAATTATTTTATCTCACAGGTGGCAAACTCTATGACCCTTTGGTTTGAGGGTTAGTAAGGGGGTAGCCACTTTTGTGTTTTAACACCATATTTAGCCATAACAAGGTTTTGAAAGGTTTGTTACAAAAGTGTGAACCCCCATCACTAATAATGGCTTTTGGTACCCCAAACTGCGGAAAGATGTTTGCTTTCAGAATTTGAAGGCACACCACGCTGGTCATTGGTTTACGGGGGGGATTACCTCGACCCGTTTAGATGTAAAATCTACCCAGCGATATGTGCATGCCGTAAGGCGTAAGAAGGTCATGAAATCCCGATGCCCCAAACATCAAATATAGCGCTCGACTACTAAAATTGGAGTTTAGGGGCATCATATAACAGCAGACAATTTCGAGCCTTTGACATCCTATCATCTCGGCACTTTTTGGTGAGCTTCTTTAAAAGAAGGCGGTAGAAACCAATTCTTTGACACCTTCATTGTTGAAAACATTACGGGAAGCAAAGTGACCACCACGAACTTTCATAGCGGTGGCTTAGAATTCCACTGTTGCTCTTCTTAGGGCACTTCCCTAATGAATTATAATTACACGAGTATTTAAACAAGAAAGGTTCTTCCGATAATAGGAATGGATCTTTACAGCTAAAAATACTTTCACATCTTGTTGTTCTTTCAATCGGTACGAGATAATACTCCTATTGCTAGGAAGTGTGATGTGACATACAGGGCATTCTCGACCCCATTAGAGATTCTTCGAAATTCATCGTTGATTGGGGCTATAGTGTAAGTAGACCTTAGTTAATCTGAAAAGATGGTTTTTACTTACAGCATTCTCTACCCACTTTTTGTCCTTAATTTGCAAATTAAATTCCTGAAGCAGAAGAACCCATCGGATAAGTCTTGCCTTAGCATTTTGCTTGGTTAGGAGATATTTCAAAGCGGAATGATCTGTAAAAATGACTATATCAGACCCAACCAAGTATGCTCGAAATTTGTCTAAGGCATAGACCACTTTGCCCTGACAATTCTTTCTGTGGAGTGTAGTTCCTTTGTGCTTCATTAAAGTTTGCTTGCACCAATAGACTATGAGTTTTCCGCTCTCTTTGACCAGGCTGCTCAATAGCAAGATCACTTGCATCACATCACCTCAAAGGCAGCGCCAATTGGTGCCTTACTATTGATCACGGTGGTCAAATGGGACCTCGACTCTTAAGCTCATGACAGTCTCTTTCCCGAATTTAGCATCTTTCTCAGCGGCATAAAAGGGGCTTAGCAATCTTAAGAAATCCTTGGTAAATCCTGAAAGCTGCATGGCCAGGTACTAACTATTTTACATTTGTTGGAGAAAGCGGTTTCAAAATAAGTTCAATTTTGCCTTGTCGACTTCTATTCCTAACTGAAATGACATGCCTAACCGCGTCCCTTGGTTCACCATAAAATGGCATTTCTCGATTAAGCCCAGCTAGGTTCCTTTTCCATTACCTCTGCCCGGAACGAAGCAGATTAGTCGGGACATTCTTCAAAGTCACCTCGGTATGGTGAGTGTCATCATGTATACTTCCATTATGTGTGCTCCACCATATCCTTTGAATATACTAAGCATACATCTACGGAAGGTGCGAGGCGTTGCAAAGACCAAAAGGCATCCTCTTATAAGCATAAGTTCCAAATGGACAAGTAAAGGTGGTCTTTTCTTGATCTTTTGGTGCGATCTCTATCTGAAAGTACCCTGAATACCCATCCAAAAAGCAATAGAATGGGTGCCCAAAAAACTCTCTCTCAAAGAAGGTGATGATGAAGGGGCGTTAGGAAGTGATCTTTTCTTATTCTTGCATTGAGCCTCCTGTAAATCATGCATACCCTCCAACCGATGTGGTAAAGGCGAAGTAGACAAATCCTCGCCCTTTTCATTTCTGATGGCGTCTGCGGCTTTCTTGGCTGCAGGTTGAAGCTTACCAGTCATACTATCAAATATGGGGTAAATGATCTGGGTTTGCGGCAACTAGAGACTTCAATGCGAACCTCCTGCGCAGGATTCAATCTCCTATGTGGGCCCTACTTGACTTTTGACTCTTCTTCTAAACTAAATGTGATGGGTGCGGTGTTAGGGTGATGCACTTTTAAATTGGAAATTTTCCACCACAAGCTTGCTTGTTCATCTTGAGGAGAGTGCGGCCAGTTATCTTCTGTGGAGTAGTCAAAGCCACATTGTGATAATACAATTGAACCGCGCTGCTTGTTTTCTTCCAAAAATGCATATTTTAATTCCACAGGCAGGGGCTTGAGATCCAACTGTTGAGGTTCCTTTTCCTCTTCTCCAGTCAATAAAGGTAGAATTTCCACTTTTTTTCTCTAGCACCCTTGCACCAGGCTCATGCATTAAGGTTCCTGTTGCTCTACAAGGCACTCAGATAACTCCTGAGTTAGCACATCTTGCACTTGCTGCTCATTAGCCTGTTCTTCAAGAATTGTATCTATTATGCATACTTCTTCACAGTCATTCTGCTTGTTTGCATATGCTTTTACTCAAGTGGAAGATATTGAGTTCAAAGTCATGTTTGAAAGGTGAGTTCATGCTTATTTCGACAATTGATGATCACATTGGAAGTGCGGTAAGATGTACCCGGGATGATTGGCACATGATTAGCCCCTATTGAGACCGGTTCGGTATCAAGCACTACAAAATCCACTGGATAGTAGAATTTGTCCACCTGAATCAAAACATCCTCAACTGTCCCCTTAGGTATTTTGATGGACCTATCGGCTAGAGACAATGTGATAGTGGTTGAAACAAGTTAGCTAACTTTAAAATTTCTTTAGTACATGGAAAGAGCGATGAATTTACACTGCCCCAAATCTAGCAATGCCTTTTCCACACAAGTGCCGCCTATCTTCACGGAGATTGTAGGACACCGGATCTTTATACTTCCGCGAGGAGTCTTGCACTTTCGGTAGTGGCACTCCTTGCTCGGTCAAAAGGCCTTTTTATTCACATTAAAGCCTCTTTCAGGTGCATAGATCCTTCAAAATTTGCATAGTAGGGACTTGTGATCATATCGAGAGAAGAGGATGTGCCTTCACTTCTTTGTAGTAATTCCTAAAATTTCGATTTAGTTAGCCCAGATTTTCCTTTAGTGCTGTGGGAAAGGGAGGGGTACCTTTGTGTTCACCTCTTCCCTGCTGGTTGTTCTTCCTCTGGTGGTTCAACCACTGTGGGAGCTTTCTTGGTTGGTTCTGGGACTGCTGGTCTCAGTTCTATACCACTTCTCAAAGTTACTACTGCCTTGACTTCATCGATTCTTGCATTGGGATCACTGGCAGAGCCTATCTCATGCATTCCCCTAGGGTTTTGCTATGTTTGGGAGGGGAATTTCCCTTTTTTAGGACCCTGCTGCTGGTTAGACAACCTGGAAATGGAAATTTGCAAGTTGTCATATTTGTTGGAGATCTCAGAATGCATGATGTCTAATTTCTTGTTGAGTGAGCTCTCTACTGTTTCAATTTTCTAATTAGTTTGAACATTCAACACCTTTTGTTCCTCCCACAAAGTACCACTACCTTGCTTAAATTGAATTTGCCTACTCAGCGGGAAGAAGGTGGAAATTTCTTCTTCTTTATCTTTGAGGTGGAGCTAAAAGCTACTTTATTGTACTCCTTAGGGCATATACGGGAGGTTTGGCTTCAATGATAGGTTAGGATGATTCCTCGATTGGGTTTATAGGTGTTGCCATGGGAGCATTTGTAGGTGGCTTATTTTGGCCTAAGACATGGGCATGCTCTTGCATTAAGTACCTCACTGAAGGAACTAATGGACAATGATCCGGAGATGGCTAACCAGTGACAATTCTAAAAACAGAAATTTGGGTGAGATCTGAAGCAATTCATTCAGCTGCTTGCCATGTTGATTTCTCATTTCAGCTCCTCCGACCCAGCCGGGTCAAGTGGTGATTTTGCTTTCATCTCGTATCATGGGAAGTGCACCAAATGCCTCCCCTTTTGTGGGTTGAAGGCCTCATTTTTTTAGCCTCTCTTGGATTCGGTTCGTCCCATGCTTTGGAGGTTTCAGCCACATAGTTCAAAAAGTCCATGCCTTCATCTGGGTTCTCGCTCAGAAAGTCCCCTCCACACATGGTTTTTCCGATGGTGCTTCATGGTAGAAGACATACCATCATAGAAGTGATTCACCCGGCATCCATGTATCAAACCCATGGTGTGGTTGTGCAACGATGGTCTTCATGGTCTCTCCCGACAACGATAAAACTTCTTTCTCATTATCGTAAATTTGGTAAATTGTAGATTTGTCTCTTCAAGTATTGGTCTTGGATTATCTTGAAAAATTTCTTTAAAAATTCAGCTTGAAGATCGGCCCAATTTCTAATTGTTCTAGGCATAAGTGAACAAGCCAAATCTTAGCCTTGTCTTTGATGTCAAAGGGAATGCTTTGACAAGGGTCCATGTCGGACACACACCTTTAAAAGTTATGCAGCTTCCTCGAACTCCGGATATGCGTATATGTATTTTCATTCTCCATTTCATGAAAATTAGAGCCCCGAGGGGCACGGATAGGGTCTCCTTTGCCACATCATCGGCGGTGGTATGATGCGGGAAGGTGCACTCCTCTAGGAGGTGTAGCCATAGTCTCTCATTGACTTATATGCCCAGCCAGGTTCATTGGGGCTCCTTGCCCGGCTTTGTTGTTCTTCGGGTAGAGGGATCCATTTTGCTCCACTTTGCCTGCCCGGCTTCACAACCTTGTTCAATTGGTGTACTAACTCTTTGCAATCTACGATATACCTCTATCCCGGTCTGATGCATAAACACACATGACCACGAGATAAAGCGAAAAGCGCCAGCCAGGCACGAAAATCGAGTGTTAAATTTGAAAAAATAAAATGACTATTATAAAAAAAAAACTTGAAATTTTAAACAATCAAATTCTAAAAGGTTTAAAGGTCACCAATACTTATGTGAGGATTACAAGTACCCATCAACTCATCATACGTAGTTTGGCACCATCCCGACAACGACGCCGTTTTGATTCATGCATGATAGGGTTACAGGAATCAACAAAATTTATACCTAAATTCCTCCTCTTTATCGTAGTAAAACTACAAACCTGATGGCTCTATGATCGAACAAAGATGATTTCGTCTTACAAATGATTTGTATAATGATTCAAAATGGTGAGGCTTTTGTTTGGATTTTGGATTTGTATAAAAAGTGTGGTTGTTATCACTATGCTAACTGAAGGTAATTTGAAATAAAATGTAAAAAGAAGACCTTGAAGTTTTGGGCCATTAGTTTGGTATGATAGGGTTGTAAAGGTGTCCTCGGGTTATTTCCTCGCATTAGGGTAAATGACCTATAGTCATTTCCAAAACCGGATCTTTGTTTAACTTTAAAAACCAACCCTTAGTAGCTTTCCTCTTTGAACCATAGCATTTACGAGCATTAAGCATTCTGCGGTTGAAATCTAGCATTTAACCTACCAGATGGTTCATAAATGACAGCGTGGATGTCGGTGTATCTAACATTAAGAATACACTTGAACCTAAAAGCTTGCCAAATATTGGCCGGAAAAGTACATCAAATAGCTTCTAAACCTAGTTTTGAAAGTTTGAAACATAAATACCCGATAAGCGCCGTGAAAAAGCGAGGATCACTGCGAGGCCTCATCCAACCAACCTAGCAACCCTCCTCTTCAAGGTTTAGAGGCTTTGAGTGAAACATCCTTTGAGTTGTCATCCTCAAAGGTGTGTTTGGTACCTAGAAGTGAGAGAAAGAGAAGAGAAGAGAAAATGAAACAGCGAGGGGCCCGTATTGGAAAAATGCCACATGTGAATAGTTAGGTTACAAATTGTTTCATAAGATAAAGCATATAGTGCCCACAAGGTGAAAATACCAATCTATCCTAGTAGTACAATTACGAGTGGAGTAGAGATGGAAAAAACCAAAAACGGGGTCGTTTGTACCACGAACACAAAGCGAGGAACATTTAAGCTACAGGTGAAAATTTCACTATGTGAGAATTTCTCTAACAAACGAAAGTCGCTATGTGTGAGATTTCAATACATAGCGAAAGGGATTTGCTGTTATTGCGAGAATTTCGGCTATGTAGCGAAATTTTACTAGCATAAGCTGAAATTCATATGGCGAAATTTCCATACATAAGCGAAATTTCGCTATTTTATGAAAATTTCGCTATTGTTCTGAAAATTTCCGGCTCTCTACTTGCATGTCTACATATTCCATTACCATCCGACATTTTATCATGATTTCTTCATTCGGCTTGATGTAATCGGGCCTAAATCATACGAACTACGATTATCAAATCATTTCGACCGATATGCTTATCTTGATATGGTAGGATAGATTACATAAATTTGCAAAGAAACTACCACAAGCGACCTCGAAATGCAATCATTGGTACCAAAGGGTCCTACCGTGTCAATTGGCTTAATTGATATGATTATTGCACAAAAAGTACTTAGAACCTATCATAAAAATGGGGTTCAAAATAACACTTTTTGGAGTACTAATCAATTGCTCACCTGTCGGAAAATTGGCTCGGGTATAGGGAGTGTTCGGGAAGGCAGCGCTCAGCAGAAGTAGCTTTTAAGAAGAAAGTCGGATTGTGACTTTGATATATATTTTGTAAAACATGCATTAGAATTCTTAATTTTAATATATGTTTGTATTAAGAGTGATGTAACAACTCTTGAAAACTATTGTAATATAGTTGGATAGATTTTGGAGTGAATAGTAGTATGGAGGCCAAATGTGGTCGTTTTACTCGTATATGGAGTGCCAAGTGATATGAGACACCGCAGGTTCATGAGGAGTTGGCGGTGGTCAACGGGACCCCAGGAATTGGGGCGTCACAAAATACATGTTTTGTATGGAAAATGGATTTGATAATGTTTGTAATAAAGATTGAAAATTATGGAGATATAATTTTGTATTTTTGTGAAATTAGAAACATGAAGGAAATATTTGACTTTAGTTTATACAACATTGAAAACTGGTTATAATAGTTGACAAATATGAACATTCTCAAATCTTGGTATAAACTTTACAAATATGACCTCGATCAATGGGTTACAGTAGTTGACAATACGACCTCAGTCAATGAGTTATAGTAATTACAAATATGGTCTTAATCAATGAGTTATAGTAGTTGACAATACAACCCTGATCAATGGGTTATACTAGTTGACAAAATCTGACCGTCGATGGAGTTATAATAATTGAAACAAATACAACCGAGTCGTAAGTTCACAATTAGTTGACAATACGGCGATCAATGAGATTCCATAATAGATTGTAAAATGACCCTTGTCAATGGGGTTAGAATAATTGACATTCTATTTGAAACAATATGTTTTGATAACCAATTGCATAAGTATTTTGGAATGGCCCTTGTCAACAAATTATAATAGTTGGCGTGCCCGGCTGAATATGTTTGGTCGGAACCAAGAGTGTAAATATTTTGGAATGACCACAGCCAGCGGGTTTGGGAATAGTTGACGTTTATTTACCTAAACAAAATCTTTTTCATAACCATGTGTATATGTGTTTTAAAATTTTTATGAATTTGATTATGATATAGAATTGTTTGATAAACATAAAATATGATGAACATCAGTTTGAAACATATTTATATCTTATTTATTTGTACTCAAGGATTTTATGAGATTTATGAGGAAAAGAAAAATATGTTATATTTCTAATTTTGTGAATTCAAAATATTTGATTCATGAAACTATATTAACATTCCTTGGCGATGAGTGATTTGGGATAGGCATGGATAAAAGTTGAGAATTATTTGAGTTGGTGTTTGTTGGAAAGACTTAAGATTGTTGGACTACTTTAATGATCTGAGATTGAATATTTACAAACTTTCATTTAAAGGATTTTATGTTTCTAGAGTATTACGTTTTGAGAAAATTAGTTTTAGAAAATTTATCTTGTTGGAAGATATTGGTTTAATGACATATTGTTATGCTTTAGAAGATTTATGTCATCAGGAGATTTCGATTTTACAAAATTAGTTTAATTTTTCTTGTGAGCATATTTAGGACAAGCAAGATTCATAAGCAGAACTTTCGAATGTGTCATTTACGTGTGGGGTTTTAGAGCCCTATATGTGAATGAACAGTGACACCCTTGGTCCGAAGTTTTAGGTGTTACTGGTTTTTAACATATGTTTGTTTATTTGTATCATTTTCTAACAATATGAGTATGACTGGACCGTATAAGTATATGTCGAGATACCTTAGGGGCATTTGTGCACACTATTGATTATCTGATCTTTTTCAACACTAGATTCCTATATCATTACGGGGCTTTTGCCCGAGTGGGACGTTAGTGGACGCGTAGGGAGTGCTATGTTGGCTAGGCGCACACCACGGCGTATGAGGTAATGAGGCATCTGTAAGTGTCTATGGGCATCGTGTGTGGGAGGTGGGCGGCCTTCAAAGTGCACACATGAGTGTTGGGGAGATGCTTTGGAGTTAGGGCATGCCCTCTGTGTAGTATGAGAAATGACGTGAGGAGAGCTGTCATTGTCTGACCCAGTATAAAGAAGGGTCTTAGCCTACCCCATGGGCATCGAGTTGGGCCAGAGGCTTTCGCCTATGAGCTCGAGAATTCGGTGAGGAAACTAGTCAACATGGAATATGAAGATGGAGGTGTGGAAGGCTAGATCCCTCGACAGGGTGTCAAAAGGGGCTGCTTCACAGGCCATGCCGTTGTGAAAAGTTAGGCCATTGACACCTACCATCAAGCTTTTAACCCTCCAATCAGCTTATCCAAATACCTGCACGTAACCATCAAAGTTGGTGATCGTCCTCTACTAAGTCCACAAATAATGAAGGCTAAAGTTGATTTTATTATAACTCTGGGTAGTCATCCCAATCTTATCTTGTGTTGTCTAATTCTCATATGTGTGTTTAGGAAATAAAGAAATACAGCCATGTCTATGAGATTGACTTGCATCTAATTCCGTCCCTAAATGTATAATTCTGGTAATGATCCAAACCATCTCCATTAATTCTTCAACTAGAGCCCACAGAATTTGCTGAAATGCGCTTTACCACTGCCTCTGCCTAAGTTTTCAAGCAAATTCAACATCCACTTTATGTTGCAGTCACATTAGACAGGTGACCCAAAAGACCTACAACAAAAAAGAAAGAAAGCATAGCTGGGAAGGAAGGTTTTGATGCGATGTGCCCTCGGTGGCACTCGCCTCGATTAGCCTGGGTAAATCCTCCAATGGTTTTATTATACAAGTGATTTTTGCGCCGAAACAACTGAATTGGACTATCTCTTAAGATTTGACTCTTATTTATAATGTGAACGCCACCATAGACATCCTTGCCAAACTGCAAGTCTTATTATAATATCGCAGCTCTGAGTATCAGGTACCAAAGAAAGAAAATAAAGCCAAAATCAGCAGCAGCGCGGCGCCCAGCATTGATCATTTGTTAATTGGGGATAAAAAGAATGAGCAAGTTGGGTATAGCCATGGCCAATTGAGATTGAAACGGTCAATTGAACATAAAATTATATTTGAAAGTTAGTACTACATTTAGAATTCTGTGTAACTTCTTTCATGTCTGTATGTTTTGGTTTGGCTACCGAATGACGTTGAAAACAAAATGAACCCATTCAATTTCCTGGAAATTAAACCACAAGAATACAAAAGTAGGCTAGGATCGATGGATGGCTTCATTTCCATGTCACTGCAGCAGTATTACAAACAATACTTTTCCCTGACTTGTACTACAAATTAAACACAACATATACGGTTCAAAGGGGTACTAACTTACTACTACAACTCACAAGTAACGACAAACAAAAGAAAGAAATAAAATAAGAAACAGTAATAGGGCCTAGATCTGTAAGTTTATACTTGATAGGACATGGTTTTTACTTCAAGGGTTGTTCTAGCTAGCTACTATGTAGCTTTCGTACCAACCACCGTTTCCATGGAGCCAAACACCTGCAGATTTACAAATCCACCTTGAAGGGGAAAAAAAAAAAAAAGGTGTTCATCTGGAAATTAACTGAAACGGTAATCGAGATTTGTTTATCATCTCAGCGGAGTTAGATTACATGCCCAAAACCCCAAGAAAAGAAAAAAAACAGAGAGGATTTTTGGTGTTCAAAATTTCTGAAAATAGTTTATTTTTATATATAGAAATAATGGGGTTAGTCTTCAAACCCGACCGTCTTCCAAATCGCATTCCTCACCCGGCTCATGTCCCTCCCCTTCAACGTCCTTCCGATACCTTCGTGAACAGAGAAAGAAGCGACTCTAGTCCTGGCCAGGTATTCATGGGGAGGAATCCGACTGTCATGATCCTCATCCTCATCCTCATCCTCATCCTCCGCAGCGTCGGCGTCTTCATCACTCTCCTTCCTCCGACTCAGATTGTTATCATCCCTCAGGATCTTGGACCAGTCCGGTATGTTGACCGGCAATGACGTCGCCGTCATGGGCTCCATCTTTTTCGACGCAGGTTTCTTGGATGCCCGAGAACTCGGAATCGGTTTCTTGAAATGATCAGGCGACGGCGATTTCCCGGAGCTCCAAAACTGGGATTCATCGAATTCAAGGCCGGCGTCATCTCCGATTTCCGGGTTGTTGCCGCTTTGTTCCCCCCCTAGGAACACGTAACTGGGCCTTGTGAGATAGCTCTTCCTAGCTGCCATTGACCCCAAGTGTTGACGAGCTCTTTCCAAACTGCTATTGCCTTTCTCCCTGCCTATTTTCTCTTTATCTCTTGATTCATTCTCCGGCCTGTTTTGCTATTTATAAAAGCGTACTGGATAAGCTCTGTCTCCAAAACGTTACCTTATTATATAGCTAAAAAAAGTAAAATGTAGAAAAAAAATATATGCACAATTTTGATAAGATTTAGTCATCTCTTTATCCGTTTCTCCCCCCAATGCCTTAAATATAACTTTAGGACAAACTTAGTATTAAATCTATTTTTTTTACATATGGTTCACTGCATTATATGGTTTTATTAGCACTTTGTTTTTCCTTACACTCATCCCCTTCTATCACCAGCCAACTGCTAAGGGAAAGTGAAGTATGTATTTATTAAATGAAAACAAAAATTAAATTTAAAAAAAAAAAAAAAAGTGTAAGGTGTTGTTGAAATTTTTAAATGGGTTTGTAAAAGTTGAAACTATAATTGGAAAGAAAATTGATATTTATAAAATTAAAAAAGAATGACACGTACCATTATTTTATCAACTTGTATTTAATTAGGTAATAATGGTGGCACAGAGTGACACATAGGTACCATTTTTTAATTAATTTAATTTATTTCAATAATCCTGAGCATAGCTGGGAATATGTGAGGCTATGGCCCCACTGCACACGTGGACCAATAGTTTATCCGCTTTTACTTGCCCGTACTATTATTGGTAGTTATTCGAATATGACACGGTTTCAAGAGCTAAGGTGGGTTCCACCGACCAGTCCGGATCACGATGTCAGCGTAGCGACACGTCATGTACAAAAATTTATGTTCCGCTGATTTGCATTTCTTGTCGCCACGCGGAAACTTGGAGCCAACAGAGATATTATTCCCCTGTGCCCCACTCTCTCCATTTAACTCTACAAGCTGTTAATCCGACGGTTTCCACTTGATGAGCATCCACGTGGCAGAAGAAGAAGGGGTGGGCACTTTTTCTCGCCATGTGATTTTGTGAATGGTTGGTGATGGGCCTGGTCCTGGGCCTGGTCCGGTCACTGCCCTTGCAAAGGTTGGCACCAGTCAGAGCCCACATGGACGAGGGGGTTTTTAGACATTTAGTCTAAAAATGAAAAAATATTCAATAGAAAATGTTTATACACCATAAATTTAGTAAGAGTTTTATTGCGTGTGCATCCAAAAGTGTATTTTGGGTTAGACACTTTCTAAAACTATTTTCAGTTACACTTTCGCGACAGCTTTTCTCCAATTTTAAAATTTTTTTAATGTAAGATAAAAGTATCTCTTGAAAATACACACCTTCATAATTTTAAAAATTTTGAATTTATACTTAAAGTGTCATTTGAAGATACCCCTTTATAATTTCAAATTCTCAATTTAATTAAAAATATTTCTCAAATATATTTTCTAAATTATCAAAATATTATACTCAAATTACTTTAAACACTTTCATAATTTTTTAAAATTTTGAATTAGATAAAAATGGATTTTAGTGATATTTTGTATTTATTTGAATATACATTAAGGACTTGAATATGTTGATGTTTTTTATGTCAAACGAAATGCCCTATCACTCAGCATCATTTTTAATTAACGACTCCATCTCTTTAAGATTTATCATCACAAATATACAGGTAAACCACTATACTTAGATTCGTTTTCAAATCACATTTTTTCAAGATTTTTTTTAAAAAATGTTATTATTATTTTTGGGAAACATCCCATGAACTAGTGGTTCATGCAGCATGACTTAAAAAGAACAAGGCGTGCATTTCAACAGCCATCACTTAATTTGAAGTAACGGACTGTTTTATTTTTTGCGATTATTTCCTGCTTCTCCAATTTTGTCCTATGATTTGACTATTCAATAATTATAGAAGATGAAATAGAAATCATGAAAACATGTTCCATGATGAGATCACACATGTATTGATTTGATGGAATGAAGGCGGATTGTTTTCCTCTTTTCCATCTTAGGTTACCCCATGAATCATGATCTTGTTCCAACTTTGAACTGGACCAAAATTATTGGCTCTATCTACACAATGAGAATACAGACATGGAATGTTTAATTAAACAAATAAGTACTCCAATAATGATGCCACACGCTAATAAGATTATAAAAAAATTAAAATTGAAACCATAAAAAAAAAAAAAAAAAATGGTACTAATATATGTCGATTGTCCCAATCTTGAATTTTTTGACTTTTATTAAGGCCTAGTTTTTTATGAACATGAAGAATAAAAAAAAGAAGTAAAAAATTCGTCAATGAGGTACAAGATGAACCTATTTTGGCATGCCACAAGAATACATGTGACACAACGGTCCAAAATTGATGATTTGTTTTTTATTCCTCTATTAGTGTTTATGTTTTTTAAAAATGAAATAAAATAACCGAGTCTTGAACAAATAATGGAGGCCTTAATGTTAAAATAAATGCTGGTAGAAGGGGGGGCCTTGTAGTTGTATGAAGCCTAAAATAAAAGAAAGTCTAGGAGTAGAAAAGCATCACTTGTCTTAATCAACTTTAATATTATTATGATGGTGAATATTATTTTTTTTGGGGCAAAAAAGAAATGTAGATTCGATTATTGGTGGAATGGAGTTTTTGTTGTTTGTGGTTGAGTAGGAAGTCTAGGCGTCATAATTTTCTGATTGATTGATGGTTACCAAACAAATTTATAAAAATGAGTGATGATGTCACCCATGTATCTTTTGGTCGAAGGAGATGGATTTGGTTAGAAATGACTTGTTTATAATTATTGTTTCTTACGAACTCATTAGAAATGCTTATTGATATCTTTACGGTCATTCCATGCATTTCCCTATATGTGAGTGAGGTTGGGAAAATTAAGAATCTATATAGAATTTGGAGATTTTAATCATTATTTAAATCCATGTATTGTTGGTGGGATACATATGAAATAAAAATAATGTATTACATTATAAATATGATTTTTGAATAGGACGAATTATTATATGATTTATCATGTACTATATTTAAGAAACAATGTATCATGTCTTAAATATGAGTATTGAATGAGATTAGTTATTTTTTCGTATCCTTAATATAAAGTAAAATGAAATCAATGATAAGATATATTAAGTATACTTTTTGTTTTTTAATACAATTGTATCAATGGAAGGTATTAAGATATGGGTATCTTACAAGCTGTTCATGCTATGCATCCCGTTAAATCATCCGAGCCTGATGGTCTCAATCATGCGTTCTACCAAAAATTCTGGGACATTATTGGTGGGGATGTGTCTATGGCATGTTTGCATTTGTTAAACACAAAATCTCTTCCCCGGCCGACGGCCGTTGATATCAACGACACTCTCCTAGTTATGATCCCAAAGAAAACGAATCCAGAGAGGGTGTCTGATCTATGTCCTATTTCCTTATGCAAAGTTCTTTATAAAATTGTTGCTAATCGTCTAAAGGTGGTCGGTCCTCCATAATATTATCTCTAATTCACAAAATGCTTTTGTCCCTAATAGACTCATTACCGACAATATTATGATTTGCAAATGAGATGAACCATTTCTTAAAAGGAAAAAACAAAGGGAAAAGTTGGTTATGCAGCTTAGCTACGATATAAGTAAGGGGCTCGCGATAGAGTTTCGGTGGAGCTTTATGGAACAATTCGCAATTCTGGGGATAATTGACTAGTAAGGTTGAGACACGTATGCAGGCCATGAAACAGAGTCTTTTACACCATCAAGGGGTTTTGAGGTAGGGTTGTCTTCTCTCGCCCTATGTGTTTCTCATTTGTGTTGAAGGCCTCCCTGGGATTATAGTAAAATTATGGAAATGAATAGGGTCTTTCCGGTAAGTCAGATCTGCAGAGAGCCCAAAAGTTTCTCATCTCCTTTTTGACGATTGCCTCATCTTTTTCAGGGCTAATTGAGTTGAGAGTCATCACATCAAGCAATGTCTCTAGTTATTTGAGAATGCATCTAGACAACAAATCAATCTACAAAAATCCCCTATATCTTTTTTTTTTTTTTTTTGACAAGATCCCCTATATCTTTTAGTGCTAACACTTGTCTCTCAGCCCATCATTATGTTTGCAATTTATTGGGATTACAACCAACGAATTCGCATGGGCACTATCTTGGTTTACCAACTATTGTCATTTGTCAGCACTAATAGACGACAAGTCTTTCAATTCCTAAAAGACAAAGTGTGGACTCGACAACGGAGTTGGAACAATCGTCTACTATCCAGGGCAGAAAAGGAAGTTTTGCTTAAAACTGTTGTGCAGGCTTTACCTGCATATGCCATGAATGTTTTCCTCCTTCCTTTATGACTATGTGCAGAAATGGAAATTACTTCCAATTCCTTTTGGTGGGGTAATGGAAGAGGTTCACAAAGAGGTCAATTAGCTTCATTGGAACAAATTATGTGAACACAAATCTGCAGGGGGAATGAGTTTTCGGAAACTTCATCAATTCAATCTGGCCATGTTGGGGAAAACTGGGTGACGTTTGATAAACAATGATACTTCCCTTGTGGCTAGACTTTATCGAGCCCGATACTACCCCAAATCTGATTTTCTCCATACAAAAATTGGTCACAACCCAAGTTTGATTTGGCGGAGTCTAATGGCAGCACAACCTCTTCTTTATGATGGATCCCGATGGAAAGTTGGGAATGGACATAAAATCAATATCTGGACGGAATCTTGGTTGCCTGATGATAACTAACCTTGGGTCTCTGCGCCACAGGTTGAAGGAATAGAGGAAGCCACGGCTCAAAGCCTCTTGATTCCAGGCGAAAGATTATGGGATAGGGAATCAGAGATGTCCTTGTGGATATCTTACATGAGCAAGACAGGAACCTCATCCTTCAAATTCATCTTAGTCACACTGATATGGAGGATACCCTATATTGGAGATTTGAACATGAGGGAGAGTACACTGTTAAATCAGCATATAATCTCCTACTATTTCTTTACCCACTCTCAACCCAATTCATCCAAGCCATGGTTCAAAGTCGCGGTATCGATCGTCGATTCTGATTACCCAGACGCACCTGGCCAAGTAGATCTGGTCAAGATCGAATCTCTGAGAGACAAAGAAAATAAGACGATTAAAATATTTAAAAATGATTAAAATATTATATAAATTATTAAAAAAATAGATATATTTAAGGAAGCTTTAAAAATTTAATAAAACATTTATGAGATGAATACGAAATAGTTAATAAAACATTTAGTGAAAGATATATATGTTAATGTTAATGTAAATTAAGCAAAATTAAGATAAATAAAAAAATTCAAAAATTATAAAAATATATATAAATTACTGAATAATAAGCAAAATTAGATGAATTAAACATTAGTAAAACAAAATTGTTTTGATAGTTAAGATGTGCGCTGGGTCGTTTTGGGTCGCTATAGATTATCATCTCATTTTCTTTCTCATCTCATTTTCATTTATTATTTCCATCTCCATCCTCATCCTCATCTCCATCGGATTTAGATTTTTTATCATGTATCTCATACCCTACCCAAATACCCTATTCACCTGGTAAACGAATTTGTTTTAGAATCATTAATATTAAAAATAATTTATCCAGATAATAGTAATAAGAATCATTGTGATCGAAAAAGAAGTAAAAATAAAAGATTAAAATCTATGATGTTTTAACTCAAGGTTTCTTAATATAAATAAATATTTATTATATTTATATATTACATATTAAACTGGTATTCGGTCGAGAATCTGACATGATATACTAAGCATCTATCTCCAAATCCGACTACCGGAATATTTGCACTACCTAAATGTTCCTCCACACCTCCCTTATTGACTACATCCAAGGAAATTATCACCCCTACTTATAGTTAATTAAGGTTTAAATTGATAAATATATGGATTATAAAATTAATCATTTATATATATATATATATATATATATATATATATATATATATAATATACTTATCAAAATAAATTATTTATCAATAATAATATATTTTGTAAACATATAAATTATTTACAATTTGGTATTTATTTAGATATTACTTTTCGCTGGCTTATCTTTTGAAAATAAAAAGGACTTATATTTCAATTTATCTCTAAATAATTTTTCAACAAACATGATATATTTGAATATATAAATTATTCAATAAAATTTGTTATTAAGAATATTATAAATTAAATTAGTTCCTTTTTTATAAAAAAAAAAATAATTTTTAATTTAATTAATTAAAGGTAATTGAGGTAAAGATTAAATTATTTTTAATTTAATAATATTTGATATAATGATTAAATATTTTATATTTTAATAAATATTATAATTACAATAATTTATAAATTATATAATAATAAAATTTATCAAAACCTACCCGTCCTCTTTTCTTATGAACTCACATATCGTAAACTTCTTCTACTTTCTCATTTCATTCTCATGCACACCACTGGACCCAAAAAGTCAGTGGCATCAATAATCGATCGAAGGGGTCCGGTAGTCGCATCGATCTCGATGTATCGACTTGATATCTACAATACATGAAATGTCATAATTAAAAATTCTTAAATTATAAAATATTTATTATTAGAAACAATTACTGAGTTCAAATTTCAAAAATTAATAAAATAAAAATATCTTATATTTAATATTATCTATTCTCCCAAATAGTTTTTTTTCGAGGAATTCTCCCAATATAAAAGAAATATTTATTTGGAAATATAAGTATTTTATTAGCAGATTTCAAAAAATATATTTTATTATTTATATATATAAAATAAATTTTCTTAAAATAATCATAAATCTTATTTTAAAAATATAAATACATTTTTTATATTTAATAAATAATATGTAATTTAAAAAAGAATTGTGTAACAAGTATAACCCGTTAAAAATATATTTATTAAATGTGATAATCTAAAATTAAAAATAAAGATATTTTATCGTTCTCTCATCTTCTTCTTCCGTCTCCTGCTTCCCCTTCCCCCGATAGACCACACACCGGCCGCCATCGCCCCACCCTCACCGCTGCCGCTACCGCCCATCCCCGACCCTCCTTTCTTTCCTCTCCTTCGCGACGACGGACGACTCACATTTTTTGGTTTTTAAACTTTCATCTTCTCTATTCTTCTCTGTCCTCCCCGTCTCCTGGCCTCCCTTTCCCGCCCTCACACACCCACACAACCCGCCCCTCGCCCCGTCCCCACCCCTCGCACGCGCTGGCTCGATCCCCATTCCTCCTTATCTCCTTTTACGACGAACGCACCCAAACGCTCTGCCGCTCCTTCGCCTCCCATCTCCGACAACTCTTTCATCAGCCTATCTGAAAAGGTTGTTGAAACTGGATTTCACATTCATAGAGTTTTTGCTTGGAAAGGAATTTTGGTTTGTCCCAATATTTTTAGCCAGATTGTGATGGGAAATCTGCGAAATCACTCAAAATTTGTAATTTTTAACGAGTTAACTGGTTTAACTCCTGAACTCTAATCGATCTGTCCCATTTCACCATTCACCAGTGGGTATCAGATCCGATATCCGACTCCGCACAGCGAGTTTGCATGAGATCGACCGCCGAAGCCCCACTGCCGAAGCCGAACCATGATCCGCTCCTACGTGGAAACAACTTTGGTCACTAAGATCTTTCAAAGATAAAAATCTCGATGTGGCTACATCGCTTCCTAATGAAAGATCTTTCTAAGAAGAAATTACGGCCAGATGTCGACCCATCTGGTGGAAACAAGTCGACACGTCTCACACTCGCCTTGTCGCTATATGTTAGGTTGCACCGACAGGTTTCAAAAAATAGGCTGAGTCCACTCATCAAGTCCAAGAAGAAGGGCAAGCCATTAAACGCCCGCCTCGCACCGCCCAAACGAGAACTCATTTATCTGGCCCCAGTACACAGCACCGGGATACCCCAAGTCCATCTCCTGTAAATCAAACCAAATCTCATCATTAAGGGAAGTAGGATAATTCTCAATAACTGTTTATCCTGTAAATCAAACCAAATCTCACAAATAAGGGAAGTAGGATAATTCTCAATGACTGTTCCCTAATTATCCCTTATTAATCTGACAACGATAAAGGCAGAAAACTCCCTATCCAATGAGAAAGAATCCTTACCACCATCCAATTGGGAAAAACATATGTTATAAATACCAGGCTCCCTCATCGGTGAAAGGTACGCAAAACATTCACCCTCTATATAAGTAGTTGATCTTTTCTCTCATCAGGAAGAAACTGACTTAGGCATCGAAGTGGCAACGGGCGAACCCCCGCTAATCCTCTTTCTTTCTTGTTTTTGCAGAGGAGTCCAACGTCCAGAGCCAGCGGACCGACCCAGCGGCAGTCCCAGCTCCGGCCCAGCGTTATCAACACGCTCTAGCCCATTTCCGATTGAAAAATGCATCATCACAACCAAACTCCACCTTCCGCTTTGCTCATCATCCTCTATTGTTGACTAGAAATCCCATTTGTTCACTTGCTGCACCAGAGACACAATGTCACTAACTTGCATGATTCTATGGGCTATATATGTGGAGGAACAGAAATGAAGCCTTATGGAACAATAACAAACAGAAGCCTGCTAGCCTTCTTAATCTAGCCAGCTCCTTTTTTATCTCAATGGTAGGCAGCACAAGTCATTCCATATGGTGATGATCTGCCATGCATCAGCTAGCAATGGTGCACTGGTATGGGAGAAATCGACACATGGTTGGATTAAATGCAATACAGATGTTAAAGTAGTTTGTGTATGAGTGGGTATGAGTGGGTTTGTCCCACATCGGTTGAGAGAAGAGTGCAATACTTACTTAAAGTATTGATGGACTCCAAAAGTTCAAAAAGACACTCAAGAGGGATGGACCAAAGAGGAATGTGATGGGCTTTAAAAATTATATATTTAAATTCAAAGATGGCACTTGGGCACTTGGGGCATCTTGGGCCTTTAAATTGAAACAAAAGCCCAACCCGAAATTACATTTTGGGTTATGCCCAAAAGATGTGTTCTTATGCCCAAAAGATGTGTTCTTTCTCTTATGGTTGCTTCTCTTCTATTTCTTCTTTGCACCTCTTTACTCTCTTAAATTAAAAAGGCATTCTCAACAGTAAATTAATTGCCTGCAAAAACAATTAATTCAGATTTTGTTGTATCCTGAGAGTGTTTTTCGCATATTCCCTTTTTTGCACTGAACTGTGGGGGCGAAATAAACACTTAAAAGATAGTGATTATTCACGCCTCAATTCCCTTATCAGATTGTTTCTAACAATTTTTAAGTGTTTATTTTCTGTCCATCATGGACAAACATACTAATTCTGCATTCAAGGTCATGAACCAAGACTTCATGAAACTTGATCGTTTTGATGGCACTAATTATACTCGTTGGAAGGATAAGATGATGTTTTTCCACGCTTTGAAAGCTGCATTACGTGCTTGATCGTAACCCCGCCACGTGACATTCCGCCTCTTCTCCTGATGAAACCGAAAATGTCAAAGAGGAACGTACAAAACGTCAAGAGGACGAATTGCTATGCCGAGGACACATTCTCAACACACTTTCGGATCGCCTATATGACTTGTTCACTTCAGTTCAGTCTCCTAGAGAAATCTGGAATGCTTTGGAATTCAAATACAACACTGAAAAACAAGGAGCAGATAAGTTTTCAACTTACAATTTTTTAACTAATATGTATGATCGCTATTTCAGTTTTTGGACCAAGTGCATGAGTTACAGATTTTAGTTTCCAAATTGAAAGATTTGAAAGTTGACGTTGGTAAACCATTGCAAGTAGGGGCTATAATTGCCAAACTTCCTCCATCTTGGAATGATTTTAGGAAGAAATTGTTGCATTCTTCTGAAAGCTTCACTGAACACTGCAAAACATCTCACTGAAGAAGAAACAAGAATTCAGATGGTAAGAGATCTTGGAAATAGAATCTAGTTCCAAAGTGAATTTGTTGTCGCCAACAAGGTTGGAACTAGATTTGGGAACAAATCTGGAAATAAGAGAAAGACTCTTGAGTCAAGCTCTAACAATAATTCCAAGAAAGATAAGACTGCTTTCTATTGCAAGAAAAAAAAGGGCACTTTAAACAAAGAGTGCGTACTTTTAAGAAATGAAGAATGATCATGCCGGTTCTTAGTGGCAAGATTAATGTGGTCAGCTAATAAGAGAAAGAGTTATAAAATCTTGTTGCTATGGTTTCCGAAACGTGCATTTCGATGGTAACCGGGCGAATATAGCTTGTCTCCAACACCAATGATTGGTGGCGATTCGGGGTGCAACCATTCATATATGCAATGATAAAATCAATTCAAACATTATGAAGGTCGCCTCAGAGGACATGAAGTATTGATGGGGAAATAATAATGCATCGAGTTCATGGCAAGGAACCATTGAAATTCATTTCACTTCGAAAAGAAGCTGATTTTAGTGTGTTCTTCATGTACACCGAAATTAGAAAAGAATTTAATTTCTGCAAATTTGCTGTGAGGAGGATTCAAGTGTTTTGATCAGGCAAACTTGTCCTCTCAAAGAATGGGGTCTTTGTTGGGAAGGGATATGCTTGTGATGAATGTTCAAACTTTCTATAAATTCTATTGGTAATAAGAATAAGAATATTTACATTTATATGGTTGATTCATCAATTAATTTATGGCATTCACGCTTAGCGCTATGTAAATTTTAGGTCACTTGATTTATGGCTAAATGGTTACATAACATGCGGAAATATTAACCATGATAAATGTGAAATTGCATTCAAGCTAAGATGACTAAATTACCACCTAAATCGAAAGAATTACGAAATTTTACAAATTATTCATTCGGACATATATGAATTAAATGGTAATTTGACTAGAGAGGAAAGCAGATATTTGCCATTTTTATTGATGATTACTCTAGAGTATACCTATGTATATCTTATGAAGCATAAAGATGAAGTGTTCGAGCAAATTTAAGAATCTTAAATAGATTAATAGAAAATCAAAGAAAGAAAATAAAATACTTAGACGATAGAGGTGGAGAATACTTTCAGCTAATTTTCTTCATACGTGAAGAACATGGAATAATACATCAAGAACTTCACCATATACTCCTCAACAAAATGGATTGGTGAGGAAGAATAGAACCACTTATGATATGGTGAATTCAATGTTGCTAAGTTCTAGCTTCCCTTTAACCTTTGGGGAGAAGCATTACTTAGTGCTTGTCATAATGTAATAAGAATACCATAAAGATTACAGGGAGACTTTATACACAGATTTATGGAATGGTAGAAAATAATTTGAGTTATATTGAGTTTGGGGTTGTCTAGCCTTTATAGGTTCGAGATCCAAAAGAACAAGGTCTGGACCACACGGCGATGAAAAGTGTCTTTGTGGGATATGTTGAAAATTCAAGGCCTATAGATTGTTAGACTTGGAGTCTAATGTAATCATGGAATCTAGAGATGTCAGCTGAAATAAAACTGAGATGATTCACAAATAGTCGACATACGATATCCGGTGGTATCGTGACAATATTCCTAATAGGTCTAGTTCTCCTTTGATTGTTGACAACAAAAATACTGAAATTCAAAAACAAGTGGAAATAAGGAGAAGTCAAAGAACTAGAAAAGAAAAAATATTGGATCCTGATTTCATTTCCTCTCAAGCTATTGTCTTTCTTGTGGAAGGTGATAGAACTAATAATGTACTTAATAAGATTCCTATCTAATTAAATGTAGAGGAGGATATAACACCTAAGACGTATAAAGCTTTAGCTAGAGATTGATCTTCTGGAAAGAAATATAAATGATGAAATAGATTCTTTACTATCAAATGGTACATGGGTTCTAGTTGATCCACCTCCTAATAGTAAACCTATTGGATATGAAATGGATATTTAGAATAAAAGATAAATCTTTTTTAAAAACAAGGTTAGTGGCTAAGGATATAAACAAAGGAGGTGTTGACTACTTTGATACTTATGCTCCTGTAGCTCGGATTACTTCTATAAGGTTGTTGTTTGCATTAGCATCCATTTATAACTTATGTATTCATCAAATGGATGTTAAAACTGCTTGCTTAAATGGTGATCTAAATGAAGGTGTACATGGAACGACACGAGGTTTTGTCTTACCCGGGGAAATGGCGCCAAAGTATGTAGCTAACGAAAATCTTTTGTATAGTTGAAAGCAAACAAACAATGGCATGAAAAATTTGATTTAGTGATTTTAGAATATGGTTTCAATCATAATGGTGCTGATAAATGCATTTATTCTAAATTCACAGAAATTTTTGGTGTAATTATATGTCTTTATGTTGATGACATGCTTATAATAGGTACTAACATGGATGAAGTCAATGATACTACTAGGCTTATCTTTCTTCGACATTTCAAATAGAAAGACTTAGGTGAGGTAGACAAGATCTTAGGTGTCAAGTTAGAACAATTGGGGTTTTACTTTGTTAATCTCATTATATTGAGAAAACATTACTTGAGTTCAATCATTTGCATATTAAAGAAACGAAACCTCCTTATGATGTTTCATTCATTTGAATGAAAATCCACAGTGAAGTGGTAACAGTTGAGTATGCTAGTGCTATAGGAAGTCCCAATGTATGTATGCATTGCACTGAACACGATATAACTTTGCGGTTGTAAGCTTTGAGATTCACTAAAAATCGGGAGTGATGCATTGGGCGATAACGAAAGTCTTAGCTATCTTAAAGGACCAGACTTGGGATTGTTTTATAATAACTTTCATTTGTGTTAGAAGGTTTATACCGGCAGCTAGTTGGATAACAAATTTTACATGATAAAATGTCGACTTACGGATGGATATTTATATTAGTGACGATCTTTGTCTCTGGGCTCTAAGAAGCAAACATGTATAACACATTATGGAGCCGTGGAGTGAGATTTATTGCCTTAGCGACGCGAGCTGAGGAAGCTGAATGGCTGAGAAATTTGTTATTAGATATAGAGTTGTGGCCACAACCGATGCCATCTATTTCCTTGCATTGCGATAGTCAAACTACTATATTGAAGGCTTTCGGTAAGATATATAATGGAAAGTCGAGACATATAAGTCATGACATGAATATGTAGAACAATTAATCAGCGATGGTGTAATAACTATTACCTATGTAAGATTCTTTTTGGGAATCTATGGTTGGATTTACTATTCTGTGAGACTTAGTAAGAATGCTATTTGTTGAATGGGTTACAACCCTTCGACTAAACTTATCATTAGTGGAATAACTTCTATATTAGCATTACCACTAAGTTAGAGAAGTTTAATGGGTAATAACAAGTTAATGATACTTGGTTTTGAGTATTAGGGCGATAGCAAGTTATTACCATGATTATAAGAGGGTGAGTGTAATATACATTCTTAATGAGTATTTCACCTATGTAGACGCATGAGAAGTGGTGCTTCTAGCGAAGAAAAGAACTTTGTAAATGTCTATGAATTCAGGATGTAGCACATGGCCTTAATAGTGCTAGTTATTATGAGAACTTCTTTATAAGTCAAATATAGCGATATGTGTGTGGCATTTCCGATTTAGCAGAAAGAATCAAAGTTTAAGCTTGGACCACTTGTGATTTTGCTAAACATTTTGCGTCTTTACGCTAACTAAAAGATTTAAAGCGACAGTTCTTTGCGTATCGTTTACGCTGCATACATGGTATAGCGACCACACCTGGCCAAGTAGGATTATTTAAAGTAGTTTGTGTATGAGTGGGTTTGTCTTACATCGGTTGAAGAAAGGTGCAATACTTCTTTAAAAGTATTGATGAACAAAGTTCAAAAAAGACGCTTTCAGAGGATGGGCCAAAAAAGAGGGAATGTGATGGGGAGCTTTAAAATTATATATTTAAAGTCAAAGATGGCACTTGGGCACTTGGGGCATCTTGGGCCTTTAAATTAAACAACACATTGAGAAGTACATTTTTAGGTTCTTAAGGTAAATTCTTATGCAGATGTGTTAACTCTTATGGTTATACCAACTACATTCTTCTTTTTCTCTTTACTCTCTTAAATTAAAGGCATTCTCAACAGTAAATTAATTGGCTTGCAAAACAAACAATTAAGATTTTGTTGTATCCTGAGAGTGTTTTATATTCCCTTTTTTGCCTTGAAGCGTGGGTGAAATAAACAAGCACAAAAGATATGAGTGATTATTCACGCCTCAAAATCTGTATTCAATTCCCTTATCAGATTGTTTCTAACAACAGATGGGCGGTCTTCCTTCATGCCTTGAAGTTGGGATATGGTTGGATTGTTCGAGATGAAATAGGTCATATGGTTTATGCCAATTGCACAAGTAGTTTTGCTACTCTAGTGAACGCTCTCACTCCATCTCCAAATTATTTTGGTGCAGTCATTGAAGATTGTAAATATATTTCTCAAACACATGAATCAATGTAATGTGGTTTTTGTAAAACGATCAGCGAACACCGTGGCACATCTTTTAGCTCGTGCCTCATGTTCTTACGCTGATCTCCGACGTTGGAGGTCTATTCCTCCCCCTTTCATTTGTGAACAACTCTCTTTAAATTATTGTAAGGTATGAATAATATTCAATTAGTTCCATTATTTAAAACTTAAGTGATAATAAAAAACATTGTAATATTGTTTAAAAATAATATTTTTTAATGTTTATTTCTTGTGACATTTTTTATATTGATATTAATTAATTTAAACAAGTAAAGATATATTTATCAAATTACTCTTTAATTTAATGTTTTTAATACATTCATAATTTTAGTATTCTAAAATGAAAATTCAAAAAAATAAAATTAAGATTATAAATATAAAATAAATAAATATGAAATTATAGTGATTTTTAAAAAATATAATCAATGAAATAAACGATGATATATTTTATATTAAAAGTGTAATTTATTTTACTCAAATACATTTAATATGTATGTCAATAAATTTATACCTATAGTTAATTAAATATAGTCCAATATCAGCCAACTGTCATCATTTAATCGAATTTTTTTTCATAAAAAGGGTAAAAAAAACCCCGATTATTCGGGATGCTTTGGTTACAGTTCTTGGTATTCTTCATCGACACAACAAATTGAGGCTCACTAATAATCCGAAATTTAACGATATTTCATCTAAATTTCTGTGATTCTAGTCCATGGTTGTTTGTATCTTAGGGTTAGCAGTGTACCAACAATAATATAATATTTTTATTCAAATACTTTAAATAAAAATGTTTATTCAAATATTTTAAATGAAAAAAATGATTTACTGAATTATAAGATGATTCTCAAATAATTTTAAGTATACGGTAGATTTTACACTCTTTAACAATACAAATCTATTCGGTTAAGAGCTTGATAAAAAAAAAGTCTGTAAATTGTCTATCTTCTCTCATTTTATTCTTTCTAGTCCACATTTCTTAAGATAAGAATTTAGATTTTTATTATTATTGGATCAAATCACTCATCTATATCCCTTTCTTCTACCATTTTCCTTTTCAATAAAGTTCTGCTTCCATAAAATCTGATTTTTAATTTGTTTTTTCAAAGGCTTTTTGTTGTAAACTTGCAGCGAAGTGTTTTTGGCTCGGGCTGCTTTATGCGCCACACAAGGTCACATTGCCTTGTCATAGCCGTTTATTGCGTGTGGATGATTCGAACAGTAAAACATATTCGATCGGGTAGAGACATCAAGTCAAATCATGGTCGTCAATATGTTCCAGAATTGAAGTCATATGTATTCTAGTCATCATAAAATTATTAAATGTGTAGGTTTTGAGCCAATTCATTATACTATTAATTCTGATACTGCATCAACCCCCTGTAGTTTTTAATAATATTAACGGCGCTCTAGAAACAATCTAAGCCAAGATCAAGAACCAAATTAATAATGAAGTCATTTGAGCCTGTATAGTTATAATTAGTGACATAAAGTCTCATTAACTAATCATTAAGAGGCAAGAAACCTAATAAGTAGCATATAAATTTGTTACTTTAGCAAGCAACCTTTATAAGGTGGGATTGGTTGTTTGTCAAGGCAACCCCTATACGTTAGGGATTCGAGTTCATAGGCTCTTTCCTCTTAAGACGCACACACATTCTCCTAGGGCTTTTTACACACATGTCGGATTTTCTCTCCTCTAGCTTCAAGTAATTAGACACAATTCCACACGCAGATTCTTCAGAAATTTTATAACACCTCGAAATATACCCATTGCTGATGCTGTGTATTTTGGTAGAGACTCTGAATTTTTCGTAATTTAATTCAAAACAGAAAAATTTCTCGAACTTAATTTACAAGATACAAAGGTAAAAGTGGAATTTGTCAAAACAAGATATAAAAGTCATAAGATAATAACATGATATGCCAAAGTGGAATAATGGGAAGTTGTGGTGTAAATAGAAAGGAACTTGAGGACCAAAGGGCAATAAAAGAGGAATTATACCAAATAAGACCCATTTAGGGTCTCTTATTTGGGGATTGGAAGAGCAAAACGTGAAGGAGAGAAGATGAGAGAAAGGAAGAGAGAAAGAAATAGAGAAAGAAAGAGAGAAAGGAAGAGAAGAAGAAGAAGAAGAAGAAGAGGAAAGGTATGGAAACCATGGTTTTGTATGGAATTGTTGTATGGATGCTATGATGTTGTATGGAATTTGTTAAGTTTGTATGTAATTGCTATGTTTCTATGACTTTGAAGTTCTTAATCTAGTTCTTTGAGCTAGGGTTTGAGGTGTTAAAGAGTTTGAATACTTGTTGTGAGTATGGAAACTATGTGTGTATGGAAACTATGGTTTTGTATGGAATTGTTATATGGATGGCTATGTTTTTGTATGAAACTTGTATGGAAGTGTTTGTATAGTGGTTCCATTTCTATGGTTTAGTTAAGAATTCATCATAACCCTAGATTTGTTGGAAAGTCAAGGCTGGTAAACACTAGCTTGTATACATAAGATAAGTATGGAATCCTCCCTTTGAGTATGATTCTTGGTTTATGATGTGTGATACATGTTCGGGTGTTAGGAAGTTAATCAACTTTGCAAGTACTCGGTTTGGGTTTGAAAAACCCTAATTACTCCCCACGTTTGGTTCTGAGGCGTTAACCCATTCGGGAGTTGTTTTCAAAGATACTTTAATGGTTTGAGGTTTGTCAATTTAAAATGACCAAACTTGAAATCCGGGCAATTTCCCGGGGTCTTTACGTCACAAGATAAGGATCCCACGCAGCACAGAGGTCCATGCCAAGGCGCGGAAAGATGTCCACGCCACTACGCGGCTGAGGAGGGAGGCAGGTCTCCTGAAAGCCTAGGGCACGCGCGTACCACCGCTCACGTGTAGATTTTTGTGTTTTGTTTCGCTTTGCTATTCTCTTTGTATTCCGAGGACTTGTTCATCGATTATTAACGAGGACCCTATAAGTGTATGAAAGGGGTCCATTCATGGTCAGGTGGGCGAGCAGGTAAGATCAGAGGTCATCACTATGGCTTTGGGAAAATCTTAATCCCAGAGGACAAGACATACAAGTCTCGAACACAGAATTGTAGACTTTAAACCTGACATTGAATGACACTGACTGCTACGTGGTCACACCGATAGTACTTCTACAGACTGACAATAAGAATCCATTCTGACATGCCTTCAAGATTACTTAAGATTTCAGATTTCAATTGCCATGATGGCACTCTATTATCAATGCTCAAGACCTTGCTTTTCTATACTACCACATCTCAAGATCGTGATCAGTAATTCCTCTCTGCAATTCTATCAATGTCAGGTCCCACCATTTCTTATATTACTAGTCTAGGTAGTCAAACGCTATATGATAAGAGTCCACTAACTAATAAAAGTAAAGCAGACACATCGTCATCCCGAATAAAAATCTATAGGTACTCTACATAAGAATAACCTATAGGTGCCCACTGGTACCAGATAAGTATAAGCTCTACTAAAAGTACAAGTATAAGTATATGCTCAGATGACCTTCAAAATTCTCCGCACAAGCAAGTATAGGTTCTAATTCTACTAGGAGATCCTAACAAGCATAAGTCCGCATAAGTACAAGCATGTGTATAAGTTTGTTATATGAATTCAAGGAAAATTCCCATACTACTACTATATATCTGTTACTGTTATATGCTTATTGTAAATTGGTGATAAAATGTGATACATATAAGTCATATGTCTCCCACTACAAAGTCAGCACTGGTTTTAACCCATGTAGGTACATGAGGACGTCCGCGATCCAGATACGCCGGCCAACAAACTAGTAGGAGTACATCATAGTAGGTTTTGCGCCTAATTACAAAATTAAATGTACGCTTTTGTATACGTATATGTAAATGGACTTCCAGATTGTGGCATGTATTGATATTCAGTCACCACACAAGTAGTTTTATTTTTGTATCTTCAGATAAGGATATTTTTGATTCGCTATAAGACTCAGCCCACCAATGTCCGAAAAAGCAAGTAAGTCCTGAAGATACTCACCCCTTTGTCCACTGTTACTGGGTCTGGGGCGTGGATAGTCATGATTAGAATAATAACATGGGAAGGTCCCATGCTAAGAGGTTAGTAAACCCTAAGGATGATGACATTAGTTTATCACATCTTATTCAATTATGATCAAAGCTTCCGTTGTACATTGATCCCTACAATTAGTATCAATGCCTTGATTGAATAGGTGTGTGGCAAACCAAATCCTTCTAAGATATTTTTTTTTCCTTGTATATTTGATGCAATTAGGTATATGGCACCTAGGTTCTATGTTTCATGTTATTTATTTATTTATTTTGTATGAATTAATGGTTTTGTTTTCTGCCTTGATACATGATAGAAGTTTGATTATATTTTCTTTTGAGATGTAACATGGAGGTTAATGATAAGATTAGGTATTCATCCTTGATTTATTTATTTATTGGATAATTTTATGTAAATTTGGATTTATTGGATATTTATGTTCATCGTTTTTCATGTCAATCGAAGCCCAGGTCTGACAGATCAACACCCTCACCTAAAGGGAATAAAGAGGAGGGTCAATGGGAGGAAGAGGGTCGCCGTAAGAACCTACACGCGCCCGCCCAAAGTGGCTGAGATTGGCACTCACGCACCTGGATTCTAGGGGCACTTGCTACCTTGGATTGTGACCTCAAATTGCCGCTTGGATTCCTTTCTCGCGCCATTCTCAGAAATTTCCCTCAGAGTAATTGAAGTTTTGTGTGGGCCGATTGGCAAATTCCATTTTAGTTTATGGCTTTAGATGCTTACTAAAGGCACGGTATCCGATTGACGACTCACCAGCAGAAGTCCTTTATATTGCGGCGTTATTACCTCCTCGTAAAATTTTTCATGAGAATTCAGTTTTTGTGTGGTGATTGGCAGATTTCACTATGACTCGACTACGCATGGGGTTTCGTAATTCTGATTTGGCATTTTGGCTCACTGATTTCTCATGTGGTGATCTACCTTTCTACAAAATTTCTTGATGATCCGAGTCAGGCAATGCAGTTTGACGGCGATTTTTAGTGCCCTACTTATAAAGAAGACTAGCTGTAGCTTTAAGTGCTTAGTACTTAAAACCGTATAAACTAATTCTAACTTGGCCTACACTTCAATGAATTTCAAGACCTAATAGGAAGATGGATTATGGGTCAGCTATCAAGTCAAGCCAATCTCTATTAGGCTTGTAATTTTATTTTCTGGGATGAACTGCGCTGATTAAATACCCATTATTTATTATTTGCTTACAATTGTTTTATATAGATATAACATGTTATGTATGCTTGTCATGCCATTTTAGAACATAATGGTATTTGTTTTGTCTAGAAAAAATTGTTATGGAAAATCTAGTTGAATTAATGTAAAATATTGAATTGGTGTAGGTTAAAATTAATTTAATTAATTTGAAACACGTGGACTCCATTAAGGATCCAAAAATAAAATAATTATGTGATGCCCAATGAATAAACATGATAAAATTTTATGGGATTGAATTTAAAATAATTTAAAAAAATTAATGAGATTGTATGGCCAACGCCGATAACACACTCGTAGATATTGAAGATAATTTCTTGAATTAATGACAAGTATCATCAACACAATATTAAACATTAATGTCTAAATAATATTATTATGAAAAAACTGATAAATTAATATCAAATATTGAATGAATGAATGAATGAATGTTAAAATTAATTTAATTAATTTAAAACCTATAGGCTCCATTAAGGGTCCAATAATAAAATGGTTATGTGATGCCTTAATGGATAAATATGACCGGATTTTATTGGATTTGATCTAAAATAATTTCAAATTTTTAATACGATTATACGGTCTAACGTCGACAACAATTGGATATTAAATATAATCTTGGAATTAAATTATTAATAGTTATACATTCCAATTGTATGACTGATGGTCAGTTAACCTGATTCTGGCCCAACCCGAATGGGGGATCCGAACTGTGCCGAGGGTGCAGCAAACCTGAACTGACTCTTTTAATTCGTTTTTTTTTTTTTTTTCTCTCGCAGCCTAACTTATAACAATCAAAATATCATATACAAATAAAACTACCACCGTAGAAGGGTGCTTTACAAGATTCAATATATACAATCCCAAGTCCTATTTATGATATACAAAAACTGACTTTTGCATTTACAAAATCGTAGCGCGAACTCATAACCCTTACTAAGATGTCGCCTTAATCAGGATAGTTTTCTGACGTCTTCATTTCATTGCACTCACACGCGATTGAAAACTCCGTGCTAAGCTTTACGCTAGTGGGAAACATATAACTTTGCCATCAAAAGCACATGCACTTTATATCGGGAATCATAATAAACATATAATGCTAGGTAACTGGATTCTCATAATCTTTTAACACACTAATATAATGCATTTATATGGTGAATTATCCTGTAACAAACTTATGCTTGTTTAGATTCCTCGCCCACGATCGAACTTACTTACTTATAGCAACTTATACTTACTGTGTCTTACAACTATATTATATATAGATTTTATTCTTATTCGGGGTCTTATACTTTATATCATTCGTATCTTATACTTATGGGTGAGACTCAAAATTATTAATATCATCCCTTATGCTAGCTAATTTATGACATAGCCTATTAACTAATTGCTTAAGAGGCAAGAAACCCAATAAGGAAGTTTGTTTTCTTAATAGAAAAGAAACTTTGTAAGGTATGGATTTTGTTGTCATACGTATAAGAAACCCCATAAGTAGATTGGGTGACCCCTTCTCTTAAGAGAATTGCGCTACCTCCCTAAGGCATTTTTACACACATACATAAGTACTTATGGTATTTGATAAATTGAAAATGCCTCACTCAAAATCTATATATCAGGGATTAAATAGTTTAGAAGGTTTTCGCAAGAATTCAAATCGACTGACTAAGTCATTTATCAAACTGAAGGCTCGTCATACAGTAAAGATCTAGAATCTTAGGCCCCGCTTTAGTGGTAGAAAATTCTTCTGTCAGATTCAAATTTTTCAAAACAAGGAAAACGCTGCTTAGTTAAGAGAATAAGATGAAAACAAATTTGAAAAAATAAAGAAATGAATTCACCATTTTCAACTTTTTATATAAATTAGAAAATAGATAAAGCTCGATTGCTTTGTAGCTTAAATCAAAACACTGATTTTTTTGATCGGGTTAAAAAATGAAAACAATTTATTTTTCTTCTTTTTATTCCCATTTCTTCACTTAATTCTTCTCGCCGACGCTCGCCGCGCCTTACGAGCCAAGCTGACAAGCTCGATCCTTCATCCCCGCTGTTTGACTGGTATGGCTAGTTTCTTCTTGTCCTCTCTTTTTCTTTTTCGTAGACATTGTCCTCTCCTCTCCTCCTTTTGTTTCGCCTCTAACTGCAATACCTGAACTTACGGTACTGATCTTTACTCTAAGCTTTCACTCACCCGCAGCTAACCTCCTAAGACTCCATCCTGTTCATCTCCCCTCTCCTCGGAAACCACCGAAATATACAAATAAAATTGCGGTTTCGGCGGAGGTCAGATCATTACTATTCAGTCAGATGGCGAGGTTTCAGATCGTCTGGAATGCTTCGGTCGCTTCTCAAGATCCAATCACCATTCATAAAGCAAGGGATCGGGGAACTCCTGGTTTTTACTGTTATTCACGTGGAATGTGTTTATCCTCAAGGGCATGCTGCATCAGTCACTGAGGTTTCTTCTTCCTCCATTTAATCCATACAAATTCCTTGTTTTTCTTTTCGGGTCTCCCATCGCTTTCCTTTTCGCTTCAGCCTTTGCTTCTTCCTATGCCTCTTGTTGAATTTTCCTCGAATCTTTGGTTGCGTTTCTTGAATATTTCCTAAGACCTACTATTCTGAGAGATCATCAAGGGTAAGTAATCTTTTCCAAAACCCATTTCCATCATTGACAATTTTAATACTTTGACATTTGAATTTTCCGGGAAAGACATTAATGTGTAAATGTTAGTGTGTTTTAATTTTCGTGAGTCATTTGTTATAGACATTAACACTCCTCATAATTTATAGTATTAGTCGTATATATATATATATATATATATATTATTTTTTGTTGGTTTTTGTTTCTATGGTTTATGTTAACAATGATGCAGTGGGAGATTGTCTAGTAGTCGCACATTCTCAAATCCAGTATTATGATTCCGATTTGGTTTTCACATACATATCTGTAAACATATAGAATTTTTTTTTTTTTATAAAAGTATCTCCGGGTTTTCCGTCTCCGCATCGCATATATCTGGGTTGTTTTCCTTTCTTTGTGTGTTACAGAATTCCTGTTTTTGAATACATGTATATGTGTTTTATGCTGGATATGATGCTCTAAAATGATTTTGAGGCTTGAGGTCATCAAGAACCAAAGCCTGATCGCTTAATCAAAAGGCACCCCTTCGCTCAGACGATGTAGCGCTATACGCCTTCGCAGGCTACAGACTTCATTCTGCTAACACGTCTAATTACCCATTGAGAAAAGCAATTGCATCCCACCAGCTTGTTGTACTTGCATAATTTCATTCGTATGAGTTTTCCTACTGGACTCCATTTCGGGCTAATGAGAATTTGAATTTTAGTGTGTCGTGAGATGAGCATGTATCGATGATGCCTATGATAACGATCCCCATCTGACGGCACAATCCAACAATATGGCTACATACTTCGGATGCCATTGCCGGCAAGATTTGGGATGATTTATTGCGCAAGACGTAGACTTATATGTCTGAAATGATGGGTCATTGGATGATAGTTAAACAATGTGTAATTGTAGTTGCTGGCAAATGATTTACGATGTTGGTATTATTATGAGGGAGTATAATCGTGTTAAGGTACGTTGATCATATTCTTCTCTTTATTAAATAAAATATGTTACTTGGTTTATGATTTATTTATTATTCAATTTTACGAAAGTATCTAAAAAGCCAGAAAAAGAAATTATGTTTAAAAAAAATGTAGAAAGTTATTAATGAAGAAATCAAGACAAAATCAAATGGCAAAAATGAATAAGAATCACATTTTTAAAACGATTTTCATCGTTTTCATCATTTCTACTTAAATGGTTCTACAAAACTTTACTTTCTTATTCTTTATTTTCAACCAAATTCATACAAACGTTATTTTCTCGAAATGAAAACTAAAGATTAGAATACATTGAAAATTTTCATATTCCTCACTTTTGATATAGCTAAAATTTTCGCAACCAACGTACTTTAGATTTTATGATTTTTGGATTATCAAATATATGCTTTTGGAAATAATATTTTTTTGGCTATTAACTGATATTGCATTATCCTCTAAAAAGTTTAGTGACTTTTAATTACAGATTTTCTATCTATCGACATTAACTCGAATCAATAAATTTATTTCGTTTTAAAAAAAAGTGTTTTTATGATCAATTTTCTTGTCAATTTTCTTGTGCTTGTTCATCCCTGTAATCTTTTTTTCATTATCACTTTGATATATCCATGACATCCATTTATTAGCATATTTGATTAATTAATTTAATTGTTGTAATTTTCTAACTTAATGAAAATATTTTCGTAACTAATCTAATTGTAAACTTGTTGGTTTCGGGTTCAGGAGTCATGGATCGGTGAGGATGTTATAGACTGAGCCTAATGTGGAGTGATGTACCAAAATAATGTTTTTAAAACCAAAATTCATAATGTAATACATATTTCAAAATAATATCTTAACTAGTGTATCATTATCATGTTAGTAAGTTGGTGATTACGATTTAAAATTTTTTAAAATAACTAAAATCGTAGTTATGGTTTTAGACTTAAAGTTAAAACCATGGTTAGTGAGTATGATTTTAAATTTTTTTAAAATAATTAAAACAATAACCATCAATCACAGTTTTAACTTTTAACTTTAAACCTAAAACCATAGTCACGGTTTTAACTATTTAAAATAATTTAAAACCGTAGTTACCAACTATAATTTAACTATCTTGATAAAGTCACACTAGTTGAAGATATTATTTTGAAGCATGCATTACTTTGTGATTTTTGTTAAAAAAACACATTATTTTGGGACAAAGCTCTTGTTAATATTGTCATCATTGTGACTTAAACTCGGGACCCCTTTCCTTCCTATGCCTTACTTTTTTGAAACATTGAACGTTTTACCACATGAATTAGACATGATAGACACTCTAATTAGTTGATACTTGATTGTTTGATAGTTCATACTTGTTGGCCCATTTGAGCCCTAAGATCATTTGGGCTTTTGTATGGTTCTCAGTCTGCTACGCAATATATATTACCAAACAAAGCCCATCAGAACAAAAGAAGCCCAACCCGTAACTACATTCATCACTGAAAATCCCACCAAATTTCAGGACAAACTGGTCATTTAATCTTATATCCAAAACCCTAGCTTATATCAAAACCTAAAGCCCGGGCGGGCGCTGCGATTGCTCTTTGGTTGCGCCTCCAAGAAACCCCTCTCCTACCCCAAACCCTAATCACCTCTCGCCTGAAAATGCCGCCGAAGTTCGACCCAAGCCAGGTAGTTGACGTGTACGTCAGGGTCACCGGCGGTGAGGTCGGGGCAGCTAGTTCCCTCGCCCCCAAAATTGGTCCCTTGGGTCTCTCCCCTAAGAAGATCGGAGAAGACATAGCCAAGGAGACTGCCAAGGATTGGAAGGGCCTCCGAGTGACGGTGAAGCTCACCGTTCAGAACAGACAGGCCAAGGTCTCCGTCGTTCCCTCCGCCGCCGCTCTTGTCATCAAAGCTTTGAAAGAGCCGGAGCGCGACCGCAAGAAGACCAAGAACATTAAACACAATGGCAACATCTCCCTCGACGATGTCATCGAGATCGCCAAGATCATGCGGCCGAGATCAATGGCTAAGGACCTGAGCGGCACAGTGAAGGAGATTCTTGGCACATGCGTGTCCGTTGGGTGTACGGTCGATGGAAAGGACCCGAAGGACCTGCAGCAGGAGATTACTGATGGCGATGTAGAGATTCCCCAAGATTGATCAAATACTTTCATGTAAGGGTTTCGTTTCTGCTTCTTTGGTCAGTTTTGGGTTTTTGAGGAATTTATAATTCTGTTATTAGGGTTTTAACCGACCAAAATGAAATGTGGAGAATTTATTTGAACGCAGAGAAGATGTAATGGTTATATTTAGTTATTTCGGATTATGTTTTTGTTTTAGTATTTTCCATAAGCAACGCTATAGTTTTTTGAATTATGCATATTTTCTAGCGATTTTATAATTGAATGTTCATAATTCTCCTTTTTCGCACTTCAATGACCTTTTAATTCTTCTATTGCTATCAAGTTATGAAATTTATCTGTGAATAGACGCACGTATTATCCATAAGGCAGTAACTCTGCTCCGATAATAATTTCTTTTGTGAATGCCGTGAATTATTAGACTTATTTAGCTGTATTTTCATTGGGGAAATATTCAAGTATAGTCTTAGGTGGCGTTAGTTTTTTTACTTAATGCTGTCCTGAATAATGCTTAATAGGATTAAGTAATTAGTAGTTTGTTTTTTCTAACAAAAATCAATCTTTTAATTTTTATCTAAATGTTGAAACAATAAATTTTTAAATAAAAAATAAAAAATATATATGCTTTTATTTAATTAGCATGAAATGGGACCATGGGAGTTTAAATTGGATCATAAAGAATATGATTTTTTTATATTATAATATATAGTTGTTTCTTAATAGAAAAAACATTCGAAAAAGCCCAAAAGCCAAATATTTTGGCTTTTCCTATTTAGCAAAAAGTTTAAAAAATTCAGCAATAAGTCGTTAAAAGTTAAAAATCTAATTGACCGAAAGCTGGAAGCTATTTAGCTTTCAGCAAAAAGCCAACAAGCAAACACAATCTTAGTCTCTTGAATTCATTTGGTGAGATATCTTCCATTTGTTGCATGCAAATCAGAGTATTGTGATGATTTATTTTCTGTGGTCAACAGTTTTGATGAAGTAATCCTTCAACCCTGGAAGAGTGATTATCTCTTATTTTAATTGGGACCAGTGCAGGGGTTTAGATTTATTTGGCATCTTGTGTTGCCGTCTTCAATGTTTCTGCATGAAAGAAATTGAGCTCATGTCATGTATTATACCCTTTTGCTGGTAATGTTAAGCTAGCATCATTATTTAGGTATTTTAAGATTCGAAGTTTTCATTTCCTGCTGTTTAGCAATCAAATAAAATAATCCGAATGGTCGTGGTAATTTGACCAACTCAAGCCTAACACTTTCAAATGTATTAAAATGCACAGATAGGTGCCATCCTGTTTGGTGGAATAATATTAATTATTAGATGTTTTACCATTTATTCATTGTACATGTTAAATATTCTTTAGTGTGTAACCTTTTACTATAATTTTTTTTTTCTTTTTTGAAAGTAAAGCATATTTCATATTTTTTTTGGTGCTTTCTCTTCAAATACATCTTTTTACCCAAATCCCTTTTTTGATAGGCTATCATTTTACCCAATTCTCATTTGTTTTGTTTGGTGAATACATCTTTCTCTTCATAGCCCCATCCTCCACTTTACTCATGTTTCTCCTTAATGAGACCTATGCCTTGTTATTCTGCTAAAGATCCCATGTAAAGAACATGGGCCATCAATCACCCAACTGAAATGTCTGCTCTGGGATTGTTGCCTCTGAATGTTGCTTGATAGCTTTCTCATGTCTGACTTCTAGTTTTAATCCATAACCTTCATATGTTAACATGCTGTTTTTCAGCATGTTTCAGAAAGACCCCTAAAATATTTTAGAACATGTAATGAATAGTTAGTTCATCATATGAGGCATTTGCCTGAAGATTCTTCATGCACAGCTGGTATTAGGAGTGAAAAGTTACCATGCAAATCTTTGTTGATGAGCTTTACGATCCCAGGCACTTTCAGAATAGGCCTGAATCTTTGTAAGTAGACTAGGTAGAGGCTAATTTAATTAAGAGGCCTTTTATACTGTGCTCCATTACTGACTTCCTATAGTTCATTCTTGTTTCCAAGCAATTAACATTGCAGGGTGATATTTTTTAGATTGCATTTTTTTGTTCTGTTTAATAGTTGTTTGAGCTCTAGAATTTGAAAGAGGTCAGATGATAAAGACCGTTTGGATTAGCTTACACTACGTCTTGCCTTTACCTTTTATCCTCTTGACGTGTATGAAACTGTTTTTGTTTTTTTTTTTGGTAACAGAAAAATGAAACAATTGATATTATTTATGGAAACTTTTTTTTTTGTCTAACAATCTTAAGTTGTTTTGATATGGTTTATTGAGCATATTGAGAAAGAATGAAAGTATGAAGAATATTTTAGTTTTTTGATCAGAAAGCACCTTTCTATTATATATGGAGAGCATATATGGGTTTTGTATTTGGATTTCACATAAATTTATTGAATAATTTTTTTTGGTGAATACATTCTAGTTTCAAGGTAACAAATTGCTTCCATTGGGGTTTGAACTTGATACCCTTTCTCTTATGCCTTTTTACTTGTTTAACTATAAATGCTCTACCATTTGAGTTAAGATGGGCGAAGAATTGTTTTAAGAATCATTATTTGGGTGTTACTTATTTTCCTTGAGGATTGAGAGGTGGGCTTTATTTTTCCAACTAAATCAATGTAAGGAATAGTATAATCATACATTTTCGAGTCAAATTTATATCATTTTATCAATATCTATTTGTAAATGGTAGAGTTTTATAAATGTTTTTCTCTAGGTCAAGTATTTACATGTAGTTTTGAAAAGAATTTTAGAAGAAAATAATAAAGTTATTTTTATTTAAAGGGAGTAAAAATAAATAAGAGTTTAAATAAAAGAATTGGGTTTAATGGAATAACCCTTTTTCAAATTGCACTTTTTATGTAAGGGATGCTTCTTTTGTCCAAGAGAAGGTATACCATAAGGTTATAATATTACTTGAAACAATTATGAATGGCTTGTATTTAAACTTTCCTCTAAAATACGGTTGGATTGTCTTTTTCTTTTTTTTCCCTTTGTGCAACTAAGCATATTAGAAATTTAAGTGGAAATTGGGTGGAGTCGTGGATGGATAGTGTCTTCTCATATGATGGTTTGAATCTTGTGCTTGCGGAAATCCCAATCCAATGTAATCTGTCCAGTGGGAGACGCAATTTAATCCCTCGGAGAAAGGGAAAACTGTGGAAGAGAAATTAGCTTGGAGCTTTCTCCATCATCTGAGGGTTGGGGACTTGGCCGATACAAGGATTCCCTGTCTATTTCAGACTACATTGACCCTCGTTTAACTGTTATTAAAAATAGTTTTTAAAAACATAGATAACACCAATTGTACTTCTTATTCTGAATTTAGTTTTTTTTTCTTTATTTTATTCAGATATATATATATATATATATATATATATATATATATATATATATATATAGGGGTCTGTTTTGGTTATGATTTTTGAAAAATATTTTATATTCTAAAAATAAAGAAAATATCATTTATAGTTTTTTTAAAAAAGAAAACATATAGGATATACAAAATACTAAATTCAGAGCGAAAAATGGTTTCGAGAAAAAACCAGTGATTTCCTATTTTTCTTTATTTTTCAAAAAAATAAAAAATAAAAATTCAGAACCTGGAATCAAACAGACACGATATCTCGAAAAGAAGGTTACATTGACCAGATGGACTCCCTCAACACCGTCAATTCGCCCCGGTTTCGTCCTCAATAATTGGAATAATGAGAGAGAGGGGTTACCACTTACCACTTACCACTCACCACTTACCACTCACCACCTACTTAGCTTGCATGGGCCGCACGTTTTATAGGTTTAATTCAGTTTTGGGATTAACGACATGGATTTGCTCATCACCATCCACCTGCACCCACTCATAACCACTATGTATTGCCTTTACCTTCTTTGATATTTCCTTCATCATCATCCCCACACTCTCCTATATAAACTCCAACTCCATCTACATCTCCCTTAACCCATCTCATTCTCTGAAAAGCCCTCCCTCCCTCAAACAAAAAATCTCTTAACAAACACCTCTCTTTTTCTTGCCTCGCCTCAAAGCAGGAGGTTAAGAGGTTAAAGAGAGACAGTCATCATCACCATTTCCAGAGGGTAGGGGCTAAGAGGTTAAGAGGTCACGGGTTTGATCCCAGGCCATGAACTTCATGCCGATACCGACAACACCCACTACACCCACAATGGCTAAGGATAATAGAAAATTGGATTCTTGGATAGAGGTGGCTCCAGCCCCCATCATCTTCCCTCATAGAATCTCCAATTCTCCCGGTTTGGAAACCATCACGGAGGAAGGAGCTGAGGACTACGACGACGAATCCTAATTCCTTCTTCCTATTCTATTCTATTAATGTAACCTAACCGGGAGGAGAGAGGAGGGCTTTGTTCCTGCAAAAAGAGATGTAGAGTCTTAGTCTGCCTTTTGTATTTTCTCTCTCTCTCTCACTCTTTTTCGTCTCCCTTGTAAATTTTTTGGCCTCTCTCCAAAACGAAAACAAATAAAATACATTTGTACCTGATTTATAAGAATTACTACTACTACTCCATTGTATATAAGTCAACCTTGTTTTATTAAAGCTACTCTCGGTGTGCCCACCTCAGTCACGTATTTTTTTAGTTTCAATTCAATATTTTGTTTTACATTGGGGGTGTTTGTTTTTTGATAGCATATGATGATGAGGATCTTGAAAGCGTGTTTATTTCCCATCTAAAAGGAAAGATTTGGGGATTGGATTCATATTCACGTACCCACAAGAAAAGAAGCTCAAATTTCAAATCCAAATCCAATCCTGTATTCTTGGATATAAAGTAAAAAATGATAATTATAGAAATAATTATACATTTATGACAATTAAAATAATATTTCTAAGCCAATCAAAGGTTTGACTTAATAGTTTATGGATTGGATAAAACACATAAAAAAAAATTCATATTTGAGTTTTCATGATAACAGAATATTATAATGATATAATATAAAATGAATATATATAATAAAAAGAATATTTCTATTTTTGAAATATAAATTAAAAAATTATCTTTTCATTAGTGTGATAAAAAAGAATGAGTGTATAAAAGATTTCATATTCAAGTCTTTATGAAAAAAAAAAAGCTACATTCGTATAATGCACAAGTGATCAATATATATAATGCACAAGTCTCATGTCATTAGGTGATAATGGGATGCGCAAACGAAAAATTCGAACTCAAATCCTTAAAAATATAGAATAGTATAACTTTATGTAAAGTGGATAAACGTGAAAAAAAAAAAGGAAAAAAAAGAAGAAGGAAATAGCGTATTGAGATCACCTAGTTATGATATTTTTTTACGTGTTAATTTATGATTTCATACGATGTGTGTTTTTGGGGTGTGGAAGGGGTCAGCAATGTCGGGACGAGCCCTGAAGCTTCTTCTTATGTTCTTCTACTTTTGGCACGTGGAAGTTTCCAGGCAATTCCCAGCCCCATTCACTCACTAGTCACTAGTCACTACTCTGTGTGCACGCGGACGCAGTAGTAGTAGTAGTAGTAGCAGCAGCAGCTGTAGTGTACAGCCCCCACCCCCACCGTTCTCATCATCTCATCATTCAATACTACAGTCCAAAACCTGCTCACCCCACCCCAGTGGTAAACCTAACATCCACTAGCTTTATAACTACCAAATGAGTGGGTGATTTTAGCGCAGCCCCGTTGATTAAGTTAAACTTGGGAAACAATGATTGAATATTTAGTGGGTGATACGTGGCATGAGTTGAATGGTGGAGATAAAAAGAAGAGGTGGATGGGCGGTGGTGGTGGTGAATGGAATGTGATTATGGTCGGTCGATGCGTACGTACTAAGAAATATTATATCGTATATACTCATGCGATGCGATTTGACTCCTGACATACATTTCAATTGTGGGCCCAGCCCACCTTTCGTACTGTGGACGCCCAAGGCCCCCAATACCCATGCCATGCGTGGGCAATTTCAACAATTCAACCCACTTTTATGTACTTGTTGTTTATGGGAGAGCTACAAGGAAATTCTAGATTGTAGTAATGCATTTATTTTTGCATTATTAGCAAAACACTTTAGCAATAATAATAATAATAATTAACTAGGAGTGAGAAGGAAGGAAAGATATTATAGATGGTTTAAAAAGGCAAAATTAGCGTTGTCTTGTTAGATTTTGAAGTACCCAAATAGGAATCTAAGGGAAAGTAAAGTAGAAGCAAAAAGAAGTGGAGGCATAAAAAGGACATAATTATTTATGCGTGAATTGCGTGGAGCATGCGTAATGTTACAGAGAAATGAAGTGTAAAGAAGAAGAAGAAGCACAAGAAATGACAGTCTCCCCAAAAAGTTAAGAACCCAATGGATGGAGAATTGGTGGGGGTGGTGGGAAGAAGGTGGGGTCGTTGAAATGGAAGGATAAACTAATTATTACGAGAAAGGTCGGCAATTTCATGTCTTATAAGTCTTAACCATCTCCATATAAATACAACCCCACTTCTCAGCATTTGGTTTCATCCCAACATCTCACTTTCTTGCTCAAGCTCAGTACTGAGAAGCTAGAAAACACATCTTTTCTCTCTCTCTCTGTTTCTCTCGAGCTATGGCCAAGGACATTGAGGGTGGTAGGCACGGAGACAAAGCTTTGAAGGACTATTATGACCCACCGCCGGCGCCACTAGTCGACCCCGAGGAATTGGCGTCCTGGTCCTTTTACAGGGCCATCATTGCCGAGTTCGTGGCCACACTTCTGTTCCTCTACGTCACTGTGTTGACGGTGATTGGATACAAGAACCAGAGTGATCCCTACCATCACGGAAATGAATGTAACGGGGTTGGTATTCTTGGCATTGCCTGGGCCTTCGGTGGCATGATCTTCATCCTTGTCTACTGCACCGCCGGTATCTCCGGTGAGTTCCCTCCTTTCTTGACCAAAAAAACACAGCGTCTGAGTTTTTGAAAACTCTTTTCTATTCTAAAAAAATAAGAAAAACAAGAAAAATAGGAAAAGGTTTTTCTTGTTGGAAAAATATATTTGGTTGACAGTTTTTCTTGTTACGAATGATATAGAGAACACAAAAAAATAAAATAAAATAAATTCAAAGAAAAGAATAGTTTTGCGGACAACACTAAAACTGTGTTATTCTGCATTCAAAAACCGTTCACAATAATAATTTTCAAAAACGATAACAGGCACATAGTGTCTTTTTCATTCCTATCACGTATTGCTGATGTTCATGATCCAACGCAGGAGGGCATATTAATCCGGCGGTGACGTTTGGGCTGTTTCTGGCAAGAAAGGTGTCGCTGGTGCGAGCAGTAATGTACATGGCGGCCCAGTGCGGCGGAGCCATCTGCGGCTGTGGGCTGGTCAAGCTATTCCAAGATATTTACTACGTCAGATACGGTGGCGGCGCCAATGAGCTCGCCCCTGGCTACAGTATCGGCACAGGATTGGCTGCTGAGATTATTGGTACCTTTGTTCTTGTTTATACAGTCTTCTCTGCTACTGATCCTAAAAGAAATGCAAGAGATTCCCACGTACCTGTAAGTATATATATGCAGCATTTGGATAAAATTAGGCCGAACTTCAGATAAAGAAACATAAAATGTAACCCATGTTTGTTTCAATTGATATAAAGGTTTTGGCTCCACTCCCAATTGGATTTGCTGTGTTCATGGTTCACTTGGCCACAATCCCCATCACCGGAACCGGAATCAACCCGGCTAGAAGTCTCGGAGCTGCTGTCATCTACAACCAACCCCAAGCCTGGAGTGATCATGTAAGTACTCTCTCTCAGTTTCACTCCTTTTGGGTTCTGCTTTGATTGCCCTGATATAAACCTGATGTAAAAATTGTGTTTGGTTGCAGTGGGTCTTTTGGGCTGGACCCTTCATTGGTGCAACCATTGCAGCATTCTATTACCAGTTCATATTGAGAGCTGGGGCGGTTAAAGCTCTAGGATCTTTTAAGAGCAGTTCCCACATGTAACGGGTTAATAACGCATTTCAAGAGGCTTGGATTAGAAGAGTTGTACATTTAATTGTATGAGCTTGGCACTTGTTTTGAATGTGCCCCAGGATTATCATCATGTGCTCTGTTCTCCTTTATTATTATTACTATTTTTCATTTTTCTCGTTTTGTAGTAGTGAAGTTGTTGAGATTAATTTATCAACAACTCTGTTCTAATAAACGATTTTGTCGGTTCATCCATTACTAATTGGGCCCTCGAATTCCTAGAAATTTACCGAGAAATCCTTTTATGTGTTGAATGGTCACAGAGCAATTGGGACCTCTATGTTAGAACTTAGAATGATCCATATATTTAAAATTTGAATCTCATATGTTTTCAAAGAACACCTTTTCTTCAATCCTTGTACCTTTTTTAGGAGACTCAGTGATAGCTTGATATCCATATAAGGAATCTATGAAGCACATTTTTTGGTCCATAAGTCTACTCACTCATCTATATAGAAAATTTACTATCAAGTTTTGATTGAGAAGGGTTTGGAAGAACCAAAAGTGATTTCATTTTGATTTCTCACTTTCAATAACTGGTTTTCATTTTTTTAGTTTTCAATTTCTTTGTTTTCTTAACAATGGTGGGAGGTAAGCTCTTCTGTTTGCTTCCATGTTAATCTGAATGTGTAATAGCATGATCAGATTTTTTATTATTGATATTAAATATAGTATCAAAGCAGTATGACATCTACCTTGTATTTGGTTTGGTTTAGAAAGGTTTACATTCAACGATCATATATCATGATTTTTTGGCTTGAAAAATTGGATGAAATCATAAGAAATAATTATGATTTAGATTTATGTGTGGAGGAACATGTTTACAACCATGGACAAAAATATCTAACAATAGACCAATATATCGAATATTGGAGGCTACCAATATGATATAGGCAACCCAAAGTCGGTTGAAGAAAAAATCGAAAAATATCGATAATACCGTCGATATTTCGACGATATATTGGAAAATATCAATATATAGTCAAAATATCAAATGTCCTCAACACATGCGTGTGGAGGAGAATATTTTCGAAAAAATAGATAAAAAATCTTTAAAATATTGATAAAAAATCAGTGGTATCGCAGACATATTGATGATTTTTTTGCCATTTTTTTAAAAAAAAAATCGATTGTTCTGGGTTGTTGACAGGTATTTTTTTTTTTACCTGAGATCAGACGCGGACTGTTTTGGAAAAGTAAAAAAATAATAGAAAGGAAGAAGATAGGAGAGAAAAGAAAGGAAAAAGAAAATGGAAGAGGTGAAGCTATGAGAGGAAGAGAAAAAGAGGAGAGGAAATAAGAAAAAAAATATAATGAGAAGAATGAGAGGGGAGAAGTTCAACGGTGGCAACTTTTGGAGAAAGGAGACTTTAAAGTGATTTTGGGACTTATACGGTTTAAGATAAATTAATGGTGGATATGGTGTTTATGAAAGATGAATGGTTTAGATCTAATCATTAAAGATTATGAGTTGAAAAAAAACCCTAAAAGGTCCAAATAATCTTACAAAATTAGGTTATTTATTTTTTATTATTTCAATTTATCCATTTCTGTTTTACATGTACAATTGTTTAAAAATAAATTGAGAAAGACATAGTTTTCCTTAATATTATAAAAAATATGAATTCTTACTTATAATTTAAAATATGAGAATATTACAATAAAAAAAACTATTATTGAACCCTATTTGCATTAAAATTTTAATTTTATTTGGTATTTATCGTTTTGGTTTAACTTAATAATATTACCTTTAACTATAATGGTACATATCAATAAATTATTTTTAGTTGTAATAAAAATTAAAATATCTCTTTATTTAGTAAAAAAACATCAATTTAAAAGTAGATCTAGAATAGAAGCCGTGATGTAAAAAAATCAAAATCAAAATTTTTATTTAAAAATGTTATAATATAATCATATTAATTGAATCTTATGTTTATGAGTGTGTTTGTTTATTTGTAATAGATTTTATCTTTTTTAAAGTATTTTCTCCATTTCAAAATATTTTGTTATTTTTAAATTTCGTCTGTTATGTAAAAATAACTCACATAGATATTTATGATATATCAAGTAAAATTAGTATGATATATAAAAATATTTTATTTGATGTTTTGATCCTTGTTTACAATTCATGGTTAGGAGATTTAAAAAAATAAAATAAATAAATAAATAAATCTCGGTTAAGGAAGTTTTATTTTATGAAAATCATGTTTCATGATTTGAAGTGTGGATATTTTGTTTAGATTTCTTGCCATTATGTGTTTAGAAACATATCACTATGAATCTTTCCATATCCATTCTCATGATTGTCATGACCATGATAGCATTGAAAAAACCATTTCAATTTTGAGACATGCTCATAATGATGAGCCAACGACCCATCGATTATGCTTGAATCCCATGATTGGTTATGGAAAAAAAAAGGAATCATTTTCTGTCAGTCGAGTTGGAGTGACCCGGCTAAAGGTTGAAGAAAATGGCTTCACGTTTAGGGTTGATTTTGAGGTCATGATAGACCAATTTTGATAAGGCCCTCTGTTAAATAGTTAATGGGCTATTAGGTTCAATTGGGCTTCCTGTAGCAAGCTTTCCATACTCTCCTACAATCTGGGTCGTATGGTGGGCTAGTGGACATGAAAGCTAATAGCCCTTAGGCCTGTTTGGGGATGTTTGTAACTGTTTGGATAAAGGGCACAATAAGCCCTATTTGGTTTTAGTAGTATCCTATAAAGGATAACATATTTGGCTTCAAGATAGCTTTTAGGGACATTCAATACTTGTTTGGGATAGGATATGCTTGTTTGGCTACAGGGATAACCATTGGATTCAAAATTTGATTAAAAAAAAAAAAAAAAGGGAATCATTTTCTATCAATCGGGTTGGAGCGACCCGACTGAAGGTTGAAGAAGATGGGTTCAATTTTAGGGCTGATTTTGAGCCCATGATTGGCCAATTTTGATAAGGTCCTCTATTAATTAGTTAATGAGCTGTTAGGTTTAGTTGGGCTTCTTGTAGCAAGCTCTCTAAACTCTCTATAAATCAAGATCATGTTAGGTTAGTGGAGCCAGGATAGCTAATGGCTATCAGTTGATCTTTGGGGATGTTTGTCTTGTTTGGATGTGGGACACCAACAAGCCCCATTTGGTTTTAATGCTATTTGGGATAGCGTTTTGAGCACGAGATGAACTGTGAGGACATTCAATACTGTTTGGGATATGATATCTTTGTTTTAGTTGCGAGGGATTGTATTAGTTCATTTGATAATAAAAAAAAATGAATCATTTTTTGTTAGTCGGGTTAGAGTGACCCGATTGAAGGTTGAAAAAGATGGCTTCATGTTTAGGGTTGATTTTGAGTCCATGATGGGCCAATTTTGATAAGGCCCTTTGTTAATTAGTTAATAGGCTATTATGTCACACCCCGATTCCCGGTCCAACCCGAATGGCGGATCGAGGCAAGGGTTCGAGGCGTGAGACTATGTCTTTGGGACTCTTTTACAATTTTTTTTTTTTTTTTTTTACCCGGAGGCTGAGCTTGTACGTGGGTATCTGAAGCAATTTTGTAATAACAAAAATCATTTACATATCACAAAGAACTACCAGATGAGTGTGCATCAAAATCATATACACATATCTGAGTCCGTTTACTTATACAAATGTATACATGTACATGTCTAATACAAACATCGGAGATGTGAAAACAATCTTTGGTGAGCACCTATCTACGAGATGACGTATATTCTTGGTGTGAATGTCATGTCCTCTTGCACTCTCTTCGGTACTGCAGCGGATTGAGCAGCGTCTTAGGCTTTATGCTTAGTGGGAGCAATATAAGCAGGACGGCCGATATGATAATCGTCGTCGCGTGTTACTCTTCCTTATGCATATAATGAAACCTATTCTTATGTGACTTCTAACTCATCTCATATTACACATGTAGGTTTCATCCTTTTCAGATTCCAAATCATTATCATGTTCATATGACTTCCATGTGTCATGTCTTTTCTGTTGTAATTCATATCTACATGTGTAATGGGTGGGATGTATCAGGCGAAACATGCATATCTGTGCTTAGTCGAACGAGATCATAGATCATATCAAATATCTGGTCGAATCATGCGATCTGGATACATATTAGATACGGACATTAGTCCAATTTGTTAAATAATGCCTTTATACAATAATACGTGTAATGTAAGATACTTGTTCAAATACTCTTCTCGTCATTTTCTTTCTTTTTGCGATTTCGGTTGTGATTTAATATAGTATAAGTAAACATTCGCAGTGGTCGATTGGTGAATCTGTCATTTGTCATTGATAGCAATGTGATCTCACATTGATATTGTAATCTCACATGTGGCTATAGAAGTCGACATTCTATGGTCGAGTTGGTGAATCTGTCACATTTGTCATCCCGGTACTGATATGGTCTCACATTCAATATTGCAATCTCACGTAATAGTATAGAGGCCGACATTACCGCGGTGAGTTGGTGAATCTGTCGCATTTGTCATTATTAGCAATGTGATTTGCGCCGTTTCGCTCTGGCGGTTACCCTCGCAGCAAATTCAGTTGGTGAATCTTGTCATGTTGGTAATTCAATAATACATTTCAAATCAATTTACTTTTATGTAGTAATTTCACTTGTAGTTCAAATACACGCACACATGCATATATTTTACAAAAGTTTCAAATAATAATAATTCAAATCATGTCATCCACTTGTACCATCTTATATCTTGTTAACTTATATCTTCATGCACTTTATCGGTATAAGTATCGCTATGGCGTATCATATACGTTCATGCTTGTCGTTTTCTTGTACTTTGTCAGTGTCCTATCTCCAGTAGAGTACGAGCGAGACTCTTCCTTTGATGCTGCTTAGGTCTTGCATCTATCTTCCTTCCATATCAGATCTACATATATTGCTATTTCTTGTTCATATCTACATCCTTTCTTATCATGTATTCCAATTAACTTTAACCAAGTAATTAGTACACTTGGTACAACAATTCAATTTTCAGACAAGATGTGGGCACCAAATGCCATTTAATAGCATGTGGTTAGATTTTAGACTCAATGAGCTTTCCATAGAGTCGAGAATACCCACATAATGAGTCTAACGAAGGAGTTATGCAAGTTGCAAGCCGTGACAAAAATCAGCAACTTGCGGCACCCTCTTGCAATAAGCGGCCCGACCACGGAATCTTTATCTGTTTTTAGGGTCTTAACTTGTACATTTTGACACTGGTTCTTTGTACTCCTTTTTAAGATAAGGTGTTAGGGTTCTTCTCAAAACTAGAATCACCCCAATCGAACCACGGACTTCAGATATGTCTAAATGACCGGACTATCTATGATCAAAGCGAAGCGGTGAAGCAGACATGGCCCACTTTGGAGTGAATTTACGGGCGAAATGAGTCGAAATTTGAAGGTATATGTTCAGTGTTTTGTTCTCCTTGGGAAGTTTATTTTTAATTAGCCAGCCCGAATCCTCAAATCGGATGAGAAATGGCCAGAAGTTATGGGGTGAAAATACTAACACTAGTCGAGAAATAAAGCATTGAGTACCCGGTGCCAGGCTTTTTGGTCTGGAAATTTTTGTCGACAATTGTATGTCATGAGTCTCTGTTTGGTACCGGTACCAGACCTCGGGAATGCCCAGAAATTGTGTTTTTCTTCCCTTTTTCCATATATTTCCACCCAAACCAACTCAATACTCATCTGCTCATCAAAACCACTCCGTATCCATCTTATAGCTTTCCCAATTCTCTTTGAAATCATCTTTCGATACTTATCTTACTTTAAAAACCTTTCATGAATCCTCCCAAAGCTGTTGGGTTACGGTGATATCAATCTAGTTGGAACATAAATGCGTGAGGAATTTATAATTTTTATCCTTAACCCACGAAGGATCCATGCGTTTATAAAAGCTAGAAGAATGAATTAAACAAAACTTACCTCTTGTAGATCGATTAGTCAAAGCGCGAAATCTGGCAGTTTGTCGGATCTTCAAAAGTGCCTTCCGAAAAAGCGACCACCTACACCAGTATCCACACACGAACAAATAATGAGACGATATTCTGAATCTTGATTAGATTAAATCTTCTCAACAAGTGGGGTTTCTCTGTTTTGAAGTTTGTTAAACTAACTTTTAAAGGCATTGCTCAATATATGTCTCACATATATATGTCTATATAAGTTTGCTAGGGTTTTAAATCAAAACGAATTTCATATCGAGATAAGGAAACAGAATTTATATCATTATATATTTAAAACGCTTTTAAATAGTAACTTAATTTAAATTCAAATCATATCGAGATAAGGAAACAAATTTATTTATATTATTATGTATTTTAAAAACTCTTTTAAATAATAACAATTTAAATACGAATTTCCTTATCGAGATAAGGAAACGAATTTATTTATATTGATATATATTTAAAAACTCTTTTAAATAATAACAATTTAAATACAATTTCCTTATCGGATAAGGAAACTTGAATTTATATATTATTATTTAAAACCCTTTACGAATTATTTCATATCCAATAAGAAAATATAACAAATTAATTATTTATTTATAATTTAATCCTGTTTAAACTTTCTCAAAAGTCATTCAGAATTTAAATAACAACTAATTGTTGTTTGTAATTTAAAATAATCTCATGTTTAAAATTAATACGAAGAGTGAATATACTTAGTTATTATTTGTTCTTATTAATGCGACCACTATGAGTTCGACTAAACGTTAGCGATGAGCTAAATGCGCATTGCTGATCTACACAAGTCGCTAAGTGGCTCTGTGAGATATTATGACTACCAGTTAAATGAAAAGCTCGTGATCCGAGACAAGTGTAATATGGCTAATGGCGTAATCCTTTGTCTCATGATATCTTGATGAATATAGGCGTAGACCAGAAATCGGCGCTATATCGATTATCTTTGATTCTTTCGAAACCCCAGTGGAATGACTAAACAAATGACATTGATCTCAAATGGTCGTTTAAGCCAGCAGCTTCCTCCATTCTGATCTCAATTGTCGAGGAGCTTGGAGAATATCTCTCTTATAATAAGAAGGGCAGAATTCCATTTAATCATTTCGTATCTCCTTTACATAATTCTTATTATGTTCAAGTATAACCTTTATAGTATCCGATTAAAGACTTAACGTTTGATTATATCAAACACAATATTCTTTATGTTGAGAACTATAAGCGATCTTAGGTCAAAGTTTAATGACACAACTATTAGAGATTAATTTATGACTTTGATCCATGTATTAATCTCGAGAACGGGTTTATCCCGATATTTGTTCTCAACAAATAGATATAAATTTGATTTGTATCTCATACACATATTCATCCATGAATATCAAATCAGCTTTTATCTTGTCTTAATTAAATTGTTATTCTATATGACTAACCGATTAAGGGCATTTAGAATAATTAATAATATTATTCAAGGACATTATATAATAAACATGCAAAATCATCGTAATAATAAGTGCAAGTAAATGAGTCGAAATGCCATGTCGAAATACATAGGCTGAGCGTATTACTAACAAAAACAACTCTAATATGGGTCATAACCGTCGTAAGCCAGCATCTAGATTAGTCTAGGGTTTATTCTAAGCCTAACTTTCCCGATTACTTGTAATTTAACCATGAATCAAACCTCAGAAAAGGGAGGATTCTATACTCTTGATTCCATACAATTGAATTCCCAGGGTTAGGTTTGCTGGCCCATGACTTGAAAACATGTGTCAGCATCTGAGAAAATTAGTAATATACTAAATGTTAGATTCCATACAAAACTCCAAAGATCCATACCAAATCTTACTAGAATCCATACTAATAGTCATAGTTCCATACCTTAAATCTCTTCTCCTTCTTCTTTTCTCTTCTTCTTCCTCTTCTTCTTCTTCTCTACGTTTTGGTCTCTCAAAAATGAGAGACTAATTGCTCTTATCCATATTTTTGAGTTAAGGCCATGTTTGGCCTTTGCATTTTTAAATTCTTTTTCTCATTTTTGTATTTAGGTCATTCCATTCTTTCTAATTTCTATTCCATCTTTTCTCAAATTCCATAATTGCATATAAACTTATTGATTTATGACTCTCATATCTTCAAGTGGTAAATGACTAATTTACCACCCAGAAACTATTATTAATTCGGGTCTTTTCGAACAATTCCATTTGGGTTTAAATATACCCTAAACATGTCCGAAACCAAGAAAAGATATTATTTCGATAATACATATTAGGTTTAGCAAAGTTCTCCTCCAAACTCTCTTACAGTCTGGGCCGTATGGTGGGCTAGTGGACAGGATAGCTAATGGCCCTTAGGCCTGTTTGGGGATGTTTGTAACTGTTTGGATGCAAGGCTATAAGCACTATTTGGTTTCAATAACCTATTTAGGATAACATATCTGACTTTAAGATAGCCTGCAAGGACATTTAGTACCTGTTTGGGATATGATATACTTGTTTAGTTGTAGGGATAACCACTAGATTCAAAATTTGAAAGAAAATAAAAAAAAAGGAATAATTTTTTGTTAGTCACGTTGGAGTGACTCGATTGAAGGTTGAAGAAGATGGCTTCATGTTTAGGGTTGATTTTGAGTCCCTGATGGGCCAATTTTGACAAGGCCCTTTGTTAATTAGTTAATAGGCTATTAGGTTCAGTTGGGCTTCTTGTAGCAAGCTCTCCAACCTCTCCTATAGTCTGAGCCGTATGGTAGTCTAGTGGACAGGATAGCTAATGGCCCTTAGGCCTGTTTGGGGATGTTTGCAACCGTTTAGATGCGAGGCACAATAAGCCGTATTTGGTTCTAGAACCTTATTTAGGATAACATATCTGGCTTCAAGATACCCCATAGGGACATTTAGTACTTGTTTGGGATAGGATATGCTTGGTTGGTTATAGGGATAGCCATTGGATTCAAATTTTGATAAAAAAGGGTGCCTAACAGATTTGAACCCTATACCTTGTACTCTAATTGTAAGTGCTCTACTAGGCTAAAGCATCCCAATGTTATTCTTTTTATATTGGTTTATTTTATACAGATTTAAAAGGATTGAAGTTAACTATAATGATTTTGCTATTAGCAAAATTAATGAAAGTATGATGCCTGCAAGAGTTGAACCCTAGTCCTTGGATTCAATTGGCACACACTCCACTATAGGGCTATATGCTAAATTGATGTTATAATTTAACTGCAATCAATTTTAAATGTAGTGATTAAATTCCTTATTGAATTTATTATGATTATTTGCATGTATATAATTTTTACATGCTAAATTGAGTGAATAATAATATTATTCTTAAAATTGTTTCTAGTTTCTTGCAATAATGTTGAGTGATCGATAAAATTTTAATTAATTAAGGAATAGCCCCAACATCCTTAGTTAGTTTAAATTATATATTAAGTTTTTAAGATCACATTTAACAACATTAAATGTAATTAAAATCATATGAAATGTAATCGATCTCATCCTACAGGAATTTTTATTATATTTTGTATGATTAATTAGGATGAGATATCAAATTATCATTTCTAATTTATCCTTATGGATTAGGAAAAGGAATATGATTTGATAGTCTTATCATTAGATTATTTAAATATAATCGAGTAAAACTTTAGCCCACATGTGTTTCAAGGTCTTCAGATTCACATTCTGCATGATTTACTGATAAAACATGTCATTGTAAATTCCTTCTGCCTCACCCATTAATGGGCATGTATATTTAACATTTACAATTATTCAACCTACAAATATTTTTTATTTTAAGTGTGATATTCCCGAACTAGGGTGATAACTAGGTTGTAATGCAAACGAGAGAAAGCCTTCACATTTGGGATGGATGGATATTCACTACGCTATACAAAAGATGAATTAATCTCATTACCGAAACTAGCATCAAGAAAGCTAGCCTGAATCTATGAAAATGGGAGAGGTCCAACTGTAAACTCATGCTCATAAAGACTAGATATTCACGGGTATTCTTGGTTTTATCAGCAAAATCTGGAGCAAAGTCAAACCACTTCGAAGCTACTTTGATTTGTTAGCTTGCAACTTCTGACAAAGCCCTTGCCAACACCTTAATTATACAGTTTTCATCCACCAAGCTCATCGGAATAAGAAGAGTGTATGATCATATCATGCTCATGAAGGATATATCGGTTCAACTTAAGACATTAGAAGATACCATCTCGGAAACTTTCCTTGTTCATTTTATATTGAACATTCTACTCTAACAGTACAGTCCCTTCAAAATCTCTTACAACACACAATGATAAATGGTCAATTGATGAATTGTTGACCATGTGTGTGCAAAAGGAGTGAAGGTTAATGATGAAAGAGGGTGAAAATGTTAACTTGACCACTTTTGGAAAGAAAATGAAGGATCAAGCTAAACGAAAGGGAAAGATTCATGTTCATCCAAGCATAAAGAAAGAGTAAAACTTTTTTTTTTCTGTAAGAAGAAGGATTGCTCAAAATTTAAGATCTAGCTTAATAAAGGTATAACTACTAGAAAAATTGATTTTAGCTACTACAAAAAGGTAGTAGCTAAACTATTTATTTTAATAGCTAAATTTTTTTAGCTACTAAATAGCTACTACAGGACATAGTAGCAAAATTCCTTGTAGCTGCTTTCACTCTGAAGGCTACTACTAGTAGCTATTATTAGCACGCTTTAGAAACTACAAAGATGTCAGAGCCAATTTAGCTACTAAAAATTATAGTAGTTAAAATAAAAAATGTAGTAGCTAATTTATGTAAGGAGGCGACTATATATAGATACTACTTAGCTACTATATTACGTAGTAGCTTAATAGCTACCAACAATAGTAGTAGTTAATGTAAAGAATGTAATAGCTAACAAAGTGAAAAGGACGATTGTTTATAGCTACTAATAGCTACTCGCCAATAATAGTAGCTAAAATTGAGAATTTAGTTTGATTAAAACAATATATAGCTACTACTAGCCGGCTACATGACGTAGTAGCTATTTAGTGACCGAACTAGTTAGTAGCTATATTATAGCTATATAGCTACCGACATGTAGCTATATAGAGAAGTATTTAGTGGCTGAAAAATGTAGTAGCTAATAAGCGTAGCTACTAGCTACTATATTAGTAGCAAATTGTAATAGCTATTTAATAATTATTTTTTTGTGTATTAACAAAAGTAGCTATTTAGCTACTAAGTTAGTAGCTAAATAGTAGTAGCTATGTGGTTAAAAAAATTTAGTAGTTAAGCAGAGTAGCTATTTAACTATTGTGTTAGTAGCTTAATAGTAATAGCTATTTAGCGATTAATTTTTGTAGTAGTTATGTAGTGTGGCTATTTAGCTACTGAGTTAATAGCTAAACAGTAATAGCTATTTAGTGACTAAACTAAGGTAGTAGCTAAATTTATAATTAAATTAATTAAAATAATTTAATTAATTAATTAATTAAATTATTAGAACCTTAAAAGAAATAATAAAAAATTAAAATGAAATAAAAATTATAAGATCCTATTACCGCAAAAAAATAATGTCCATCGAATAAAATAAACCCAAATAACATGTATTAAATCCCATGTTCTAGATAGCTATACAAAAGAGACCAAAAAATTTCAATGTGAATGTACCACATATCACCGATAGGGATCATCCGTAGCGTCTATCCGTAGGGGGTCATCCACATGTGGAGCTATGAAGCACGAGGAGACTGCGGTCGATCGAGTAAAGCCCTCAATAGAGCCTTAACTTCATCAAGTCATCTCGGGCAGCATTCTAACTAGTATCCACTTCTCTCGCACCCGTCGAACCTCGGCCCCAGAGCCACGCTTCACGCGTACCCAAGATCAGCCCCTAGATGAGCATGCAAAGGAAATGGTGCGATGGGCCACTGTATGCTAGTCAAGATCGTCACCTAGCGTTCGTATATGAGCGATGCTACTGGGGCTGCCACAACTCGTAGTATGCCGTATCTCTCGTCAATAGGGAGTGCAAGAAATTCTCTCCTCAACCTTCATCTATTTGTATCTATCTCAGATTTCTTATATAATACCTTCCCAGAAAATTGGAATAGATATTCGCATTAATATATGAATGTATAAATAAAAAAACTTGAAATAATATAATATACTTTTAATTTAGTTACCCCGATTTGGCAAGCCCTCTCATCAACCCACAGATGAGGTACGCCAGAAGCAAAGCCAAGTTAATGGATCTAGATAAGGGATTATTTCTTCCTATTCTTTCTCCTATATATTAATATTAGTAAAATTAGAAGATATATTTGTTATGATCTTACAAATCAAAATAAAATTAAAGCAAGAGTTCTAAGTACTTACAATCCTCCTAACATGCTCTAAGAATGAATTGGAACCCCTAGTGTGTGTTGAAGGTCCTGTGCCTAGTCTAGCCTTCTCGATTCAGCGGTTCAGAGACATTCAATCTGATCGAGCCCGAAACTCTGCAGTACCCCATGCTTCATTCCACTTAGCCTAGATGGACTCCGTAACATGCACTAGTCTCTCATGTTTCCTCCACTTATTCAAATTATCTATATACCTAGACTTGGCAAGCACCTCCCAAGTTGCTTTGATGTTACCCTCCATCTCGGCATCCCATGAGAAATATTTCTATAAAGAAAGGTAATACTCACTCATAAGGGCACGAAATAAATGTTAAAATAATTAATAATGATATTTCTAAGGAAATTTCGGCAGAGTTTCCTTTGTACTGGCAACAATCCAACCTAATAAAAAAACATATTAAATACTTGCAATATAATAAGACACTTATATAATATTCCTCAACTAATCCAATACCAACAAACACAACACTTCATATATCCAATTTGTCATGTACACATTTTACATATAAAGGCTATAAGTGAATGAGTTATACCTTGAAATATTCCTAATAAAAGTATTTTATTTCTTTTGTGATCGTGCTCCATTTATACCCTTCAATGTCAACTTGCTCCTCGAAACGGAGGATGTGAGACGCTGCATCGCGTAAGACTCGACAAACCTAAAAGCATGCAAATATCAATTTTCACACATAAAAAAAATTTAAGAACCATAATCTAAAATATTTCAATATATTATGTTCACTTACCTCCCATTCTCCACAATCAAACGAGTCCTATCAAATGCTAAGGTTACAGCTGTAGACATGGTCGATGGTGTAGACCCAACTGGTAGTGAAGGTGTGCTCTCTCGTAGCTTATGTCGACGAAGTCGAATGCATCGAAGATGATTCCGTAGATGGTCGTATGGATAAGGTACGCAATTCCTCTAGTGGAGTGGTACTAGCTAGACCCTCTGCATGGGATAGTGTACCCCCGCGACGTCCGCCCTGTCCTCTACCGCGACCTCCCCTCTCATTTGATCCTCAACCTCGCATGTCTACAATAGAATATATAAACATGTTAGTACAAGTTTATGAAAAAAATAATAATAAAACATATGTGAAAAATTATGAACATGATGTAAATCACCCACTAATCATTATCATTATCATTTGGTTCTTTTGAATCAGATTCAAATTTTGATTCATTCTCCATTTTAGTTTCCAACTCCGAATCAATTTGTATTATTGTTCCATTAGGATCGACCAAGGGCATTGGTTCATAAGAGACAACCTCTATTGCATGAAATTGCATATCATCCTCTTGGAATGGTTAGGCTTCAGGTGGTGGATGAATTATTCCAGATGATTGAGGAATTTCCATAATGTACAGCTCGTGCTTTTATTTTATTAACAACCCACCAATCGGCTCAATCTCGTCTCAAGCTAGGATATGGATAATAATACATCTGAGTCGCTTGTTGAGCCAAAACAAAAGGTTCATACTTGTTAAATCTACGTCGATGGTTTACCTCTACAATGTTATATTTAGGATGAACCCTTGTCCCAATATTCAGTGTTGGATCAAACCATTCACACTTGAACATCGTTCGCCGACGTCGTACCTAAGATATCGCAACTCTACAACTTCTCGTAAGCTGACCATAGTAGTCATTCTCATGATGATCACTATAGTTGTATCCCTTTGATGCATGCCATTATTCATCGTGACCTCTTCTCTCGGGTCCATGTCCCATTGGAGCGGAATTTATATCCATTTACAAAATACCCTAGATATGTTCTGGCAGCCCTTAAAGGTCGCTTTTAGCAAGTTCCTTTTGAGTCAGGTGTTCATGATATTATTTGAAGGATTGTTCACCTATATAAATTAAAGTGATATGGTTAATATAAGTATGGGTATATATATATATATATGAAAGAGTAATTTTTAAGTGGCATACTACCATTACTTACATATGTATTGAACCAAGAGGTGAATTCCTTTTCTAGTAGTGTATCTATTTCGTTATCAATTATGTCCACTCGACTTTTGCATAGCTCATCAGTATAAATCCTTATAAACCAAATTATTTACATAGTCATATTATAGATAACTACATAAAAAAAAATGCAAAAGTTGATTAGTTACACACATTATCTAATCAACAAGGAATACTTACTTATTATATGGATCCTACTTTTGAGCAATTCAACAATATATAGGCTTGACTCTTCCAATAATAGTTGCCTCGATGTGGCCTGTCCAAATGTTCGTCTAGGATATTTGAAAATAGATAATGTCTCCTCGTTTTCCTCCTAATTCTCTCCACAAACATCATTATTTCGCGGCACCCTTGTGTGTACATGCTCCTCAAAATAGTATGAACAAAATAATGAAGCTTCTAGCAATGCATATTGAACCTTCAACACTTGCCTTATTTTTCACATTATTTTTTAGCTTACTTACAAAATCTACATTATATGTCTCGATTGGTCATTTGCATAAGTGAAAAGTAAGTAATCATAGTAACAAAGAATTACCTCTCGAAAGGATACATCCATCGATATTACACTGACCCTTCGTAAGTGTACATGGACACTTTATCTTGTTACCATCCATCCATTCGGGTTTACTACATGCGAATTCTATGAATTCCTCCAAACCAACCAAAAACTTTAGGTTTAAGAGACCATTTATGAGCCTAGAATACATCCAAATTCGATTTGAAGCCATTTTATATGTTGAGCTTGACAATTGTAGACAACATTAGGGAATAAGTCAATATTTTATAAGAAAAGAAATCCATGAAAAGCAATTGTTGCATGTAACATACTCTACTAGAAAATTGAAAAGACTTAATTATGAAACATTTAGTGTAGATTACAAGTATGTCATTGAACTTCTTACTATAAGTTAGGTGGTGGTTCTTATCCCATTTAGAAAGGCATAATTCCTACTAGTCAATTACTTCGTGTTTTATTCTCTATTTTGAGAAAATTCTAGCAGCATTTTCCCTTAGTTCTCCAAGTACGTGATTTGATTAAGGTATAAACACAATATTAGTTACTTAGCTAACTAGCTAATATTATATCACCTTATCCAAATATGTACCAAGAGAACAAAAAGGAATGATTGTCTGAATCTCTCACTATAGAAAAAACACTACTAAATCACTTAGTAGACATTATATATTTCTAACCTATCCAAACGGACAATTCAAACATCATTTGTAGACAAATTATCAATCATATGATAGACATATAAATTGTAAAATTAAGATTGGCTCAACAAGAAAGCCATTTTCATAATTTTACAATTTATCTTCTTTAGTACATGATATGATAATTTATCATGCAATGATACTTGAACGGGAGAACTAAGATTTTTCATGTATGTAATTAATCTAAGGCGTAAAAAACTATCATGTATTACTTGTAGGCTCAAAACAGGGTAGCTTGTGGAAGTCTCGGAAAATGGACCATAACTTGAGTTATAGAGGTTCAATTTGGGTGATTCAAAAGCCTAACATCAAGTTTTCAGAAGCAACTACAATTTCTACGAAGGATACTAGTCTAATTTCCCTTTTTTTCTTGACCAAAAATCAGTCCCAAAATCTGGACAGTATGTAGGGTCAAAATAGGGCAGCCTGTAGCAGTCCTGGAAAATGAACCATAACTTGAGTTATAGAGATCCAATTTGGGTGATTCAAAATCCTAACATCAAGTTCTCAGATGCAGCTACAATTTCCACAAGGATACTAGTCCCATTTCCCTCTTTTTCCCAATCGAAAATCAGTCCCAAAATATAGACAGTATATAGAGTCAAAACAAAGTAGCCTGTAGTAGTCTCGGAATGGACCATAACTTGAGTTATAGAGGTCCAATTTGGGTGATTCAAAATCCTAACATCAAGTTCTCAGATGCAGCTACAATTTCCATGAAGGACACTAGTCCAATTTCCCTCTTTTTTGTTCCGAAAATCAGTCCCCAATTGAGCTATAAAATAGCTCACAAACCAGCCATGAAAAGGGTCATAAAACAGTCCCCAATTGAGCTATATAACAGCCCACAAACCAGCCATAAAACAACCATAAAAGGGTTCCAAAACAGTCCCCAATTGAGCCATAAAACAAGGCACAAAAGCTGGAAATAAGGCACAAATGCTAGAAATAAGGCACAAACAGTCCCTTAAGTCCAAAACCATTTAAATCAGCCCCCTTAAGGTAGAAATAAACCAAACTAGGAAGAACCCTACCTCTTGAAGCGTAGTAGCATGAGTAGGAAGCCTCCCTAGCACGAAATCCTTGATTTCCCTAAATCCCCTGTGAAACCCCGAGAAAATCCAATTTTCTCAAAAAGGGGTAAAATCGTGATTTCGGTAAAAATCCGAGATTTTTCTAGACCTCGATTACCAAACTGGACTTCTCGTTGAAATCGCTCCTCGCTTAAATTAGTAACCACGCCGACTTCGCTGGATTCCTAGGTGGTCCCGATTAATGCCGAGGCGTATGCCTGATGACACATGGCAGTGTTGCATGCCATTAAGACCTCAAGAGCAAGACACTTGCATAAAAGGAATGCACTACATTTGAACACATGGTACGAATTCATTATTCACAATGGTACCAATGTAGTTAGATTTGATTTACAAAAGTTATGACATGAATAAAAGAAAAAATGAGGAAAATGGGATAGCCACACATTTGGCTTAAGGAAGGAGGGAGGAAACTTCCCTCCTTTCACCCATACGGTCACGCTCCAAAAAGGCGAGAGAGATTCAAAGTTATAAAGGAGGAAACAGGGAGAAAATGGTTATAAAAGAAAAGCAGTTCTGCAAGGCAAAATGACGGGAAAAATGAAATGTTAAGAGAAAGAAAACGTGAGGGAGAAGAGAGAAAGAGATCCAGAAGCTTCAAATTTTATTTTTTAGTGAGAGAGAGTCTTCCTTCTCTCTAGAAGTGTAGGCGATCCGACCGTCGGAATTCGTCGGGACAAGAAGCTAAGTTGCTCTACGCGGAGAGGACAACGCGTGGACACCGGATATGAGGAGTTTCGACAAACTCCGTGAAGTAGGGGTTTCATCCTACTTGTTTTACTCTTGATTTAAGTGTTTTGTGATGTTTGTGTTGGTTTGAGGCCGTGAGTGGCCGTTTGATCGGCCCCAAATCTTGGAACCGAAATGTGTAAATTTTAGGGGTCGTATAAGGCCCGTGGACAAGGTGGGACTCGGCTTGGGAGCCTCGATCATAATTTGTTAAATAAATTATGTTTTGGTGAGTAAGAGACCGGAAATAGGAATGAAATTCGGTTCCACCAAGAGGGAATCAATGAGATAGAGGGAGTGGGCTGCCCGTGATGCCTCACTTCAGCCTTATTTGGGACTGTGAAAACAAATTCCAGCTTTGTATGAAATGGACCATAAATGTCCATGTGTTTTGGCATGGGAATTGTTTGATGTGAATGGCTTGGTATGTGTGGAAATAGATAGGTTAAGACATGGTTTGTGTAAAAACAATGACACAATTATATGGAATTAAATTGTGCTTGTAAGCCATTGGAGATGATAATGTAAATTGCCCGCGAACTAAATCGCGGATGGATGTGATGTGTTGAATTAAATGTGTAATTGTATTGATTGAAATATGCATATTGACATATTGTATAAATGGTTTTGAAATGGCATACTTACTTTTACATGCACCGGTAACCTAGAAGTAGGTGTGAGTGCATGACATGATTTTTGTAAAAACGGACATGGTTGCGAAAGGAATTTCACAGGATGATATTCCGGAGAATTGGGTTGGGAGATGGGCCAACAGATCATTTCGGATGAGGACCATGACTGTTTCGGAAAGCTCACCAACCACTCGCCTGAGGGTAGTCCCATATTTCTTTACCGATATTTTCGTAGTATATTTCGTTAGAAAAAGAGTTTTGTTTTGAAAATGATTATTTCTCATACATGGCTTAGGCAAATGTGAGTGAGTCGGTGATGACTCGTGACATGGGGTGATCATGTAAACATTCAAGTAGGATCACATATTTACTTGAGTGTGTGTTTATTTTGGAGCATTGCATATGCATTTAGGTGGAGAGTAACCCATTTAGGGTGATTCCAGACCTACTAGCGATACCCCGGGCCGTGCGACTATTTTTTTCGTGCACATGTGGGTGTTCGAGAAGACAAATTTCATTTAGGAGGCCGATTTTGAGAAGCCGGTTTGTGGCTTTTATGGTTTGGATATAACATGTACAGAATTGTAGATTTTAATATATGTTTGTATACAAAGTGTAATCAACTATTGACTATCGGGAGATAATTGGAATATAGTTGTACTATTTGTTTTATGAGTATTGTTTCTACGAGCCCAAGAGGCATTTTTACTGTGTACGCGCTTCCCGTGATACGAGACGATAGATTTTCAGGGCTGACGGCATCAACTGACCTCGAAATTTGGGGCGTCATTATCCCCTCCTTTTGGATATTCGGCAGTGAAATCCCTCCTTTTTGTTGCGTACGCTGGCCCCTCAGTCTTGTGTATGAACTTTGACTCTGGCTCGACGTAATTTAAATCGACGAAACCCCCGATCAAGCCGAGAGAAAGTTTGGATTTTCTCTAATTTCCTCTCCCTTTTCCCTCTCTCCTGTAACAGCAGCCAAAAATGCCCTTTTATGCCAAAAAGTCCCTTTGTTCTAACTTTTCCAACTTAAATGCTTGGCCCATGTCGGGCCACGTGTCCTCGACTTACTCGGATCCGTTTTAGCTCCGAAACGATTTATTTCGTCCCGATTGAAGCTCAAATTATTTTTAAATGAACTTTACTAAAATTATTTTTCAAAAACAAGATTTTTCTCAAAAATCTGGTTTTTTGGGTCCACCTAGCATTCGTCGCCTCGAAATCGTGAAAATTCCGACTATCTTGGAATTCGACGAAATTTGTCCAGGTAACTAGATTTCGCGAGACGAATCCAATGGTGAGGTTCGTTTCATAATCTGAAATCTAGAAATTTTCCAGGTTTGCGACCTGTACTATTATGACAATTTATCGTTTTGCCATTTTTAAGAAAAATTCAAATTCACTCGGATTTTACAACTTAGATATTTTTAGTTTATAAAATTTATTGTAAAATGTAAAATTAAATAATCGTAATAATTCTAATTACTTTATTAAGCATTAATTTGTTATTAAAATAATTTAATATTTAAATTTGCCAAACACTTAAATATTATATTTTTATATCATTTAGTTAAATATTATTTTTAAAATTTATATTACTTTTTTAAAATTATAATTCAATATGTACAAATTGATTCTATTTTTTTAATATTCCATATAATTGATTTTTTAGAAGTTATAAATCTTTAAAAGTTGAATCCAAACTTGTTATAATTCTAGAGAAGCTACACTCTTTGAATTACATTTAAAAGTTATAAATATTTTTTAAAAAAACATCCAAACTTTTTTTTTAATTTTATGACTCGACTTTGGAAAGCTATGAAATTTAGCTATCACATTTAGCTACTCATTAACAATGTGGCATTTATTCGCTACTACATAGCTACTACTTAGTAGCCAAATTAATATGTTAAGCACAAATAGAAGCTAAATAGTAGCGATTTAGCTACTACCAACAATGTAGTAGCTACTTAGCTATTACTTAGTAGCTACGATTTTGGCTTGGTAGTATTTCAGCTTCTAAATAGTAGTTGTGTAGTAGCTATTTAGCTACTAACATCAATGCAGTAGTTATAAAGTAACCATTTAGCGACTTAAACAAATGTAGTTGCTATATAGTAGCTCTTTAGCTACTAGATAGCTACTACTTAGAGCATCTCCAAAGGGCTCAACAAATAGCTATTTTTAGCTATTTGTTTAGTCACCTGAAAAACATGTGGGCTCTAACCGCTTTGCTACCCGCCGCGATTTTGCCTCCCTCACCTCTCCTCAACAAATGTAGCTAACAAGCCGCCAGATCTTTCCCCTCCCAAAAATCCCCTCAGCCAACGGTCTCTACATCCACTAGGATCCGGCAAATGGGACACCACCAGCCCACCAAAACCCAAAGACCATCACCCTCGGCATTGTTGATTGTAGCCAGAGGAGTGATTCGTCAGAGGTGGTTGGCAAAATGACGAATCGTGATGGTGTCTGAATTCTGATGAATCGTCTCGCTAAGATCGGCGTAAAAACGTCTACAACATCCTCAATCCTTCTCCCTCTTCCTCTTCTTACATCTCCCTCTCTTTCTTCGCTACATCAACAACCAGACCCCATCTGCTTTCAAACTTGTTCTTCACAAAGGTTTTTTTTCTTTTTTGGTCCTTCTATTTCATTTTATTTTCTCCTTTTGGTTTCCTTCTTACCTCAATATTTCATCTTTTAACTCTGTATTTGTGTTTGATTGTTTTATTCTGGTGTTGTTTTCCAGTTTTGTTCGTTGTGTCGTAATTGATTGTTTCATTGAAAATGGCAATGACCCATGAAGCTATGTTCCCAATGGATGCTTTTAAGGGTTTTGTAATTTGTTGGGATGTCGCAAATGGAAAATTTATGGTTCTAATTTTGTTTTATATCTTTGATGGCGAATTGGTTAATCCCTGCTCAGGTGTTCGGCGTAAAAACCCCAATCAAGTGCAGAAAAACTTAATTCATGAAATCTTAAAAGATTTATTTTTTGTGCAAGGGGTTGAATGGGCCAATTTTAAATGATGTAGAAAGTAGAAGGAAAATACTATTGTCCTTTTTGTTGTATTATCCAAAAATTTTGTCTGATATGTCATATTGGCGTTGCCTTGTATTTTGATTTTATTGTTTCTTTGCAAAATTAAGGGTAGTTGCAAATTTGCAATATGGTTTCAGGATATGGGGAAGAAACAAGTATATAACATGTAGAACAACTTTTCCAGTGGAAATTTTATGAGGGGAAAATTTTTATTGAAATGATGGTTCCTTAGGTATCTTTCATAACACCACAGATTTTGTAGGATGGTTCAAGCTGACAGTCACAAACATGGCTCAGTATGCTTTATAATTGTAATAAATTGTAAGTTATTGATGGCCAGAAATTTCCATAGGCTTTTTTATGCCTCTGGGTGTGGTTTAATTTATGGGAATGGGATGAAGTGCAGTGAAGCTCCTCACTGATACTATTATTGTTAATGTTTGGGTGATGAGTAAAAAACTCATTGGGTTTTTAATCTATTTTTCTAATTTATATTACAATATGAATGCTGATTAATATGCAGAAACATGGATATTTTACTCAAATTTTATTTTGCAGGAAATTACAACTGAATTAAAAGCCCCAACAAGAACCAGAAGAAACCAGTCTAATAGCAGGGATGAGGTCGCGACGCATAAATGAAGTCGCGACAAGAAACACTTCAATTCAGTTATTTCCAGGTCACGACACCACCAAGACTAGTCTTGAGGGAGAAATGGAAGGCTGCGTCAAGCTAAGTCGTGATAGGAAATTAAGGTTGTGACCAGAAATACCAAAGCACCCAACAAGAGACATTAAGTAATTGCCAGAAGGTGCCAAGCTGAGACAAAAAGAACATTCAAGGAAGAATCTGAGGTCGCGACGCCAAATGAAGACAATGTAGGTCGCAACATAAACTTGAGGTCGCGACGTTGATCAGTTGATGAAGCCACAGACGAGGTCTCTGTAGGAAAACTGAGGTTGCGACTAGTCCTTAAAGGGAAGACTCAACTCGAGGTCACAACGCGGCTTTTTGTGCTATACTACAAACTCGAATCGTGGGGTCTCTACATGGAGGTTTTCAGGTTGCGACTAAATGTAAGTTGAAGAACCAAAGGGAGGTTGCAACCAATCATTCAGGTCACAACTACATTTAAGCAACTGAGACATAAACCTATCAGAAAAAGAGCAACCATGAGGTCGCGATGCCATTGGTGTCTCCGCGATCGGAAATGCAGGCCGGAGTAAGGAGAATAGTCAGCAACTAAAAATTGGGTTGCTAATGGCGAAGGCAAGGAATATCACTGAGGTTGTAACCCGCCTTGTTTCAGCCACGACCAAAATTCGGCACTGATGAGGATAGAAGGTCGCCACAAAGATGATAGGTGTCGCTACTAAGTATATGTAACTGAGACAAAGACAAGGGGCAGCAAGGTAACAAAGAGGTTGCGACGTGCTTTTGAGGTTGTGACCGGAAATGCTGTGATAAGAGAAATTACTTAGTCGCAACCTGTTATCGGGGTGCCGCGATGGGCAACATGGCGTGACGTAAGATCAAACAAAGAGGTCGCAACTGTAAAAGAAGCTTCATGACCTAGAACCAAGAGGTGGCAATAGAAATGCGGTTCGCAACCTCGAAATTAAGGTCGCGGCTAATGCATCGTAGCGGTACATCAAAGAGCAATGACGTGACCTGTATCGACGTCAACTCCTGAAAACAATTAAGTCAACGAGGTCGAGACTCCATTCTGAGGTCACGACCACTAATCAAGGCTTGTAAGAAATCTAGTCCCAACTGAAGATGTTAGGTCGCAACTCAACAAGTGCAGAAACAAAAGGAATAGACATTGCGACCTATATCCAAGGTCACGACCAGCTTAACAGACAGATGAGATAATCCAGGTCGCGACTCCATTTTGAGGTCGTGACCTGAAACAGCAGACTGGGCCTTTCTTTAAGGAATTTCACTTGGAGTTTTGAAATTTAGGCCCAATTTTGGAACTTATAAATAGACACACGCAGCTTTGAAAAAAAAAAGAAGGGAAGGAACAGAACTTTACTTTTGAACTTTTCCATTTTTTTTTTGGAGTCCAGAACTTGGGAAAGAAGAAACCCATTGTATATTTTAGAGTAGATTTTTCTTTTCTTTTTCTTTTTCTTTTTCTGGATCTGAACCAGCAATCTGTTGGAATGTTGAAGTTGGATTAAATTTTTCCTTATTCTCTTACAACAACTGCTTGACGGAAATGAAATTTAGACAATTTCTAGATTTTGTTTCTTTCGCTCTTACAATTGTAAAGTAAGTGTAAATTGATCAATGCTCCATTATAGTTAGTAAAGGCCTTGGCCGCACAAATTGCACCAGACATTCGCTTGCCCACAATCTTTTCCCCGCACAAATCAAAAGAAATTATCTGGGTTGAGATTTATTTGGTTGATATTGTGCGCAAATCTACTTGTTCTCAATAATAGCATCGAATACACTTCCAGTGTTAAGAACCTACTCTGATTTCCAAGAGGCCCTCTGAGGGACACATATATGGAATTTCCTGAGAGTTGGGAATATTCCACTAGTGTGTATGTTAGACTATCATTGACGAACTAATGAGCCTTTGAGTTCATCTGATAAACACTCCATTTCGCTTCATAATTGAAGCAGAAGACATCACTTGGTCAATTTGAATGATTAGAGATTTCACCATTAATTTTGGAAAAATCCTCGAACCTTCAAGTAGCGTAGATCTAATCGGCAGCGGGAAATAACCAGATTATACGGATGTTATCAATCGTTGTGAGCCAACTAATCTGGTCTTGGGTTGGTAAAACATCTGCAGTCTTCAACACTGGGTATGAAGTATTGAGAAAGAAAAATACCCAGATCTTGAGAAGAATGAGCAAAATTACAAGTAGCTGGTTAGATCTTTGTCTTCGAAAGAAGTAAGGATATCTAATCAGTGAAGTATGGAGAGATCCATTTTCATTAATAGACCACACCCATCCGTATGTATCGTAGTATCATGTTTTATTGTGCACTGACTGCTTCACAATATTCCCTTTTTTTAGTGTTCATTCTTCAACAGAAGCTTATTCAAATTCGCTTTATTTTTATACTTTTGCCTGTTCATTATTTTTGTTAATTAGATTTTAAAATTGATTTTAAAAGATATTTCTATACGATCTAGAATTTTACGTGTTAAGAGATTCAGATAGTATGGATCTTGGAGTAGTTGGGGTATTGAATTTTCATATTTTTTGCTAATCCCTCGTAGTCCATACCGGGATCTACATCCATTTACTACTCGTATGGATCTCCATCATGTTAGTTCTGGGGATTAAAACAATTTTCAATTACATATAAAGCTTCGTTTTATCAAGTTATATCCAAAGTGCAATTCCAAGTTGACAAAGATGCAAGAGAGTTGTAAGACTCTTGTAACTATGTTAATTTGAAGGTTCTTGGGCCCCAGATGTTCACGTGTGCAAACACTATAGCCATGGCCAAAGTTAATCATTGAGCTCTAAGCATTTGAGTCACTTAAAATTGTCGGAGTAAATTTATCCTTTGCTGTGCACGACCCTGATGTGTTCAGCACAGTTATTAGTGGCTCGTAATTTTTTGGTATTTGAGACACTTTGGTAATGCTATTGGTTATTGATCATATTAAGTTGTTTATCGTGATTTTGTATTTAAAGATAATTTTTATATTAATATCATGAGGAAAAACTCCATGTTGTTCCACCTTTAATCCTTCCAAAGTAGTGGCTGTTCGTTCTTGCTGTTTCTTGTTAGAATTAATATGCCCACATTAGGTAACTTGATTCAGGATTATTACTTTAAGCCCCCTATTTGGATTTGGTGTCAATTCTTTTCTATGCATGTATATAGATATTACTTTTATGTAGTTAACCTTTATGCACCATTTTTCATCAAACAATGTGTAGGTTTTTTTGATGGATGAACACATGATATTGCGTCACTAATCTATTGGAATGAGGGAACAAACTTTAGGTGGGTTTAACACTCAAATCCAAGAGAACAAATAAGTCGCCCTCACCAATATCACCTTAAATAGAATCAACCACCAAAAAGTTTTGAGGCGGCAACTTTTCAATTGATGAGGACTTAGTTTTAATCTCGGGTTGGCTGAATATTAGTGTGGATGTTAAAAAGGGAATGAGCAAAATCTAAAAGGTATCGGGCAAAGGGTTCGGGAGTACCAACAAATACAAACCCCGCCGATTGTAATCGAAATCAAGTTTCGATGAATTCGGTTATCGACATTCAACTAGCCACCAATAAATTTTGTGGCTGTTTTGACCAAATTGAAAGGTTGAATCAAAGTGGTATGACTGAGAAAGACAAGATAAGGAGTGTACTTTTTAATTTCATATGTGAAAATATTATTATGATACATAATATTATTGTACAATTTTCTTTTATGATACGTATCATTATTGTACAATTTTCAGGTCTGTGATGCAAAGAAAGTGTACAAGGAACTTCATAAATCCTATTTTCCATTTGAACATTGTTGGAATGAGTTACATTATAACCCAAAATGGATGGAGGATTCTCAGTCCAAGAAACAAAAAACAAAAAGTGGTGCAACTCCTAGCAGCTCTAATCCTTCAACACCAGAATCGGTAAACATAGAAGACGACAGTGGGGGCTTGGAGAGGCCAATTGGAAGGAAGGCTGCGAAAGAGCGAGCAAGAAAGTCAAAGAGAAAACTCTCTAAAGACGATAATTCATGTTCAACCTATTTCATGAAATTGTTTGAAGAAATGAAGGAGGAGAAAAAGAAGATGGCGGAGAAGAAAGTCACTTACATGGAAAAAATGGTGGTTGCCGAACAAGAGAAGTTAGTTGTTGAACAAGAGAAGGTGGCTATTGAACAAGAGAAGGTACAAACTCGAGCAAATGGAGGAACGTAAAATAATGTTATAGATACGAGTGTCATGCCTCCGATTCAAGCTGAATATTTTAAGCGCCTCCATATGGAAATCGTGGCAAAGAATATGTAGTTTTTTCTTATTCATCGACTAGCAACTTATGTTATTGATCTAGATGGAAATCATGACTGAATATTTGGTTTTATTTTTTTTATTTGACTGTTTTTATTTGAGTGCAATGACCTTTGATTTCTTATTAGTTATGTTATTGATTTAAAAGGGATGACTATGATGCAAACTTGGAATTAAATTACATGAAAGAATTTAATAAAGAAAAGAAAATTAAAGTACCAAAAAGCAAGCCTAACTTGGAATTAAAGACCATAATAGTTCAAATTCTACATTAAGTTTTTCATAGCATATTACTGCTTAAAACATTCCATGCATATTCCACGTGTGCTCGACTAAACTGGGGCCTGGAGTATCGAATGAGTGTCTCCGTCTCGAATACGATGTTGAGTATGAATAAATTGAAGTGCTCAACCCGTCTCGATAATATCAATGTAGGAGTAGGAATTCCATCCGACATCATAATCTGTAAGTCCATTTCATTATTGTCCTCTCATCCTCGACAATCATGTTATGCAATTATTATGCATGCCTTCATAATATTCTGCACTTCAAGTTTCCCAAACGTGCGTGTCCACTTTAACTATAGCAACCAGGCTTGGAGCACCCAAAAGCTCTCAACATCCTTTGGTTGACTCTGAGCTTGTGCAAAAATGTATTTGCTTATTGCCTCTCGACATGAAATCGCTTTTGATAAACGTGGCCCACTTTTTGGATATATACCATCAGCAAGATAATATCCCATAGTATAATCATTTCCTATCGACGTATAATTAACCAAAGGAGCCCTACCTTCCGAAAGAAGAGTGTCGTAAGAGCAAGTTCTAGCACATTTATATCATTGTGGGATCCAGGTAACCCAAAAAAGGCATGCCAAATCCATAGATCATATGAAGCCACCACTTCTAAAATAATTGTTGGTTCATTAACATGACCAGAGTACATACCTTTACATGCCGTTGGACAATTCTTCCATCTCCAATGCATGTAGTCAATGCTACCTAGCATCCCCGAAAACCCACGTCTCTCACCAATTGCTAATAATCAAGCAATGTCTGCATTGTTTGGTGACCTGAGGTACTTATTAGAATAAATTGCTACTATGGCCGATACAAATCTTTGCAGACTTTCTATGGCAGTGCTTTCGCCGATCCTCACATAATCATCAACAACATTTGCTGCAACTCCATAGGCAAAGTTAATTTTATAAATGGGCAAATATGACAAACCAATGTTTCCAACAGCATCATTTTTTTGGACAAAATATGGATCATAAACTTCCATGTTGGATAGAATACGAATGAAAAGTGATCGATTCATTCGAAACCTCCTTCGAAATAAATTTGGGGGATAGGTAGGTGATTTAGCAAAATAATCGCGATAAAGTCTCTCATGCCCTTCAACTTGATTGCGAAAAATAACATAATGACCTTGAATAGAACAAGGACGTATTGCGTAACTATTTCGGTGACAGTTCGCTCCATTGCCATAGCAAGAATCCGGCTAACATCTCCCTAACTCACTACCGGAGTCAAAAACACTAAGAATAATCTTCCATTTACCATCGTAGTTCATAACAAAGAAATTTGAGTTCAATACTAGTAAACAAATTTGAGCTATATGACAATGAGAAAGAGGGAGGTCTTATTTATACATTTTTAAAAATATGACCGTTGTAAATGGGTCGTTGTAAATATAATCATATAAATATGACCGTTGTAACATAGTCATTGTAAATACATGAAATTCATTGAAAATTTAAAGATTAAAATTTGATGACGGCACGACGCTGTCATCATTATGGCACTTACGTATATGTGCAATGGCATTTTTTAATTATATTATTGAAAGTTAGTTAAAGTTAGTTGAAGTAGTAAGCTATTTTGCTGAGCGTGGTTGGAGTGAATTTTAAAAAGTTAGTTAAAGTTATGGCACTTACGTGTTATGCAATGTGGCATTTTTTAATTATATTATTGAAAGTTAGTTAAAGTTAGTTGAAGTAGTAAGCTATTTTGCTGAGCGTGGTTGGAGTGAATTTTAAAAAGTTGCTAGCTAAAATAGTGAATTGAATATTTAAATATATTTTAAGTAGCTATTTTGTTGAGTGTGGTTGGAGATGCTCTTAGTAGCTAAATTAGTATGTTAGCTATTAAGTAGTAGCTATATAGTAGCTATTTAGCTACTACCAACAATGTAGTAACTATTCAACTACTTCATAGCTAATACTTAGTAGCTACGGTTTTTGACTTGTTGGTGTTTTAGCTTCTAAATAGTATCTATGTAGTAGTTATTTGGTGACTAACAACAATTTAATAGCTATTTAACAACTAAAAATGTAATATCTAAATAGCTACTACATAGCTACTACTTAATAGCCAAATTGATATGTTAGCTACTAAATAGTAGCTATTTAGCTATTACCAACAATGTAGTAGCTACGTAGCTACTACATAGCTACTACTTAGTAGCCAAGGTTTTGGCTTGGTAGTATTTTAGCTTGTAAATAGTAGATGTGTAGTAGCTATTTAGCGACTACCATCAATTTATCAGCTATATAGTAGCTATTTAGCTACTATTTTGCTACTGCTATTAGTAGCTAACATTAACGAAACCACTTTTTGCTACTACATAGTAGCTATTTAGTAGTTAAGCCTAACACTTTTTATACTAGTAGCTATTTAGTAGCTATGTAGTAGTTAAATAGCTACTAAGTGACAGTGGTAGCTAATTTTAGTAGCTATTTTAGGATTTTCTAGTAGTTATACTCAATTTTATTTTGTCTCTTATGAATCCAATATTTAATGTTAATCATAAAATATGGTGGATTGATTCTAGTTCTACAATCCATGTTTCCAATACCTTATATGTGACGCCCCGAATCCCGGGAGTCCGTTGACAACCCGTCAACCCGCGGAAAACCTGTGTGTATCATATCATGAGACCCATACATCAATACTCACAAAAAATCTAACCAACTATATTACAATAGTTCAAGAGTTGATTACATCACTCTTAATACAACATATATTAAAATTGAGAATTCTAATATATGTTTTACAAAATAAATACCAAAGTTCACATGCCCGCTTTTCTCAAAGTCGCTTAACGAGCCGCCTTCCCGAACACCCCCTCGCACTAAATAACGTTCAACAAGGTGAGTAATGCCCAAAAGAGTTGAATTATCCTACATGGGTACCTAAGTGCACATGCAATGATTCAACACAAACACACTCAAGCAAATACATGATCCTACTTGAATGTCTACATGATATGGATGACAATACGACTCACCCTTTCCCACTTCTTGAGCCCTCACTCACTCCCTCACACATGCCTAAGCCAAATGTGAGAAAAACACTGTTTTTAAAATAAAAGGTTTTTGTTCTCGAAAACATATTATCGAGTTTCGGTAAAATCTATTAGACAATCCTTCGAGGCGAATTGTTGGGTAATTTTTCCGAAACAGTCATGGGTTTGCCTCCGAGATGAACTATTGGACAACTCTCCAAGGAAATTCTTCGGAAAATCTTTCATTGAAATTCCTTTCACAACCATTTTCCTTTCTATTTTCTTTCATGTCATGCACTCGTGACCTTATCGTACGCTCTAAATGGTGCCCCTGCAGGCATATGGAATGCATTATGCCACTTCCAAACAATTCATGCTAATATATCTCAATCATGCATATATTAATAAATTCACATACTAATCACATGTTATTTATTTATATCAATAACATCAACATTAGCTCTCATCGGCTAATTAATAATCCAATTCTAATGGCTCACACACAATTATATTTTTATATAATTCAAACACTCATGTTAACACACTAAATTTTCATGCATTAACAATTTCTTTCCACACAATTCAAGCCATTCATTTCAAGCAATTTCATGCAAATAACACATGGACATTTTTTTATCCAATTATGCAAACCGGGACTGTTTTTAATAGTCCCAATCTGAGCAAAGGGGTTGTTCGCGCCTTCACTAGCACTCCGCTCCACTTTGTGGAACCGAAATCCATGGCCATTTCTGGCCCAACAACACCAAAACCATAATTTAAAACACAATTATAATACAAGGGGACCATTTTCATCCTGGGATCAGTCTGGGACTGTCTAAAACAGGTCCCAAAAATTCCAACATTTAAGTCCCAAGCCGGGACACCAAATTAAAACTAGCCATTCACGCCTCAAACACTCCAAATCTCACTAACAAAGCTCTTAAACAAAGATTAAATCAAGTAGAGAAAACCTCTACCTCCCGGAGCTGTCGAAACTCCTAAAACCGGTGCCTCCACGCTGCATTTTTGCCACGTAGAACGCCTTGCTTCTTGGCTCGACGCCGACCGACGGTCCGAAATGAGAAATCTTAGGTGCTGGAATTTCTCTCTCTAATTTGATTTCCACTGCACGTATTCTACCCAAAGCCAAGAGAATTGTTCTTTTTCTTTGTTTTATTCCTCTGTGGTCCCTCACTCTGCCAATTCTGTCACCCCACGCATTGGATGGTGATTACCTTATCCACTTTATCTCACCCAATTCCTCGGACATTTTCCTTCACTGTAGACGCCACATTCACGGGCCCTACACTGGTACCGTCGACTCATTCTACACCGACACGCCGCACACCGCCAACCACTCAAACGCCGCCGTTCGTCCCGCACTACGCCGGCCGCCGCGAAAAACGTGTGCAAATTTCACCGTCTCGAATTCAACGAAATTCGACGCGGATAGCTAGGATTTCGCGAGACGATTCCAACCGATTCCAACTAAGTGCGTTCCGCTTCATCATCCGAGATCTAGAAAATTCCTGATTTTGACCAATTACCATTTTACCCTTTTAAGAAAATTAGTTTTTCTGTGGTTTCACATAGTATCGCAACTGAGCCGTTACTCGAGTTTCTGGCCGCAAAGCCGCGCCGCTCGCCGTGAGCTAAACGAGCCGCAGCCTGGCTTCCACTTAGGCTTGATAAATCGCTCTACGTCACGGACCCATCCGGTCGAACGAGGCTTCCGCCTACTGCCTCCCACCGGCGTGATCCGGGTCTTCACTGCGATCCCGACTGTGCCGCTTAGTGAAATGCCCGATCATGTGTCCCTGATATCGATGTAATGGATCCTCAAGCCTAGATCCAATGACATGGATGGCAAATGCTGAACTCTCGCAGCCGCTAAGGAGGCGCCGACGATGAAGACTACCGAGCTCTAGTGAATCCCAGTCAGTCATCGGGGGACCGCACTCAGATCTCAAGATCCCCGCCCAGAGCTTTAGCCACTCCACGATAGCCGGCTGTGCCTACGACTCAGATGTTCCAAAGCAGGATAGCGTGAAGAAGGCGCCCAAAGGGGACGTCAGGCCGACATATCGGGTACGACTCCATCGGTACGATCTGGCCGATCTCGTGTACAAGAACCGACACATAAATATGAGGGTATCGGGGCTCCCGCGGGAAACCATGTATAGCCGCGGCCATGAGCTTAGACAAGGTTTGCCATTCAGCATCAGGGCAAATGCACCAATTCACCGATACGATCAATTCACCGATGAACTAGATCCAATCTCAACTGGGGTATCGGGGCCCCCTTGATACTGCATCGACTTAACCCAGAGCATCTAGGCTGGTACGGGCAAAGGCATCAAGTGGTGATCGCTGGTGGGGTTTCATAGAGGAAACAAGGAGCCGAAGATCTGGATCGTTTGTAGACTCGTGTAACGCCTGGAGTGCCACCGTCAACCGGTATGAAAATTGGGGCCGACTTGCCTTCGACATGGTGGGTAGATTCGGACTTCGGGTCCACAGCCAAAGCTACTGTCAAATTAATCATGTGCATCTTTAGTCGAGGGCGGTGGCCAATCCAACTATGTGCAAAGATATTGCCAACAGTTTCGTTGTTACTAATGAGTTTGCTTGCGTATCTTTGTTGATGTATTATTTCTTTATTTAGATAATTGATTAAAACGAATCATGTTTCTTATTCAATGATTTCGTGTATCTTATTTCTTCACTAGCAATTTCTACTTGTTTTACCCTATTTCATAATTTTTCAAATAGTCAAGTTTCACAAAGGAATTCTCGCGTAATCCGTAGCGGAAACAAATGTCAAGGAGGCGCTTTTAACAACTTTAAGATCAATTGCTAAATCAATCAGGTAAAACAAATCCCATAGAAAATTATTTCCTTTAATTGATGTATTTGTTATCGATTGATTACAAAAAGTTAAAAGTATATGGATCGAAAGCTTGAGGATTGACATAATACAAACTTGTATAGGCTCTGATTGGGCTTGAGCCGAGGTTAAGCTCGAGTCTGCTCATATGGAAAACGAGCCTAATGAGCCTGCCAAGCTTTTTTTTTTAAATCAAGCCAAGCTTGAGCCTAATTTTAAGCTCGCTCAAAAGCTCGCTTCGCTCTATCTCATTCATAAATTAACAAGCCTAGCTCGAAATGTTCAAAGCTCGGCTCGGCTCGGCTCGTTACCATCCCTAGTTTCACATTATAGGGTATGCAAAACCTAAGAAAGACTATGGGAAGTGAACAATACATCTATTCAGGCAGCAAGATGAGTTCACATGTGGAAGCCATTACCACTTGCAGCCTTGTTTTAAGCAGCAATTTCATTTTATAATTGGAAAAGACATTTTATGTTCCAAGTTTTTCTAGGAATTTAATTTCAATTTCAAGACTTATACCTTTAGGATTTTCCTTTAACTTTTTAGATTTTAGTTTTAGTTTATCCAATAAATCTAAGGTTATTGGTTATGATACATTGTCTGATAGTCTTTTCCATATTCAATTACAAAATGATGTCACGTATAATTCTATGCATGTTACTGTTGTATTAAAAATGTGTTGTGGATGAGGAATCCTCTATGTTATGGCACCAGAGATTGGGAACATCTCCATTGAAAAAAAAATGAAGAAATTGGTTAATGAATGGGTACTTAGTACTTTGGATTTTGCTGATTTTGAGACTTGTTTGCATTGCATTAAAGGCAAGCAAACTAACAAGTTTAAAAAGGGTGCAAAGAGGAGCATAAACCTATTAGAGATTATGCATACTAACATTTTTTGTCATGACATGGATGCAAATAGTCCGAAATACTTTATTACCTTCACAGATGATTATTCACAATATATGTATCTCGAGTTACTTCGTTCCAAAGATGAAGCTTTAGACGCCTTTAAAGTTTTTAAGGTTGAAGTAGAGAATCAATGTGTAAAACACATTAAGATAGGGAGATCATATAGAGGTGGAGAGTACTATGGTAAATACACGAAGAATGGACAAGCTCCTGGTTCATTTGTGAAGTTTCTTCAAGAAAATGGGATTGTTACCCAACACACTATGCCTTGTTCTCCGGATCGGAATGGTGCAACAGAAAGAATAAATCAAACTTTAAATGTACATGGTAAGGAGTATGAGGAGTAATACAAAACTACCTCAATTCTTGTGGATTGAAGCTCTAAAGACAACAATGTATATATTAAATTGAGTTCTAACCAAGGTTATCCCTAAGACGCCTTTTGAGTTATTCAAAGGTTGAAAACCGAGTTTGCGACATATACGCATTAGGGAATGCCCGTATGAAATGAGAATTTATGACCCACAAGAAAAGAAGCTAGACCCAAGGACCATAGTGGGTATTTCATTGGATAAGCTGAAAAGTCCAAGGGGTATAGATTTTATTATCCATGTCACAACACTAGGATTGTGGAATCAAGAAATGAAAAATTTCTTGAGAATGACTTGATTAGTGGGAGCGATCAGTTTCAAGACATTGTTTTTGAGAAAGATCATAATGAAGGTCAACCCTCTTATTCAAGTGATAGATTGATTGTCACACCCTTCAAGTACAACCAAGTGTGAGACAACTAGTTCCTCAAGTTCCACATACTGCTGATATTGATCTTGTAGATCAAGTTGCCAATGAGGAAATTCCAGAAATTGTTGAACAACCAATTGAGCAACAAGTTGATCAACAAATTCCTCAAGAGAATCATGAAACAACATTAAGAAGATCTATAAGAGTTAGGAAATCAGCAATTCCTAATGATTATAGTGTATTTACAAGAATTGGACTATAACGTTGGAGCTAAAAATGATCTAGAAACGTTTTACAAGCCATGAATTCTAAGGAATCTAACTCGTGGTACATACATGAGTTAAGAAAATGATTCTATGGTATATAATCGGAAGTCTAGAATTCATTGTTGCTTGATGGTGTCAAAGTCATCAGATAAAACGGGTCTTTAAAATAAAAAATGATCCATTAGCAACATTGGCATAAGGCAAGACTCATCACAAAGTATATTCACCGTGCTGTGAACTCCACTACATGGAGACCTTTTCTCTTGTATCTAAGAAAGATTCTCTTATAATAATCATGGCATTGGTTACCCATTTTGACGTTGATTTACATCAAATGGATGTGCAAATAACATTCCTTAATGGTAATCTAGAGGAAGAGGTTTACATGAAATAACCTGAAGGATTCTCCTCTAGTGAAGGTGAGCATTGAGTTTGCAAGCTTAATAAATCCATAATCAATTAAAATAAGCGTCCCGTCAATGGTATTTGAAATTCCACTAAGTCATTGCTTCATTTGGTTTTGAAGAGAATATCTTGGATCAATATATATACCAGAAGGTTAGTAGAAGTAAGATTTGCTTGTGTTACATGTTGATGATATTCTGCTTGCATCAAATGATAAGAGTTTGTTATATGAGGTGAAACAATTTCTCTCAAAGAGCTTTGATATAAAGGATATGGGTGAGGTATCTTATGTCATTGGCATTAAGATCCATAGGGAAAGATTTCGAGGCATTTTGGGTTTGTCTCAGGAGACCTATATCAATAAAGTTTTAGAGAGATTTAAAATGAAAAATTGTTCATCAAGTGTAGCACCCATTTTGAAGGGTAACAGATTTGATTTGAATCAATGCCCTAAAAATGATTTCGAATGGGAACACATGAAGAACATTCCACATGCTTCATATGTTGGAAGCCTGATGTATGCTTAGGTCTGTATAGGACCTGACATTGCATTTGTTGTTGGTATTAGGAAGATATCAAAGTTATCCAGGTGTTGACCATTGGAGAACTGCAAAGAAGGTGATGAGATACCTTCAAGGAACAAAATATTACATGCTTATATAGATGAACGAATAGCTTGAAGGTGATTGGCTACTCCGATGTAGACTTTGATGGTTGTGTTGATTCTTGAAAATTAATGTTTGGTTATATTTTCAAGCTAGTTGATGGAGTTGTATCTTGGAGAAGTGCGAAGCAAATCTTGACTGCCACTTCCACTATAGAAGCTAAGTTCGTGTCCTGTTTTGAGGCAAGCTCGCATGGTTTTGATTTGATGACTTTGTTGGATCAAACTTTGTCATTTGAATTGCTAATGTGAAAACCCATAAATAAGCTAACTGTCGACAACACAATTACACTTCGCAACAAGTCGACGACAAAATACACCGTAATAGGTCGGCGACAAAATATGCCACAATAGGTTGGTGACAAAAATACGAAAAACAAAAACAAAGGAAAAATAAAGGTAAACCCAGATCGATGAGACTGAATATATCGCAACAGGTCGGCGACAAAATATGTTGTAACTGGTTGATGACAAAAACATGAAAAAACAAAGGAAAAATAAAGGCAAACCCAAATGAGTGTGGAAGAAACCACTTTATTGGAAAAGAACCCAGATCTGGGAAGAAAATGATGGAACGAGTGATTTCATGCCAAGAATGGAAAAAAAAAAATCACACCTCCTGTAAAACCCTGGTAAATTTGAATTTTTTTGAAAAAGGGCAAAGTAGTAAATTGTCACTACGATATAGGTTGCAGACTTGAAATTTCCTAAATCTTAGATGACGAAACGAACTCTCATCAAGTTGATTCTTCTCACAAATCTAGTTACCTGACAAATTTCGCTCTGATTCGAAAGATAATTAGGATTTTTTCACGTTTGGGGCTTACTAGTGTCTCTGTGACCCCCAAAAACGAGATTTTTAAGAAAATTTCGAATTTTGGAAAATAATTAAATAGTCTATAAAATAATTGAATTTAATCCAAAGACGAAATTAATCAAGCTGAGGCAAAACAAAACCCGAATACGGTAGACACGTGGTGCGACGTGAACCAAGTGTTTAAAGTATGTGTTGGTTTAAATCATATTTCGGGACGTAAAATCTCATTTTCTGCTGGGAAAAACCGTGGGAGAGAAAGAGGGAGAGGAAGAGAGCACCCAAGCCTTATTTCTTCGATCCTTGGAGTTCGGTTGGTCGGAATTCGTTGGGCTAAGAACTAAAGTTCATCGCCTTGATGAGGGCTTCACATGTGTACCAAAAAAGAGGGATTTCACCGAAGATCCAAAGGAGGAGATTTGGGGAAATCAAAGTTTTCGGGTTAAGGAGGTGTTCTTAAGACCTCTTACGTTTCTACTACGCTTCAAGAGGTAGGGATTCTTCATGCTTTGGTTTATTTCCACTATTTCAAATGCTTTAAGGATGATTTAGGGCCAATTGGCCTCATTTTCTCTAAAGGTCATGGCTCGATTTAGCCTCGTTTTAAGGGCCGTTAGACCGCTTGACGCTTTATGGTCTCTTTGTGGCCTAGTTTGCGGGCCGATTTTGTGGTATGATTTGTGAGTGAGTGTTTATGGCATGTTCAAAGAATTGTTTTATAGGCTAGCTGGGATTGTTTAAAACGATTTATAGTCGCTTATGGCTTGTTTATAGGTCAGCTTTGTAAGTCGGTTTGAATATTTGTGGAAATGTCCAAAAATTGTTTTAGTGGGTCGCTTGATAAAGAGAAAACTTCGATTGTTATGGGCTTGAGCTTACCCAAAATTTTAAAGGTTTGTTTCACTAGTTTTGCGTTTCTAATAAGGGGTCAGTTATAAGATTTACATGCCACACTTTGCCTCGGCGTGTTGGGTTGGGTATATCGTTGACGGTGAGCAACACGTTTCTGGCTGGTTGCTATTTGATAAAATGTTAATATATGTGTTTTATTGACATCATGCTGGAAGGTTTAATTCCGATATTATATGCATGTGATATAATTATCCATGATGTATGATGAATTGTATGAATTAAATGTCCATATGACATTTATTACATATGTGACATGGCATTGACATGCAATGGTACATTACATTGCATATGCATGAGAACATCATATTTCATTGGTGTGAGTGCATTTTTGAGATCAAACACCACATTTGGTGATTGATGAGTGGGCTTGGTACAGTTGGACGAAGTCCAACAGAGTCACACTATTGCATGACATGGAAAAACTCATGTCGGGTAATAGCAAGAAGGGTTAGACACTCACTCGGGTGAAATACCCGGTTACTGGTTAATACACTCTAATGGTGAAAGTCCAAAAAGTGTGTATACTCAGGCTCTACTTCAGGAGACTCTCGAAAACTCGTCGAAAAGACACATGAGTTTTGCATACGAAATGATCATTCGAGAATGGTATTCAACAAGTTTCGCTTATAAACACATGATTTTATTTTGAAAAGGATAATTGGATATAATCCATCAATGACAGATTTTATCACACATTGGCATTGCATTGTGTGGTAAGAGTTGGTTAAGATTTGGAGTATGGTACATGAATGAATCTCATCTCATTTCATAGCATGGCATGTAGAATTCCAACCTAGAATTGCATATTCTTATTTTGAATTGTTGATGTGAATATGAATTGTCAAATGTGAGCAATGTATGTGCACTTAGGTGAGGGGTAGCCTATATATGAATTACTTTATTGGGCGTGACTCACCCTATATGGGAAAAACATTTCAGGTGCTGGATATACGCCGGTGGGCAGCTCTCATTCGGGGGCGCAAGGGTGAAGAAAGCCAACTTGTAGCTTTTATGATTCTTTTTGTAAAATTTTTGGAACAAACTAGTTTTGACATGTACATTTATGTAAAAGAGTTGTAATTGAATTCATATGAATTGTTTTTATTAATATAGTCTTACATATTTTTATATAAATGTGGATAAATAAGCCTAGTGTGGTCAATTTTTACGGTAACAGACCCGATGCGTTGTCGTTATATCAGGCCTCACTAGTGTTATTTATATTGTGTGTTGAGTTTCGATAGAGCTCTTGCACAAAGGAGACTTTGTCCAATTTTTGTTAAATTATGGATCATGATAAATGGGACAACAACGGTGTGGTATCGAATTATACGATATCTATAGGCATTCCACGAGTTGATGGGTAATGAACGGACCCCCGAATATTGGGGCGTCACACCTTCTTTCTAATGAACAAGAACCTGAAAGAGATAGCAGAGGGAAGAGCGATTAGGGTTTGACAAGTTTTCTTGTTTATTTTTTGAGAAAATTTATGAAAATATTGGAAAGGAAAAGTTGTCCTTACGTGGAAACAACGAAGCTGGTATGGATCCGAAAAGGAAAATAATTAAGTGATGTAAGGAAATCTTCCAAGAATTAGGGAAAGTGAGAATTTTAGCGAAGTTTTGGATTTCAAACACTAAGGTGGCGTTTGTTTTTTGACTAACGCTCATCGTAATTTTTTCAGCCTTAATGTTTTCAATAAGACTTAATAAAGACAAGATGTCGCTTTGTTTTAATATTTATCTCTATTAAGGATTAAGTTGTTAGTTTCCATTGATCCTAATAATTATTTTTATAATTTATTTTATTCGTGTTATTTAAAAATAATAATAATAATTTATTATTATTATTATCATTTTATTATGCAACACGATGAAAAAGTGAAGAATAAATTTAAATAATACAAATGAATCGTGATAAATACTGATTTTGAAAATTTATATAAAATACATCCTTAATCCATTTATCTTTAATATTCCATTTGAGAAGAGGTGGGATGAGCACAAAACCTACTTACACTAAAGTTATTTTTGGTTTCCTGAAAATTGAGGGATATATATATATATATATATATATATATATATATATATATATATATATATATATATATATATATATATATATATATATATATATATATATATATTATTTTTTATTCTAAATTTTTTATTTATCTTAAAACTATCAAAAAGCATGTGAATCTTTCAAAATAATTTTACTTAACGTGCTGCGAATAATATTATAAAACGCAAAATTTTAAAGCACTATATTTTCGCATACTATAAGAAATAGCATTTAAAATAAGGAATGAACTATTTTGTACTGAAAGATTTAAAATCACGCAATAATGTAGCCTTTTTTCTGAATGAAAAAGCTAAATTTTTCTTTTGGCTTTTGTTTCAAATTTATTTTTCAAAAAATTTCAACATGCTGAGCGAAAATAACAAATTACCGAACGTTAAAAGCAAATTGCTTTCCGCATTCAGCCAAAAAAACAAACAGGGCCTAAGTTTCCTTTTAGGATTTTCTTCTAAATTGAGTGCAGGGGATTATTATTGTAATTCATATATATCAAATGTTTATAACTATTATTGCATAGTCCAAAACCATCTAAAATATTTTTTATTGACAATAAAGAGTTACAATATATGTAGTTGACTCCTCCTCTTTTTTGGAAGTCTATCTTTTAAATTTTAAAATGCTCTACAAATTGGGCTAAACATATGGACTTTGTATAATTAAAATATTAAAGACAATTCAAATATTGTATTAAAAAAAGACAGTTTTAATGTTATATTTTTGTTTTAAATTAATTAAATTATTGTCTCAATTTTGTTTTTGTTTTTTTAAATATGGTTGCTTATTTTATTCTAAAAAATAATTTAATTTTTATTTTGATCTTGATCTTGATTTTTATTTTGCACATACTTTTATTTTAATAAAATCTTATAAAATTTGAGATAGTAAAATAATAATTATATATATATATATATATATATATATATATATATATATATATATATATATATATATATATATATATATATATATAATTCAAGTTGTGAGAAATACTTTTATTATTTGAAAATAAAATTTTTATTTATAACTTTAAAAATAGGTTTAGGAGTTTTAAACTAAAATATATATATATATATATATATATATATATATATGTATATATATATATATATATATATAATTGTTGTGAGAAATACTTTTTTATTATTTGAAATAAAATTTTATTTTATAACTTTAAAAATAGGTTTAGGAGTTTTAAACTAAAAACTTTGTGAATTCATTCTAAATATATAATAAATTTTAAAAATAAACTTAAGATATTTAAAAATGGAATTTTGTTATGATCTCTTATTTGAGTCCCTAAAATTTTGAAAATGGCAATAAGCCCCGACTTTCTCAGAGGTCCCAAACAATTTTAAGTATTTATTTTTTTAATTTCTTTTTGCAGGACCCATCCCCAAGATTTTCCTCTGTGGCGCGGCCCAAGCTCTCTGCTCATTTGGTCAAATGAAATTATTTTTATCTTTCCTGAATATATTTTTGGTCCAATTCCCTGTGCTGCATGAATTATTTAGGTGTTTTTGGTTTCTAGCGTCACTCTTCTAGGTTTCTTTGCCCTCTGTTCGATTGGTAAGAAAATCGAAAGAATGGGAAATTTGAGCCTTATTTTCCTAGTTTTGGTCATATTTGAAAAAAAAAAAAAAAAATTTATAATACTACAGCATACCGTATTAGGCTCGTTTAGATGGATGGGGTTTTTGTTTTATACCGAAAGGAATACGCAGTGGAGAGTTTCTATTAGTGGTGGATGGGGAGCTGGAAAGGGCTTGGTGCTTTAAGGAAGTAACAGGTAGCTTTGGTGTGGGGGCTTGGAAGGTCAAGGCTTTTGAGTTAGTTTTCCACCACCCTTTCAAAGGAAATGGAAGGAGGATCAATTTTTGGAGAGATACATGAAGTAGTAATGAACCCTTTTATGTGTCTTTTCCACCCTTGTTTGCTCTAAGTCCAAAGAAGCTTGGCTTACAGATTTGTGGCGACATACTCCAAGGGATTGAGTGTGGACATCCGCTTTTTCTAGGCCTTTCAATGATTGAGAGTTGGAGTCCATGGAGTGGTTTCTTGCAAGTTTACAAGGCAAGAGGGTGGATGGGGAAGGGAGGACTTGGTGTTTAGGGCAGATTCAAAGAGAGGATCTTTCTTTGTTAAGTCTCTCTATTCTACCCTAGCGGAAGGAAGAATAGGGACTTTCCCAATTGGTGTGGGTTGGAATGCATAAGTGTCATGGAAGGTTAGATTTTTTGCTGAGTTATCCACTTAGGGGAGGGTTTTGATGTCAGACCAACTTCAAAAGAGGGGGTGGTCTTTAGCTAATAGATGTACCCTTTGTTACACTTAAGAGGAGACTACAGATCACATTCTTTTGTATTGTGGGAAGGCGAGGATGTTGTGGGGCTTGTGTTTTTTTAATTCAAAGTATGTTCGGTAATTCAGTCCACAGTTAGAGAGGCTTTGTTGGGGGTGGCATGGCTCCTTTGTGGGAAGAAAAAGGAAGAAATCTGGAGAGCTATGCCTTTGTGCCTCTTTTAGACTCTATAGAAAGAAATAGAAGATCCTTTGAGAATATAGAACTTTTAGTGCAAATACTGAAGTTTTTATTTTCGTGCAGCTTGGTTTCTTGGTCAAAATCATTCATAGAGAGTTCTCCTATGTCCTAAGTTGATTTTATTGATTGGTTAGGTTAGAGTAGGAAAGGAGGTTTTTTTTTTTTTGTTTGGTGCTTTTGACAGACGTTATGTGTACCATGTGTACTTTGGTGTACCTTTTTGGTGTTCTAATACTATCTTTATCTATAACAAAAGAAGAAAAAAATAACTTTGGGACCAGTTTGAGGGTCTTGGTTTGGTAGTTAGAACTAGAGGTTCATCAATGTGGGGGTTGAAATTATATCATCCCATTCCACAATATGAGAGAGAGGAGAGACTATCGTGTCTTTGTGGTATATGTCTTCTCTAGAGGTTTCCAAACCATCCTTCTACAATAGATATGAAAGTTATTATTTTGAAGCATTATAAAAGGCTTTATTTATCGCCAAATGATAAAAAGGTTGCTTGCGTTCTTGGATTTTCTCCTTGATTTCATTCTCATTTTTATAATTTTTTATCGCTTCTCTCCCTATTGTACTCCCAAACTCTTGGCACCTCATTGTTTTATGTGGCTAAACCTCTCATAGATAAAAGTGCTATATAAATAAATTGATTAAGTTTAATATAGATAAACAATGTTAATTTAGAATGTATTATTGAATCCTTGCTGTCTCATGTGGCTAACTTCCTATGGATTAAAGCACTACATGAATGGATCTATTATGTTTAAAACAGACAAACAAAGGTTGGTGGCCAGTTAGCCAGTCACATATAGCCTAGTGGCTGTTGGCTGTGTGAATGGTCAGTAAGCTCACCTACATTAGCATTGTGTTCGTAGCCTTATATAGTGTAGCTCACTGGTTTCACTCAAAGGCTGCTAACAACATTCCTATGATTTGTCATTCTTTATAGCCTATAAAAAAAATAAACAGACAAACAAAGGGTTGCATCATTTGCTTTGGGATTTTAGTTTAGCCTTTGTGGGTGACACTTTTCAACATATGAATGAATATGAAAAGACTTGTTAATTTGGAATTTAGTTGCTTATGCTATTTTAGGCAATATGTTGAAGGAGAAAAGTATGACATACAATATTATGCTGGGATGTGATGCTGCAAATTGAACTTTTTTCAGGAGCACCTTCATATGAAGACTAATTGGTTTATTCCATTCTCTTGTTGAAGAGCTGTGCCTTTACCTTTTAATCAGCATTTAATGTTAAATGCTTATTAGAAGTTTGAGCACTTACGTTTAACAGGTTGAAGCACAAACTCTTCAACAAGGCAATGGGAAATAAACCAATTAGTCTCTACATGAAGGTTGAGGTACTTTGTTTTTCTAGATCCTTTACTAACTGGAAGGTGAAGATGGTGGAAGATTTTTTGGCAAGGCGTTTTGGAAGGGGTGTGTGCAAATGTGGGGGATTTGGTGATTTGTACTGAAACAAGGAGTGGAAGTTTTCATCAGGTCTCTCTCTCTCTCATGCTTTAGAGCCGAGCACCTCTTTTTCCTGTTTCCATTAAGAGGCATATGAAAAGTGGGTGCAACCCGAGATTTGGTTTCTTTTCTGGGAGGCAACATGAGGTATAGTTTTTTAACATTGGACTTGATCCAAAAGAGACAGTGGGCTTTGGTGAATAAATGTTTTATGTGCCTTGAAAAGGAAGAAACAATAGGTCACCTGCTTCTTCATTGTGTGAAAATAGTGGTTTCTCTTAGGTGCTTCCTTCTTAGGTTAGAAAGAGTCGGCATCGAGAATAGTTCCTCTTCTTATCTTTTGGACAGTTGGGAAGGCGAGGAGTTGTTTGACTTTTGGTTGATGATGTGTTGTCGCTCCAAAGACTAAATTTCTCTTTGATCTACTCCCTTTGGTGAAAGAAAAAATTGTTTGTAGATGTTCATCCTCTACCCCTTGTTAGTTTTTTTGATTGGTTGGGCTCTTGTTGAGGTAGGTTTTGTGTTATTCTGTTTTGTTGTTTTCCTTTCCATTTTGCTTGCGTGGGTGGTGGGTGTATAGGTATTGTATGCATTGAGTCACTCTTATAGCTTCTCTTTTTAATATATATATTTTTTGATAAAATAAGCAAAAGAAGAAGAACAAAGCATAGAAAGCATCCCGCCAGGTATATAGGGCATATACAAAGGGAGCCCCACAACCTGTACAAAAAAGGGCTTAGAACAAAAACTTACCCATTATAGTACACGGAAGAGTAATCTAAAAAGGGTATGATCCATATTAGAAATAACACTATCACAAGAACTAAGAGACCTAATAAAAGAAGACTTCAGCCTGAACAAAGAAAACTGCACATCTTCAAAAACAGTAATGTTCCTTTCTTTCCAAATGCCCCAAAGGAGACAAAGAGCAACCATCCTCCAGAATTTTTTGTCCTCTTTCTGTGTAGAGAGGGTGATCCAGCCTAGAAAGAACTCAATCATCAAAGAGGGACAAACCCAGCCACCTTGGATAGAAAAGAGAAAAGTCCACAGACCCCAAATCTTGGGGCAGTAGAGAAGAATGTGCTCCAATCTCCAGCACTTTGATGCATGGAATGTGGTAGGCTGTATTGAACATTTTGATTGTTGCTATGGACAAAGCATGCCACATGAATTTGTCACCTTTTGGAGCTCATATGTGGCATTCTCTGACCTAAAGATTCAGCCTTTGCCCACAAAGGGGCATCACTTTCTGCCAGTGAGCTGCAACTAACTATCATCAGAATTTCAAATGGTAGTTTGCATTTTCTGTGTGCTACATAGATCTCTTTGGTTGGAAATGACATTTTCTAGTTCTAGCTGTGTAGAAAAAATAGTTAATATATTGTTTAACATAATGCTTTTTAATCTTTTGAGTGGCAGTCACTGAATATTAGAACCTAGGTGCCTGTCTGGTAACCGTTTTCGAGAATAAATGTGTTTTCCAGAACATAGAACCAATAAAACATGCTTGGTAATCAGGGACTGTCTTCTGTATTTTGTTCTTAAGAAGAGAAAATAGAAAACAAAGTGTTTCCAAATAACATCTTTAAGTTGTTTTCTGTTGTTTTTACTTGTTTTCTAAGAGCTATTTTAAAAAATATATATAACTATGGAACATGATTAAAAGTAAATCATGAGATATTAAAATTATTTTTAAAACATTAAAAACAAGTTAAAAACATTTGAAATTCTTAAATAGACTTTTGTTCTATAAAACATAGAAAATAATTTTCTAAAACTGTTCTAGAAACTATTTTTCAGATTTGTTTTTTAAAATAGTTATGAAAGAGTCCCTATTATTCCAGCTGGAATTATGAAACATAGGCATCTGTCAGAAATTTCTGGATACTGCAACAAGCAGAATGTACTCTTCTCCATTTTTTTTGTCTCAATTCCTGAACTTTTTGAAAATTGTAGCATCTTTCTTTTTCCCTTATTCTGCAATCTATTAATTGATTATTGGCGTTCGACATATACTTGATTATGACTGTGGATTATAAAAACAAGTTACCAACATTTTAAGTTCTCAAACAGACTGTCGAGAACAAGTTCTCATATACTTGTTGTAGAATATAAAAAGCAGGCTAAAAACATTTTAAGTTCTCAAATAGACTTTTGTTCTACATAAAATAGAAAACAAATTTCAAAATTGTTCTAAAAACTACTTTTCAGAACCTTTTTTTAAAATAGTTATGAAACAGGCCCCAGAATTCGAGCTGGAATTATGAAATATAGGCATCTATCAAAATTTCAAGATACTGCAATAAGCAGAATGTACTATTCTCCTATTTTTGTGTGTCAATTAACTTTTGAAAATTGTTTACTATTCTGGAATCTATTAATTGATCATCAGCATTCAAATATACTTGATTATGACAGTGGATTAGCAACATCAACTTCTTTTCAAACTAAATCTTATCCAACCTCACAAGTTTGCATTACAAATACACAAGTGCACTCCTTCCCGTTTGTCCATCTGTCAACCTATGTTATTTATGTCATGTAGGAAACTGTCTTTATGGCCTTTTGTGCCATCCTTATGCTGTTAATCTTGTCTTAAAATCTAGTGTAGCATTTGTGTTACGGAAAGCAGTAGGGTCAAGGTGGAATTCAACAACTGCTAGCTGCAGAACAAGGAGCTCAACACATTGTCAATGCTGCAGATGCGGTAGGCTTGCTACTTTTGTTTTGGCATATTTTCATATTCCCATTCTATCTTTATCTCAGTTTATAACTATAAATCTGTCAGACTCTTATCTATTTATAAGGCATAAATTTGTATGTGTTTGAAGGACAAGCTTTTCTATGTGGCCTGCATAGAACACCTTGCCGTGTGGTCTATCGTATGGCATTATGAATGGTTCTAGAATGTAAGTGAGGTATATATATTGATAGTTCAATTTGTTCAATGTTGTAAAGTCATTTCCATTATTTGCTTGTATGCTTTAATCTTCTTTATCTTCTTTTAATTTTGTGCTTTTATTCTATTTGATTATGACTTAAAATGAGCTTATCCTTTCATGCCTAGAAGCTCATGCCTCACTCTTATTGCTATTATCATTTTGATAAAGCTCTGACACCTAACACATTTGGAATATTTAATTCCTTAAGCCATTGCTTTTTCCTTTTAAAGCATTGGTTGCTGTGGTCAGTTCACGCCATCAATTTGACATGTTTCCCTAGAATTTTTTGAACATACAATTTCCACGTTGATAATGTAGAAGAGTAGCATGTGTTTAAATCCCATTCTATGAACAATGGCTGTTTAACAGTGAAATTATCGAATAAAAAATGGCTCCAAAGAAGTGAAATCTCTAAACAGAATCAGTTCATCTACCTTACAATAGTAGATACATCTTTATGGTAAGGAAAAATGCCTGGTCTTGATTACTAGAGGTATGTTGCATTTGCATGTGTAAAAGATATAGACAATTCTCAATTGTGGATACTATAAACAATCCATCTATAAATATGGTGGGTTGTGTGTGCGTCTAGGCAGTCTGATGAGAAGATAAACAGTGAGACTGGATCTCTCTTTTTGAGCTGGAGAATTCCATCATTTATGGAAGTGTCTCCTATAGATCTTGGCATGTGAAAGCATGAATATTCTTGTTTTTGTTGTTACAATTCAATGTAAACTTATAAACTAGTTTGCAAATCTTGTTTCTTATTTACTTTGGTTTTCTGCCTTCAGCAAAAATGGCTAGACTAAAACAAGCCAAAGAAGAGGCTGAAAAGGAGATTGCTGCTTACCGAGCCCAGGTTGAACTTGGGTTCCAGAAGAAATTGACTGAGGTAAATATAGGTTGTTACTGTCTAGTCTATTTATAAAGAACTGAATCAAGTTGAGCCATTAAGGCCTCTTATTTCTTAGCCCATAAGGGCATGTCACAACTGGGACTTCATGTTTGCCTTGAGAATTTGCATAGCAATGTGAACTCCCAAATGGTGAGGTGTTAAAATTCTGTAGGGTCTTTCAATGGTCTCAAGCTGGTTAGATCTTGATGATTCCTTGATCTGTGGCAATTTATTCCTTTCTCTAGAATTTAACTCTCTCTATTTCCTGTGGTTATCTGGTGACCGACCATACAACACAGAGTAGTGGAGACTCAGGTGCTAATGTTAAGCGCCTTGAACAAGAGACCGAGGCAAAGATTCATCACCTGAAAACAGAGGCTGGGAGAATATCACATGATGTTGTCCACATGCTTCTGAAGCATGTGACAACTGTGAAAAACTGAAACGATCTGCTTCGACTTCGATGATTACACAAGGTTTTTTTCCCTGAACCACTAAAATTTACTGCGGCAGATAGGATCCCATGTCCCATTGTTTACCCTTACTATGTATGAGCCAGTTATGGTTGAAAATAAAGAAAAACCAGTGTCCAATGCGTTCTTCATACAAGTATAGTCCATGATATTGATTTCCTGATTTTTGTATTTGGTGGCAGGCAATTTCACACTTTTATCCCTTTTTTTTTTCTTCTTAATTTCTGGGGGTTATAACCCAGACAGCACACATTGGGTACTAAGAATTTTATCCAATTCTATCTAGATGCTGATTTTATCATTCTAAAGGAACCGGACCCATGTTATTGAAGTACACATATCCAAAAAGGGGGGTGGGGGGGAGAGGAGGGGTCAAACTGTAGATGGAACATTTTGGAGTGGGATAGAGTGTAGTGGCAAAACGAATAATATCAATGGCTTAACCTGTATAGCCGACATGCTATCTTGCAATGAATAATGAATTATGGGAGGGGTCCAGTGACTAGGTACTATCATTTATGGACAACATTTGAGCCTGAACCCAAAATGCCACAGAAATTGGATGCCGGTGCATTTTGTTGGAATTGTAGTTGGAGAAACCGTGTTTTACAATTTTAGTAGCTGTCCCATTGTTGTTGGGATAATACTCTGTATTTAATATATATATACTTAGGGGTTTGTTTGATTACTATTTTTGATTTGAGAAATAACTAATAAGGAGAATAAGGAAAACACAAATATATATTTTTCTTGTTCTGAAAAACATAGATAATATAGAAAAACTTAATAACTTTGATTTCACCCCTTTCATCTTATTTTTTCTCAGATATGAGGTTTTTATTTTAATAAAAATAATTTTTTTCACACGATCGGGGTTTGGTTGTTTTTTCACGTTTTGTTGACTTATTGCATTGCTTTAACAACATTTGTCATTTAATTAGCTAGATGATAAAGCTCGATTCAATCTCATGATTTTAAACATTTTTTTATTATCAAACGCTATAGATCTCGAATCGACCGATTGCTACTAATTTGAATGTTACGTCATTTTTTAAAAATTTTAACAATTTTGATTATGTATTGTTATTGGTTATATTATTAACTTTGATCAATAAATTTATCAATTTAAGAAAAAAAAAAAAACTACGTGATTTCCAAAACAGTTCTGAAGAACAATTTTAGAAAACAGGAACTAAATAATCACTTAATCCCACTCATACAAAGATACAGACCTCATTTGAATTAAAATGGATGAAGTTTGAAATTATTTCTACTAACGAAGCTTGCTTTCCATTTAAGAATATAATCTTATATATATATATATATATATATATATATATATATATATATATAATTATTTTTTTCCTTTCTGTTCTCTTTAGACAAAATTTATTAGACAATGACAGATTTGTTGGTAAGACAGTGGCTCAGAGTTTTTTCTATTAATACAGAAAAAGATCTCTCTAAAAAACAGCAAAACGGGGTACCAAACTAAAACGTTACACAAAGGACAACGTTATTGAATGCCTTCCTTCCGTCCTCTACACAAACGACCGTTTTCCTTTCAATGTTGTCTGTCTGAGTGTCTCACATGCCCTGCCACCATTGGTTTATCTTTAGCCTGTGCTTTTTAACTAATTGCAGATATTTTACAAATAAAAAACTACTACTATTTTACCTGAAACTTAATTTCTTATTTACAGCTGGTCAAATAACAACAAAAGGGAGTTTTTAAGATTGTTTTTTCATCTTTACAAGCCTAACTTCATTGGTTAAAAGACTATTAAAAACATGACATGAGAAAGAGAAAAGTTCGAATATGGATGGAAGCAATTTACTACATTATATTAAAAAGTTATTACCTTTCAAAAAAAAAAAAAATTGTTCCTCTACCAAGGATAGGGGTTTCCCGGTAACCAAACAGAAAATCTAAGGTAAATTTAAGCTACATCCTCTTGCACAGAACAACGCACATGGGATAAATCATTAACGGGACCCAGACGACGGACCCACTACTGACTATATTTTTCATCTACCTGGGCGGTCTCGAGAGACTGAAAAAATGAGGGCGGCCGAAAATGAACAGAAAGTAGCAAATAATTGACGGATTACATCTCAAAAATGGTAGTGGGTTGGGACCCAGAACTATACATACATTGAACTTTCTGTTTGGTTGGACTAGATTAGGGATTGGGCCCATGAAATTTTGCATATCAGAGGAATAGGATTTAAAAATCTTGCAGATTAGAACACTCTCATTGGGCAGTTGGATGGGTATGTCACACCCATATGGGTAAACTGTGAGAGTCATTCAGATTAAATGGAGGACAGAGAGGTGACAAACCTATCCACGTGGTTGAGAATTTCTAGGACATTTTAGAGGCAGTAAAGAGTCTGAGACAAAGGGATCACTCTATTTTGTTCTCTCCCAAATGCCAAATTCATGAATCTCAAACTATAAATGCTACCATAATTTATAATGTAATTTAGTAACAGCTAAAATTTTGACGATAAACAAAACGAAAAATAGTTGAGGGTTGATTTAATTTGTTCAACCTTGAGTTTGTTTTTCAAGGATCATCGATGCGAGGATTAGTTAAGATACACGGAAACAGACTCCAACATCAATAGAAAGTCACTGAAACGGAAAAAAAAAAAAAAAAAACAAAAATCAAAGAACAGAAGTCAAATGCTTAATGACAACAGTAGATTGCATTTGATGCCATTGTTATGCTTGATGATGATCTTTAATTTAATAAATTCAGGCGTTGAAGCAAAGAGGACAAACGGGGAAGAGGACAGAAGTGATATCAGGAAAGAAAAATATTAGGATACTCTGCTAGTTTGGCACATTCAAGTAATCTATTCTACACATGCATGTATCCATATGGGTCACTGAACTGGCATCGACATTTTTTCACCGCTTAGTCCTTTTCTGTAATGCTCCAAATCTTGCTTGTTGGAAACATATGCTTTGCAGTCCCCTAATGACTTTTGGCAGCTTGGGGAAACAAAAGACAACAATATTTTAAAATCAAAATATGGTCAGCTGGGTTTTCGTTTTTGAAACATTTCTCCACACCCATTATCCAGAAGGAGTGATGAACTTCATCCACCATTAAAATAACCAAGAGTGGAGTTCAGTGAAAGAAATATTTAGGCAAAAAGAAGTGCAGAGCCTTGGCAACATCCACTAACAGCTGCTGATAAGTTACATTATGCAGTAATGACATGGATTGAGATTTGAATAACATTGCTGGGTTAAAAGCAAGTGGTCCAAATATCACCATTAGTCCAAATGGAATGACATCTTCTATGAGGAGAAAAAGGGAAAAAAGACCAGACTTTTCTTTTGTTTTGTATAAGATATGGTAGGAGCATTTGGTGGGTTCTCTTCTCCTCACCTTTTCTAGAATATATTTAACTTTTGGGCAAAAGTCAGAAAAAAAAAAAAATTTCACAGCAGAAGTTGAAGTGATAGGACTAGGAGGATTGGGCGGTTTTTCACTTTTTTTGAAGAACAAGTGAAAGTGAGAGAGAGAGAGAGAGAGAGGTGTCCAAGTCCAGAATACACATGTGAATGGCGCTGACAGGCGCATAAAGGATCCTTTTCCAGTCCCCTATAAGCTTGTAAGAGTTGTAACCACAGTGACGGTGCTAGGTAACTAATTTTCAGTACTTTGGAGAGTTTCAATGGTCATAACCAAACTGTAAAATGGCGTGCAACCCACGTTCCTTCATCACGTCATCACAGCACAACCACCATTAAACACCCGAGCTTCCTCGCCCATCTGTCTCATGCTACCTCTGATCCAAACCCCACTACGCCATGCCTATTCTCAACTCCCTCTCTCCACTTGTCCCTCTTCTCCTCCTCCTCCTCCTCCTCCTTATGTGCATTCCCTCTTCTGGGTTCGGATCCATGGGACCCATCTCCGCTGCTTTTGGCCAACATGGTTTCTTCTGCGCCATCGACGCCGGCGGCGAGCAGAACGTAATCTGCTGGGGGAAGAACAGTTCTTCCTCTCCCACCCCTTCTGCGTCTTTTAGCGACATTCCCCCCATGGCAGCTCTCTCTGGCGGAGGCGGATATCTCTGCGGCATTTTGGCGAACACGTCGCAGGCGTATTGTTGGGGCTTGGTTGCTTCAGGTATAAATCTCGTTCCTTCGGTGTTTCGGAATTCACTCGGCCCGCATATCGCGGCGGGGAAGAATCACGTGTGCGCTATTCGAGGTTCTTATTACTCCGATAACGATTCGGGTACTGTTGATTGCTGGGTCATAAGTCGAAAACCAAATAATAGTTTGGCTTCTATTGAGAACAGTAATTTTGTTGATCATTCTGTTAATAGTCTTGTTTTTAGGAAGGTTGTGTCTGGGGAGGGGTTTAGTTGTGGTGTTGTAAGAGAAGGAGGCATTGTTTGCTGGGGACCGAACGCCTCCATTTTGGAGGTCTCTGGGGTATCGGAGAATTTTAAAGCAATAGTTTCGGGAAAGCGTTCTCTTTGTGGGATTTCAGGGGTATCTGGCGAGGTGACGTGTTGGGGCGATAATGATACTTATGGTGTGCCTCCGATCGATACTGTTTCAGACACTGTCTGTTGCGCCAGCCACTTTTAGATTAGAGAAGGACATCACTGAAGTTGAGGTTGGGGAGCATTAATTCGGCACTGGTTCCAAAGGGTCCTGGGTTTATGGCGATTGCTTCATCTGATTTCACTAATTCAGGTATTAGGGAGGATGATTTGCACTTGCTTGCTGGAGCCAATTCATCACCGCCTGATTCTGATCCTCCATTGCAGCTGTGCAGTCCGGGACTTTGCTCTCCTGGTCCTTGTGATGAAGGGCAGTTTGCTTATAATGCGAGCATCCTCAATGAGCCGGATTTGACAAGCCTGTGTGTTCGAAAAGATCTAAGCATTTGTTCACCTTGTGGGTTGAATTGTTCTGAAGGGTTCTTCCAGTCTAGTTCATGCACCAAGAACGTAGACAGAGTATGCACAGCTTGTTCCCTTTGTCAGAATAGTTCTTGTTGGGATGTTTGTGGGCTTCAATCATCAGCAGAGATGAGGCAAAAGCAACGTCATCAGTTTGAAAGATTAGCACTCATAGTTGGGTCTTCTGTTTTGGGTTGCTTGTTGATATTAATTGGTTGGTGTCTTCTTCCTCGTTTAATTGGTACCAGAAATGAAGAAGGGGTTAACAAACAATTTACTTCCTGCATGGGTAAACCAGTGCTGGAATCTGACATCGATGCTGATTCAAATATTCCTGTGTCTGCTGCCCCATCTCTCGGAACAGCTCAAGTATTCCGGCTCTCAGAACTAAAGGATGCCACTAATGGGTTCAAGGAGTTTAATGAGCTTGGCAGGGGAAGCTATGGTTTTGTGTATAAAGCTATCCTCACAGATGGGCAGCAAGTAGCTGTCAAAAGGGCCAATGCTGCAACAATAATTCACACCAACAGCCGAGATTTTGAAATGAGTTGGAAATTTCAAAAGTTCGGCACTGTAATATTGTAAACTTGTTGGGTTAATACCAGAGATGTAGACTGTTTATGAGTTTATGCCCCATGGGACGTTCGCATTTAATTCCACCTCTCATGGTATTCTTTCTCCTCTGAGTTGGGGCCTTAGATTGAAGATTGCTATGCAGGCAGCAAAGGGGCTGGAGTATCTTCATAAGGAAGCTGTACCTCCTATTGTCCACAGAGATGTCAAGACATCAAATATTCTTTTGGATTCTGATTGGGGGGCGCGGATTGCGGATTTTGGGCTTCGTATTCCAAATGAACGGGATTTCAATGGAGACATGAAAAGTGATGTTTACAACTTCGGGATTGTGCTGCTGGAGATTCTCAGTGGTAGAAAGCTTATGACAGAGACTACATGCCACCAAATATAGTTGAGTGGGCAGTACCCCTCATTAGACAGAGCAAGGCTGCTGTCATCATTGATGGTTATACGGTTCTTCCAAGAAATGTTGAACCTCTACTTAAGCTTGCTGATATAGCAGAACTAGCTGTGAGGGAAACTCCTAGTGAGCGTCCCACCATGTCAGATGTGGCAATCTGGTTAGAGCAAATTGTGAAGGATGGATTGATTTCGTAGTTTTTAAGTTAGATATTTGATCCACATGTTGATCAAAATTCGATTGTTATACACAATTCCTGTCACTGCAGCTTTCGGTGAGTATCACTTTCTTGCAACAGTACATTTGTTATCAGCTTATTGAACATTATGTTGCTGGACTCTCCTCCCATTTTTCCTTGTTCTATTTTTGTTTATTTAAACATTGCAAAGTGGATGAGGCTGTTTTGTTGGGCCATACCATCTTCTTTGTTATTCTCTGGAAGTTTTGTACAATAACTTCACTGTTTTCTGTAAAGCTATGCCTTCTTGTATTTAAGAAACATATTTTCTTATGCCTGGAGAATGACCTGTATATGTCATGAAACCATCCCTTTGTGTTATGGCTTTAATTTCTGAATCTCACACTTAAGTGGTGAGAGCCAGGTTCTGATTACTTAGATCTTGTCTGCCAGTAACACTACTCTATTGGCTATAATCCTAGTGAGCTTTATTTCTCTCCTCTTCATTTTGATTCTAACTTATTTATTTTTTGTTTTGACTTTAACAATATCCTGAATTATCATTGTCATCATCTTGCCTGGAAGAAAGGACAAACACAACACGTGCACATTTTGAATTCTGAGAAGACAATGTGTGTGCTAAATAATAATAAACGGACAAAAAAGAGAAATAACATAGGTGTAAAGAAATGAAACAGTATGGACCCAAAAACATGCAGCTTTTGAAATTTATAAATGAATATGTTTAAAGAAATGAAATAGTATAACAATACATGCTATTGCATCCATCTTAATCTTCTGATCTCTATTGCTGCATCCATTCTGAAGAGAGATCCAGATAAGAGAAATCAATAGTTAGAGAGAATTTTAGAGAAGTTGGGAGTTTAGTAATTTGAAGTTGAGAAAGTTAAAAAAAAAAAAAAAATCAAGATGAAGTTGAGACAGGAGACCCATAATTTGCCCTAATTTTTTTTTCAAATACATATCTAGTTTAATTTATTTAGAAAGGACTGGAGAGGAGAACTTCTTTCATTGGCTTTCTACCTAGTGTAGATGTTGGGTGATCAGTTAATTATTAAACTAGTCGGTCTTGGTGCTTTACTTTGTTGGTACTGCAATATACATGACTACTGCTGGACAATAATATGGTTTAGTGATGCTGTGGTGGGCATTAATTTATTTAACATAATTATCTCTGAGTATTGAAATGGACACTCTGCATATGATATAAAAAATGTTCCAGTTTCTGGGTTGACAATGACCGCATTTTTACAACTTGGTACCAGTAAATATGGGTAAATATTGTTATGTTTCAAAATTGTAATCAGCAAAACAATTTGATTCTAGTGCCTAGTTTCATATGGTCTTATTTTCCTTTCCTTTTTTTGTTCTTAAAGCTTCGAAGTTCCAAGAACCTACATTCAGAATATTGACTGCAGGGTGGATAAAATTTTGAGCTGCATTGAAGGCAATGACTATTAAACCTTCAGATTTTTGTGGTAATATTACTTCACCTTCATCATTTTTCAATTTATGCCTGTTGCACTTTTCTGTTGACAAAGAAGATGAAGTGTGAACTGCCCGACCAACTCTTAATTTTGCTCATGCAATATGGCATGACAAGATGACACACAGGTGGCTGAGTGACCTTGTTGCAATTTTTTTAACTTGGCAACGAAGGCTTGGGACACCAGCTGTCCAGCTGTGTTTGATTGAAGTTTCTGTATGCTTGATTAAAAATAAGGAAACAACAGAACTGGCAACATACATGAAAACAACATTCTGATCCATTTGAACGGGTTGCCCTCCCTCCTCCCTCTCTCTGTCCTTAAAAGATTTTTTTTTCTCTTAATCTTTGATTGTTTGGTTGGAATGCAAACCAGGAATATGTGGCCTGTGAGAAAGTTTAAGAAGATAAGTATGGATCTGGGCACTATAAACATGTATCTGCACATTGTTGGCACCTGGTCACTACAAAAACTTTTATGGGGATAATGAAGATTGAAATAATGGCGGAGAGGTGTTAGATTTTGTCCCTAGTTCATATCGTGGGCAGTGTGCTCTTCACAAAACACGCGTCTATTGCTTATCCAGATTTATTTGGTTGAAATTTGTGAAAAAAATTAATTGATGAAGTTCAGGAAATTGTTTTCAATCGCGTGAATTTTTATTATTATCTTTCACATGCAAATCAGTTTCAGTTTCTAATACTTAAAAAAAAAAAAATAGTATGTCACTTTTTGAAACATGGCTCACTCTTAAAATGGGATGGGACATTACATGAATTAGCTTAACTAGGCCAAAAATTTGGTAACGTCAGAAAAATAGTCTTACATAGGAAGATTTTATAGACTTGAATGTGTTTGTGCTATATTCATGATATAGTTGTCATTTTGAATCCCGCTGACAGTGATAAGATGTACATTCACATATGGTCGTTTCTTTGAATACTGCAGATAGTAATAAGATGCATACTGGATCCCCAGAGACAACATTGTTATGTTCTCTCTCTCTCAAGCAGAAGGCCTTGGGTTTCTTCAGAAACTTACATGGCTGATAATTCATTGTGAGGTATGTTCTCCCATTATTAGCTCCATGAGTATTGAAAGATAATGCATTATGGTGTTTTGTTCATATGGTTTTATGCTTTCAGGTTTGATGTTGTTTCTTTTGAATAATTATTCACAGCCCTGATTTCATTTAAGAACAAGATGGAGAAAAACGACCTAGTGTTCCATGCAGGTTTTGATAACGAGGTCATCAGGCTATCTGAATACTATCAGTTTCTGGTTAATGCTGCCTTTTCTCATTTCCTGTCAATTGCTTTCATAACTAATTGTAAACCATCATAACATAGGCTCCTTGTCATTATTATATGATCCTGAGGAGGTACTGCTCAATAACATTTAGAATTGTGATTGTAATGTCGATCTACCAGGCAAGTTTTTTGGGGGGAGTATGGCTGCATGAGCCTTCATACACTTGTATTGAACCCTTCTATTCCCTGCATTTCTGGCTAGGTTTACAAGTATCATATACTTTGTTGGTTCTTATGAGCTTGTGTTAGCCTTATCTACAAAATGTTAGCTCTAAATTCTAGAAAAGCTGTTGGTTTTACATTGATCAAAGTGAACAAAGTGTCAAGTGCTCTAATTTTTAGAGAAAAGGTTGCATTTTGCTCCTCGCCAGCAAAACCAACCCAAAATGCTGTCTCATTTGGGCCAGAAACTGTGTGGATGGTCCCTGCTTCGAACTGCTAAGGGAGCAGTCAGGTGCATGATATGTTTCCTATATGTAATGAAGTGAGGGCTTATTACAAGCATATGACTCTGGTTTGTAGCGTTGTCCTTTGCATGATAATACAAAATATTTTAGATATGGATAACCCATTTATTTCGAGGACAATGACCACCTATGATTTAAAAAGAAGAAAACAGAGCCACTTTCCATCATCTTGGAGTAACAAGAGTATTAGGTTATCTAAGAATTTTAGATCCACTTCTCCCAACACTTTGAACCCTAGTCATTGCGATATCTTCCAGTTCTTTGGCTCTTGACTATGCTGAAGAATGTAGTTTCTGTCAAAAGAAAGTACAACTAGAAATGAAAAACAAGAGAGAAGAGGAAAATTGCTGCACATTGTGGAAAAAATGACAATGTCATATCGAAGTTCAGGCAAGACAATCTCTCCTTAGCAGATTCGTCTTCTTCCGAGAGTGCTCGAGACTTTGACAGACGCTTGTTTCCCAGGATAAAACGACCTTCGAATGACGACAACAACACCTTTGCAATCACTCCGATGAATTGGACGCAATGCTTGTAATTCTATCACTTAGTGAACAAAAGAGAGAATTTGACAGAAAAATGTTTTTTTTTTCTACCTCTTCAACGAGAGTTTGAAACTCCAATTAAATAAAGTCTAGAGATGATCAGACCAATGACTCGTCAGTCCTACTGCTTGGAAAAATGGAAGAAAAATAATCAAAATCCTTAAATGGTACTTAAGCCCTTAATTGCATAACCGTTTAGGAATAAAAACCAACCAATCGTTACCACGTTAATTTCATTCACTAAAAAGGAAAAACTCCAACAAATCCCCACATGAATGAACCACACCTGTAGCCAAGCACTCTGTGAACCTCACTGTGCGATAGAGTACAATCTGCTGAAACCTACATGAGAGGTAGGTGGTTAACTCAACCTTCCTCAGTAAATATTGCTTACTCTTCTAACTAAACAATGCATACGACGTCTCTCGAACCTGCTCTCATTTGTGTAGAGGATGACATATGTCACATAGGAATCTTCCTAACATTTTCAAGTTCTCACTTTTATGATTATTTTGGCCATGAACATGGGCCTAGTTCTGTAAGAGTTTAATAGGAATTGTGCCCTATTCAATTCCATTTGAAGCGGCCCCACTTCACTCTTACATAGGTGATCTCCTAACTAAGAGTAGTTCAGTTTAATCTTTCCTGCTTTCCATTTCATAGGGATCTTTAAAAACATAGCTTAACCTTCCTTTCACAATTATCACTATTTCATCATAGGAACAGACAAGGGAATATTCCCATAGTGATTGTATCCAAGTTCTTACAATTTATTTCAGTTCCTTTCAACCTGTGATTCGATTCCATTCGCCAGGCCGTGATCCACGATCGACTTCTTCTTTTACGAGTTTTAGTCCCATTCCCTTCAATGATTTTTCAACCAACTCTCTATTTCACCCTTTGGTTAGCGGATTCGCGATGTTACCCTTAGATTTTACATAATCTATAGAGATAACTCCAGTTGAGAGTAGATGTCTAATGGTATTATGTCTACGATGAATATGTCTAGATTCTGTCATCAGACATGTCGCTTGTGCCTACCAATAGTAGATCGACTATCACAGCATGCATATCGAGGCCAAGCCTCGCCATCTTAGTATATCCTCTAAGAAATGGCGAACTATTCAAATCTTCCCCACATTTGTCTAAGGTTATAAACTCATCTCCATTATGGATCCGCACAACCGCTTATTCTGGAGGATTTCCATGAGACTACTCCACCTCCTAGTGATTTGGAGTCTTTAACATTGGATATCCAATTGAGATCACTATATCTTTAAAGTATCGGGGGTATCTTGTATAGTGCAACCCATAATCACGAGTAAAACGTAAGTATTTTAAAACCCTTGCAATTCGCAATGCATACTCGGGGACTACTCGTGGTATCTCGCCAATCTATTGATTGTATATTATGTCCTCGTCTTGCATAACCTATGTAAAGCATTGAATGTTTATCACCTTTAGAGTATTCTACTGAGATTGACACTTTCCTTTTATTCTCGATAAGTGTATTACATCTAACGGTTCCGCCATACCGCAGTTATCCCATCAAACTTCCCAAGAATATCACAATATAATGTGACTGAATTAGAATAAGTCATTTTGAAGTTCTTTTGATTTTTATTCCTAAAATTACATCAATAAGTTCCATGTCTTTCATGTTAAACCTTGAGTTCAAAATGTTCTTGGTAGATGCAATCATCTTATCATCACTACCAACAATAAGCATGTCATCTACATATAAGCACACAACGACATATCCAAGTTCCGTATCTTTGATATACACACACTTGTCACATTCATTGGGATTTTGAATCCATGTGACATCATAATGTCAAATTCATGCCATTGTTTCAGTTTCGTTTAATCCATATAAGGATTTCACCAGTTTACAGACTTTCTTTTCTTCTCCCAGAGAAGAAAAACCCTCAGGCTGCTCCATGTAGATTTCTTCCTCTAAATCTCATTAAGAAAGGTTGTTTTCATATCCATTTGATGTACTTCAAGGTTTCTCAATGCAAAGAATCGCCAATAATTATCCTTATAGAATTTATTCTCACATAGAGAATAGGTGTCAAATAATCCAGCCCTAGCTTGTTTGTAGCCTGATCACAAGTCTTTGCTTGTACTTACCAATGACCCATCGACTTTCCTTTTCCTTCGAAACCCACTTAACCCTAAAGGTTTACAACCTGGTGGAAGATCCACTAGTTCCCAAGTATGGTTATGTAGTATGGACTCAATTTCACTATTAATGGCTTCTTTCCACATGAGACCCTATGTAGAGTTCACTGTCTCTTTATAAGTTCGAGGTTCCCCTTTGAACATGTAAGTTAGAAAATCTGGACCAAAAGATTTTTCTAGCCTTGCTCTCTTATTACGTCTGGGTTCAACCTCACCATTATCATTTCCATCTTGACTATTTTCATTAATAGTCTCAAACACTCATTTTGATGAATCTGGCTATACTTTGGATTTACACGGAAATACATCTTCAAAGAATAATGCATTCCTTAACTCCATTATCATGTTCTTGTGAATATTTGGGATATTCAACTCATGAATAAGAAATCGATAAGCAACACTGTTATGTGCATAACCCATGAAGATACAATCAATAGTTTTAAGTCCTATTTTCACTCAAATGGCTGAATCGCTACTTTACCACATCCCTACACTCAGCAAAGCATTCGTAGATGACTTATTCCCTTTCCATAACTCATATGTAGTCTTTTCGCATTCCTTTAGGCACCTTATCTCAAAAGGTACTAACAGATAAAACTGGCTTCTCCCCACATGTTTTATGGTAAACTATAACTTATTAGCATTTCGTATCTATTATTTCCTTGGGAGTGCAATTTACGCCTCGCCTACTCGTTGATCGAGGCGACAAGGTGTCAGGTTTCCATGCATAATCCGCATGTCGAGCACAAAAGTCAACAAATGGCGATCCATACTCACCACCCGATAACTCCTTAGCACTTTAATTTTCTTATCGAAGTTAATTTCGCCTTTGTTTTCAGAGAGAAAACAAATTTATCTATCGCCCTCATCCTTTACTTTTGAGTAAGTACACATAATAGTACTTATGCTACTCATCCATAAAGGTAATAAAATATTTATTACCACCCTTGCTCAGACAAGTTTTAAATCACATATATTAGCCATGGACTGTCAAGAGGTTCAAAGGTGTCATTCAACACTCTTGAAAAGATAACCCGTTTAGTTCGTCAACACAAGTTTTTACACTTTATGTTGCATCACCTGGGAGTTGTATATGATTTAAGATAATTAATTTATGCAATGTATCATATTCAATACGTCCTAATCTACTGCTATAGATTAGATGACTGCAAATTATAAGGAAAGAACTATTATCTATTTCTCGACTTAATGATAGTCATTACATTAAGCTTTCACATGCTGCCACTCATATACCCTTTTCCGACATACATTCCGCTCTTTGATAGAACAAATTTATCTGACTCAAACACCAATTGAAATCCATGACTATTTAGCAAAGAACCAGACACCAAGTTCTTATGGATTTCAAGTACATATAAGACATTTGTCAGAGTCAACTCTTTCCCAAAATTCATTTTCAAAACCTCCCTTGCCTTGCCCTTTGATATCCGATGTGGCAGAGTTCCCCATGAACACTTTTTCTCCAATTTCAATTGGTTCAAAGGTGGAGAACATCTTTTTATCAGAACACACATGGCGAGTAGCACCAATGTCAATCCACCATTCCTCGGGCTTGCACTTACCAAATTCAATTCGTAGACAGCAACCGGTGAGGTTGATGTCGTACACATTCGTGATACCATCAACCACATTAGATTCCTTAGGTTTGTTCATCTTTAGCAATCTACAATTAGAAGACTTGTGACTTTGCTTCCCATAGTTGAAGCATTTCCCTTGAAACTTTTTCTTCTTGGAGACCCCTCATTTAGGTCCCAACTTAGAGCCTTTCCCTTGCTGTGCCGCTTGTTGAACTTTCGACCACATCACAAAGTTCGCCTTCACTTTGGTGAATTGTGTGTCTTTCATCACTTCTATCTTCTTCAATGTGAAGCCTAACAACCAAGTCCCCTCCATGCTCATTTCCTCGCTTGTGCCGAGGGTAATTTCTTGAAATCTTTCCAAGTCAGCAATTCAATAACGCCGCCACTTGAAGCTTTCACCTAAAATTACACCAACATGTATTTCATGGATGATCACTTAGTTCTTTGACTCGATCAAATTATCTTGAATCACCATTTTGAAGTCCGTGAATCAGTCCACGATGAATTTCGCCCCAACATTCTCTGGGCTGATACTCCATCTAGAGATCTCTATATTCTTTGTCGAACTCTTAGTATAATAAACATTATATAAGAGTATTAGTTAACCCATTCAGCACATAATTTCTACAGAGAAAGTTCAATGCTCTGCTCTATAAAGATTGATGACTCTCGATATCGCTCTCATCTTCTTTGAGTCATAGAAAGATCTTAGTCAAGAATCTCGCAAGATTCAAGGTGGTCAGATAGAATATCATCTTGTTGCCACTGCCTAAAGTTGAGTCACCTGAACTCAGGTTCTCTCCCTGTAGAAATAGAAACAAGTCTGCACCATTATGCTGGGCAACGACTTGGGGCTACATTGTGCCATAGCAGGGGTAGCCACTGCCGCATTCGTGACATTACTGGGTATTGTTGGATTGAGAAGTCATTTTTTACGCGAACTCAACCAATATAAGTATTTTCATTTTTGTTTTTCCAAAAAGAAAATATTTACATTCAAACAGCATCGGGTGGGTATAGTCCCGGTCAAAACTAGCCTCCTTAAACAGAATACCCTTGCATGACAATTTTCAATTTTTAAAAAGAAAATTGACACACACCCTTATAGGGTTATTACACAATAACTTAACACAAACTAAGTGAGTAGCTTAGCAGTTTGAGCCTTGGCCCATGAACTCAAGATCTTGGAGTTCAAATCCTCTTATCAGAGGATTTGCTAACAAACCAAATTGTTTGTTTGGTTTTTCTTTTTTTTTTTTCCCTCAAAGAAAAAAAAATCGTCAAGATCGTTCTTTCTTATCCCACAAATTTTTTATCACAGGTTGTCTCGTATAAAAAACTGTCCTGCATATTTTTTGATTATAGGGAAAAACTTTCGGTTTTTTTAACTGAAACCAACAAACCAAATCGCTTTGGGATCCAAAAAATATTCCTTTGTTTTTTTTTCCAAAAAAAATGACAAATTTTTTTTTCCCTTGTAGGAAAATATTAAAATTTTCCTTATAAAAAATATTAAAAATTTCCATCCGAACACAACAACCAAAAGTCTGCTTGGTTGTACCAAAAAATTTGTCGATTTTTTTTCCTAAAAAAATAAAACGAGTTTTTTTTTTTTTTTGATTTTTCTTCCTTAAAAGACCCTTTTTCAAAAAGGACTTTTCATTTTCTGAAAAGTGTATCTTATTCCAAGGAAAAATTGCCAAAACGGTTTTTTTTTTCCCAAACACTCAAAAAAAGTTTGCTTGTTTGTTTTTTTTTTTTTGCCTATCTGACCTTCTCTATCATACTTACCTTCAAGAAAAAATTTTCCTTACAAAACAAATCCCCTCCTTACCTTCTTGATTTTCCAAAAAAAAAAATTTCTTTTTGTTTTTCCAATGCCTTTTTTTCCAATCAACCACTTCTTTTCCAACCACTGACCTTATTGGTTGTTATCCTTTTTTTTTTCTCCTCTCCCCTTGCTATTATGCTTTAAGAATGTCAAAAGAAAGTACAACTCGAAATAAAAAACAAGAGAAGAAGAAGAGGAAAATTACAAAGACATGCGAAAAAACGACAATGTCGATCGAGCCCAGGCAACACAATCTCTTTAAAGCAGATTCGTCTTCTTCCGAGGGTGCTCGAGACTTCGACAAATGCCTACTTCCTAGGATAAAATGATCTTCGAATGACAGCAACAACACTTTTGCAATCACTCCGACGAACAAGACGCAATGTTTGTAATTCTATCACTCAGTGAATGAAAGAGAGAATTTGACAGAAAAATGTTTTTTTTTTCTCCTCTTCAAAGAGAGTTTGAAACTCCAATTAAATAGAGTCCAGAGATGATCAGACTAATGACTCGTCATCCGGCCGATTTGAGAAAACGAAAGAAAAAATAATCAAAATCCTTAAATGGTATTTAAGCCTTTAATTGCATAAATGTTTAGGAATCAAAATCAAAATCCTTAAATGATATTTAAGCCCTTAATTGCATAACTGTTTAGGAATAAAAAACAACCTGCTGTTGTCACGTTAATTTCATTCACTAAAAAGGAAAAACTCCAACATTTTCTAGATCTACTTTTTTTCTTTTTTTAAATCTGTCTTGTAGATTGTGCATGATAATTACAATAAGAGGATGTGTTGATAGCTCATTCTTCCTGCTTGCAATGCTGCCAAAGAGTATCTATTTCACTTATTACTGAATTGTGCAGATTAAGTACTAGTACTTAAAATGTCCCTGCTCTCATAAGAGTGGGAATGCAGATCCAGAGGTGTTCCATCTATTTCTATGAGATTTAAAGTTATGGATGCTAGGAGTACTTGACGTCCAACTACTGAACAACAATGATTCCTGTGTCTGTATTTTACAATTCAAGGGCTGTTGAGATCAGATTAGGAGTGTTTTAATGTGCTGTGAAAGTTAATTTGGTTCACTGTGTTTATATACACTATTTCCTGTGCAAATCAATTATGTGATAAGAGGACTGATATAGACAAAAATTGCTAGCTCTTGTCCAAAATTGTTGAGCGAGAAATTTGAGTCTAGTTTATATTGTGGTTAGAACTGATCCTCCCCCGATATATTTGAAGCAAGATATGGTAAAAGGGATATTTGTCTGTCTCCATTGAATAATGGTACAAGGCACATATAAGTCCTAAATCAAGTCCTTAATCATAGGAACTAATTTATAATATCTAAGGAAAGTAGATATACAACTGTAAATCCATTCAGATTTGTATCCCTGAGATTTGGGAATCGAAAATTCCATTCCCTAAACATTAGGGATCAAATCTACTTCCTATAATCGGACAACTTGACATTCTACATCCCCCTCAAGTTAGATGATATATACTTTTTAAACCAAGCTTAAAACTTAGATTGAGAATTAGAACGATGTAGATCCTTAGTAAGAATATCTGATGTCTGAACTGAGATGGAACATGCTTCAATGGGATTATCTTTCTTTCTATCTTCCCACTTATAAAATGTCTATTGATTTAACATGTTTCGGTTTCATCATGATGGGACGTGATTTCCGCTATGGCAATAGTGTGCTCTTGATTATCACACATCATCCCTATGGAGCCTTCAACCTTCATTTTGAGTTCATCTAGCACCCTTTTTATCCAAATCCCCTCACATATTCCATGTGTCCTTTCAAAGGATTGCTCAGGAATTGGCTTACCTTGCTAACAACAAAGGTTATATCTAGGCGAGTATGAGTTAGATAAATCAATTTTCCCACAAGTCGTTGGAACTTCCCTCTATCCACAGGTATTCCTTCACCACAAGCTTCCAATTTAATATTAGTGTCCATGAGTGTTTCTACTTGCTTGCACCCACTCATACCAGTCTCTTGTAGGAGGTCCAACACATATTTGCATTGGGAGACTGAGATACCATGGCTGGAACGTGCAACTTCCATTCCCAAGAAGTACCTCAAGTGCCCAAGATCCTTGGATTCACCTCAGGACCATAAGTGCTGAGATGACCGATTCTCCTCATGATTTCTACAGAATCATTATATCATCAACATATACTATTAATATAAAGAATCTTCCATTGCGGCGTATTAACAAATTAAGTGTAACTGCTTGACATTGTAGAGTAAACTATTCTAGCTTAAGTACTCTAGTAAACCTTTCAAACCAAACTCGAGGTAATTATTTGAGCCCATAAAGAGAGTTGCAAAGCTTACATACCTTGTGCCTTGAATGGTCACTTTCAAAACCTAGTGGGACATCCATATATACTTCATCCATAAGATCTCCATTTGAAAATGCATTTTTCACATCTAGCTGATACAATGCCTAATTCGACATTACAACCATGTATAAAAATATCTGCTGACGAATATATGCGTGATTTCTGATTTTTACGAATATATCAAATATATCGATGGATATTTTTACATAAATATCCATAAAACACAAATTAGATAAGATTCATGAAAATACTTTGAAAAAGTTAAAATTTTTTTATCAGATAATACTTATCTTTTAAAAAATTATCATTGCATGAAAATCATTATAATGTTACAATTTAATATATATTATTAGAATTTATTCCAATAAAAATAAATTATTATTATTATTATAATTACGTTTTTATTTAAAAATCGATAATGTTATCTTTAAAATAATCCTTCAATAAAATAATTGTGATACAAATAAAATATATATTATTGAAATTTATCCATTAAAATAAATTATTTTTATTATTATTATTATATTTTATTGTCATTAATTTATAATTAAAAAATATTAATATTTAATAGTTTATCTAATTAATTAATAATAATTTATAAAATATTATAAATTTATTAATTAATAAATTTTTAATATATATTATTTTAAAAACTTAAACGCATGAATAAGGAAAATAAAACCATGCTAGTTATTTTTAAAATAAGATTAATGTTATAAAAGTGAAAGATGATTTATTTCAAATATATATTATTTTTATGCCTTAAATATCAAAGAGCTGAAAAGGGCTTGGTGGATAGGAGCTTGCCATTGCAGGATTTTGGATCGGGTTCGAATCAACCAAGGTTGACCGATAAAGTTGGCGAGATTTCCATAAAATTGGCGAAAATATTGGAAAAATCTGACATAACGCCAATATTTATGATAAAAGCTCGATAAATTCATCAACCGACTATCGACCTTGAATATCGTGTCGATGGTCACGATAACTGATATATCATCGATATATGGCGACATTTCTAACCGTGACTATAACAGATAAAATAATTTGAATTGTGTTGAATTTGGTTACTGGAGCAAAATTTTCCTGATAGTTAATTTCATAAGATTGTGAAGCCTCTAGCCACCAAACGAGCCTTGAGCCTTTCTATGCTCCCATCTACCTTTTGTTTTATTGAAAAAATCCATTTACATCCCATTGTCTTTTTTCAAGGAGGAAAATTAGTAATGACCAATGTCCCATTCTTCTCATGGGCTTGAATCTCTTCCAGTGTAGCAGCCTTCCACTCAGGAATCAATAGAACTTCATGAATGTTCTTGGGAATCTGAATTTGATCTAGGGTTGAGATAAAAGTTCTAAAGTTTTGTGATAAACTTGAATATGATAAATAGCTTCTAAGTGGATGTTGGGGCTCGAACTCCTTTTCTCTAAGCAATCGCTCAAGCCTAAGTCTCGAATAAACCCAACAAAGAAGTCAAGGTCAAGTTTAGCTTCTTCTCGAGAAATTCTAAGGTTGACTGGCCCGATCGACTCATGGCTTTGCCGAATTGGCACAGTCGCTCACACGTTTGGCCTCCTTATGTGTAATTCCATTACACCGTCTGGAGTAAGAAGAGGAATAAGTCGGAATGTGCAGGTTTAGGTTGTAAAGCTAGCCGAATAGATCAAGCCGTGGTGTGATCTAGCCGAAATCTGGAAAGTCCGTGTCAGACTTAGTTGAAAAGGAGGTTCAAGTTGTGTAGATTTAGGACTGGTGGATGACTGGTCTAGAAGTATTTGAGGGGAGATCTGATTAGAATGAGTAATAGACTGATTAGACTTAATAAGGGATGACCAATCCCAATTATGTGATTCATGATTATGACTCTTCCCCTGAATCACAGAGTTGGAGAAATAAGGACTATTTTCAAAGAAGGAACATCTATCGAATGAAATTTTCTAGGAAGTAGGACAATAACATTGTGATCCCTTCGTTGGATGAGTACCAAAAGATGCATTTTTTCGCTCTTCAAGATTCAATTTACCTCTGTCAAGCAGAATATGAAGCACTACATCCGAAGACTTCGAGAGGAATTTGTGATACTAGATGAGATTTTGGAAAGTGTTCTACTAATGGTTGCATTGAAGTTTTGAATTTTAAAATCCTAGAAGTCATCCTATTGATGAGATAGGTTGCAGTAAATATTGCTTCCCCCCAAAATTGTTTAGGAATATTAGAAGTGAAGAGCAAAGATCGAGCCACCTCAAGAAGATGTCTATTTTTGCGTTATGCCACACCATTTTTTTGTGGTGTGTTCATGCATGTACTTTGATGAACAATGCCATTAGATAGAAGATAAGATCCAAGAGTGGAATTGAAGAAGTCTCTTGCATTATCCGTTTTGAGTACTTGTATACTCATTTGGCATTGGATTCTGACCATGGCATGAAATTTTTTGAAAATCTGACTAGTTTTTTGTCTTTCATAAGAAATGTCCAACTTAGACGTTGTGTGATCATACCGATAATAAGAATCATTGAGCACTTGTAACATTTGGAATTTTTGTAGGTCCCCAAATATCATTATGGATAAGAGAGAAAGGATGAGATGATTTATAAGGACTAGAGAATACATTACAAGTATGTTTTCTGACACCGCAACATCACAATGAAAAGATCTTGGATCTTTATTAGTGAATAATGAAGGAAATAAGTGCTTTAAATACGTAAAATTGGGATGACCGAACCGAAAGTGCCACAACATAATAGCATTATCCTTATTGGACTCATAATTGACAGTTTGACATCAAGTTCTAAGATCATGACCTATGGGAGATTGGTCTACTTTGAGGATATATAAACCTACACAAAGTTCAGCATTGCCAATCATTCGCCTAGATTCCAAATCCTAAAACACACAAGAATTGGCCAAGAATTTAGTCTCATTGTTCAAGTCTTTATTAAGACTGCTAACAGAAAGCAGGTTACAATCAAGATCAGGGACAAATAAAACTGAGCAAAGAGTGACAATTTCTAATAGTTGTATGGTTCCTTTTCCAACTTTGGCATGAGAACCATTAGTTATGCAAACGGTATGATGGTTCTATCTAGGATAAAATTGTGAAAAAAGTGACTTAGCACCTGTCATATGATTAGATGCACTAGAATCAACAATCCAAGAGGCGGAAGACTTCAGAACATGTGGTCCGATCAGAATCCTTCACTGGCTGACCCTAAGCCATAGGCCAAGGTAGGTTGAGTCGACTTGTTGAGCAGTTGTTGAAGCATATTGAGTTGATCTTTGGTGAAGGGTGCTTGATTCAAGATCTTTGGTACTTGAGATAATTATGATCATTGAGTTTGTGACTGGTCACTGGAATGAGAGTGACTTGAATTAACTAATTCAGAGGATTAATGGTCAAAGAAGAGTCTGCCACTGTTTGGGGATGAGTTCTAAATATCAGCCATGGCAACAAGGAATCAAGGACGGTTGAAAAATGATGCAAATGGTGAGGAATGTCTTCGACCGAAAAATTCAAGGTTGTCAAGAACAGAGGCTTTATATTAAAGGTAATTGCAACCGGGCAAAACAGGAGTCAAAGGCCATTCGATACCATGAAGCGTATCATGGTAAAGAGATATTTTTCTTGGCTCTACTGAACAATGTACTAGGCAATATAAATACAAGGAGGATCCTAGATCAGGTCCTTAATCACAGGAACCAATTTACAATATCCCAAGGAAAGCAGATTTGCAAACAGAACTATCCATATTTGTATCCCCGAGATTTGGAAAACCTAATCCCTAAACACAGATGAGACCTACTTCCCTTAATCGAACAACTTGACATTCTACAAATTGCAAGATTTATGGAATCAGTTGGCTGTGTGGCTTCATTGGCAATAGAGGTTCCTTGAGAAGCTCTGACAGCTGAATATTAGAAACTTTGCATTTTCCCTGCAAGGGGAGATTCCAATACCTCATTCTTCAGACTGGCTAGGGAGAAAGCCATCAAGTTTCTAAGAAACAAGAAATTGAAGGAGAATTCCTATGGTATGTGATTGTTACTATCATCACGTCACATATCATCAGATGCCGAGATTTAATACTAAATTAACACACACAATATTCTAGATCATCAATCTAAACTCATCTCTGATAATAAAATAATAATAATCATAATAATAATAAATAAAAAAATAAATCATTAATTAAAAAAATAGATTACATACCTTTTGAAGAACACGCAGCCATGAGAGATTTCCCTTCAGTTTATAGATCTTAAATCCTTAATCTCTTCTTCTCTTTATCAAACTTTGATACACATAATTGTTTTCTGTAATTGATGGAAGAGTGCCCTAACTGCACAAGAAGGGGTTTCTATATATATCTCTTATTGATAGGAGAAGAGGGCCAAGAATACACTTTCAAAAACCGTTCTGAACGTGTTATTCGAATAACTGTTTTTATTCCAAATAATAATATTATAATTATTATAATTTACCCACTCCATCAAGGGTAAATATCTTCATAACAGTTTAAAGATATTGGGTATTCTTTAATTACAATATCAGGTTAGTGGGTCACCCACTTACCTTAAATGTAAAATAACATTCTCCCACTTGGCCTAATTAAACCGATTATGAAAACTATAATATATTTAGTTTACATATAAAATGTATACTGGAAAATAAATTTGATACGTGATCACGATTTCAATAAACTTAGCCAATACGTTTAAAATCATATACCATAATACCGAATTAGTTTAGATCATAATGCGAATACGTATGGGCCACATGACCATAATGTCATGTTTCCTTCCATGCACCACACTTCAACAACCCTTACTAACCTAGTCCATAATGCCAAATAGCCCATGTAATTTGTCTGTCAGTGACAATTCTTGATTTATCAAACAATAAAAACGGCACCCATTATTGAAAACAGCACAAATGTAAACAATTTTAATAAGAACTAATAATTACATAACCACCATTCATTATCATAATATATTATGGATTACTTAAAAGGCCCATCCTCATAACATGGTCTAAATATGCCTTGATGTAATCCTTGGTTAATGATTCGCAACCATAAGTGTGGTCCTAATATTTTCAATTGACACTTGTTGTTTCTGGACTCTTTATTTAACAACTAAATACTTTAAATCCATGTGTTTCGATCCACTAGAAAATTTGCCATTCTTAGAGAAGAAAACATCTGCGGTGTTATCACAATATATTCTCAAAGGTTTAGCAATAGAGTCGACAACACCAAGCCCTGAGACAAAATTCCGCAACCATAAAGCATGACTTGAAGCTTCAAAACAAGCAACAAACTCGGCCTCCATCGTGGATGAAGCAGTAATTGATTGTTTTTCACTCTTCCACGAGATTGCCCCATTTGCTAGCATAAAGACAAATCCGGTTGACTTTAAGCTATCGAGAGACAACTACCTATAATCGAACCGAGTAACCAACAACCTCTAATTGTTCTGATCTTTTATATGTGAGAATATAATCCTTTGTCCCTTGTAAGTTCCTCATCACCTTCTTTGCAGCTTTCCAGTGTTCGAATCCTGGATCACTTTGGTATCTTCCTAACATGCCTACAACAAAGCTGATATCCGGTCTTGTACATGTTTGAGTGTACATCAAACTCCCCATACCGATGCATAAGGAATTTTCTTCATTTGCCCCTCTCCATGTTATCTCAATCGATTTACTTAATTTGTCACCTTTCAATATAGGTGCAATACCCAATGAACATGACTGCATATTAAATCTCTTTAAAACCCGATCAATATATCCTTTATGAGATAAACCTAACACTCCTCGAGATCGATCCCTAAAGATCTCGATGCCAATAACATAGTTTGCCTCACCCATATCAACCATATGAAAGCTTTTGCAGAGATATTCCTGGTTTCAACTAACAAAACTAAGATCAATCGCTAGTAGCAAAATATCATCCACATACGTGATCGGGAATATAAACTTGCTCCCACTAACTTTCGATATATACACCGATCAACAATGTTCTTTAAATCCGAAAGATGTAATGGTATTATTAAACTTAATATACCATTGTCTCGAAGCTTGTTTAAGACTCAGAATGGATTTCTTTAATTTGCAAACTAGGGTCTTCATTTCTTTTTTTGGGCGAATCTTCTCGGTTGTTCCATGTAGATATCTTCATCCAAATTCCCATTTAAGAATGCAGCTACATCCATTTGATGTAACTCTAAATCAAAATGAGCTAAGTGCCAAGGATGATTCTAAGCTCGAATCTTTCTTGGAAATTGAGAAAAGGTATTCTCAGAATCGATACCTTCCTTGAAAGGGAAACCTTTCGGGCTACAAGTTCGCCTAAATCGTTCGATATTGCCTTTAGCGTCGCGCTTTGTCTTAAAGACCCATTTACAATCGACGGGTTTACAACTATAATGCAATTCGATGAGATCCTGCACACCAAGTTATGGGCCATAGGATTTCAACTTTCATTCATAGCTTCCATCCATTACTAGAATCATTACTTTCATGGCTTGCGGAAACGAAACTGAGGGATCCTTCCTTATCCTAATATCAAAATCATATTCTCAGAATACACCACATAATCATCTCTGTAATGGCGTGTCTCCTTTCTGAGGATCTCTCGTGCCGACATTGTGGTGGCTCTACAACATTTTCTAATGGCACATTTTCCAGTGGTAATGAACCATCCCTATTATGTTGCTCATTTTCCTCAACTTGTCGAACAGTCGAGGGATACAATTTCGAGGTAAAAAGTGGTTGGATATCCACTCTATCTCCTCAACATCTACCTTCTTGGTTCATTACTCCCACCACTCGCCATTCTCTAAGAATCCTGCACACGCTTCAACCATTCTCACACCGTGGTTAGACAATAAAATTTGTACCCTTCGATTTATCCTGATAGCCAATGAAATATCCAGATATCGCTCTCAATCAGCTTTTTCTCATGTGGGTTATAGATTCTGCTCACTGACAACTTCATATACGTATATGTCTCGTTAGGGTTTCCTACCACCCATAAACCTCGAAGTGAGTTTCGGAATCGCTTTACTAGGAACTCGCTCAAGATATACATTGCGGTTTTTAAGGCTTCACCCTACAATGAAATAGGTAATGCAGAGTAACCATCATAATTCTAACCATTTCCATTAATGTGCTGATACGCCTTTCAACAACACCATTCTCATTGCGGGCATACCGTGCATTGTGTAATCGAAAGGACGAATGCCATGCTTTCGGTGAATTCGCAAAGGGACCAGGATTTTGTCCCGATTCATCATATCGCTTACAATATTCCACCGCCTTGATATGATCTCACAATTTTAATCTTTTTATCTAATTGTCTCTCGACCTCTGTTATGAACATCTCGAAGATGTCAATGACTTGAGACTTTTCATGCATTAGATAAACATAACCATAACGAGATAGATCATCTATAAAGGTGATAAACATTTCTCTCCTCGTAAAAACATGGAACAAAGAGGGTCCACAACATCCGTTTGAATTATCCTCAAGGAGCCCATTACTCAGGGCACCTTTCTTTGTATGTTTAGTTTGCTTTCCCTTTATGCAATCCACGCATACATGAAAATTAGTGAAGTCAAGATTTTGTAAAATTCCTTCCTTCACTAATCTCTCAATTCTTTCCCTAGAGATGTGCCCTAGTCTTCTGTGCCACAAGATTGAAGAATTTTCATTAATTAAGCCACGTTTTGAACCAACATTTGAATGCAGGGTTATCAAAGCTTGTGCAAATTCATGATTCAAGGAAATTTATATAAACCATCACATAAAATACTGTAACCAATCTGTAAATGTAATTCTAACATCAAACTTAATTGTCTAGAATCGAATAAAACAAGTAATATCCAAAGTAGCATCTAATTTTGACAAGGAAACTAAATTCTAGAGATAGAAGGTACATAAAAAGTGTTTAAAAGATCCATCCGATGACCCGTCTCTAATAGTAAGCGATAGGTACCAATAGCTATCACTCCAACCTTGAGACAGTTTCCCATATAGAGGAACTTTTCACTTTCCTTTGGTTTCCTGGTTGTAAGGAATCCTTACATTAAATTAGTCACATGAGTTGTGGCTTCAGAATCAATCCACCAAGTATTTGAAGGAACTTCGCTAGTGATCGATTCATAACATACAAAAAAGAAAAGATCTATACCTCTCTTTGACCCAAGCCTTGCGCCTTGATACACCCTTCACATGCCCTTCTTGCTACAAAAGTAGCAATCTCACCGTGAATTTTCCATCATGAGTCCGCTACCTTCCCGTGTCCACTTTTCTTAGGTGGAAAGTTCTTTCCTTTTTCAATTTTTTCCTTCTTCTTCGTGACTCCATGAGTTACAAAGAAGAGCAAGATTATTCCTCACTTGTCTTAATCTCACTTCCTTGTATACATTTATCGGTGAGCTCATTCAAGTTCAATCGATCACTCCGCAAGATTATAGTGGATTTCAATGGAGCAAACTATGATGGAAGTGAGTTAAGGACAACCGTACTCAAGAAGGACTCATCCATACCCATGCCTAGTGCCTTAAGCTTTGCACCCTTTAGTCTTTTCTACCATGTTTAAAATATGTTGGTCGATCACCTTCGACCATCATATTTCATAGTATTAATCACCCATCAATGTGCCTCGCAAGGGACTTGTACACACAAGCTAAGCGCCTCAACGTATTTCGTAAATTTTGAGGCAAACCTTGGCTGAGAGAGGTCTGATATTATTGGCAATAGTCATTCTATAAACATCGATCGAACTCGTTGGATTCACCCAAAGCTTTTGATTGTTCCACTTGCTCCGAGTAATCGCCATCCTAGCTTCGTGGAGGTTTATCCGTTATTAAAGCTGTCAAGATCCAATACGCCAAAGGAGAATTGAACCCTTTCATACCATTCGTAAAAGTTCACCCATCAAAAAACAAGCCATTCCAGATGCAAGAGAGTGTAATGAAGTGGAACCATACAAATAGAACAATACCAATAAGGCCTCAAGTATAAAATAAATAGCAATGAACTATTGATATCATTAAAATCTCTTTGGGTAAATTTAACATATCCAAAGAAGTTCACTGAGGGAGCTTAAAACACTTTACCATGGTGTCATTTATATGTTACCTTTGGGTATCCATTTTACTCTAAGCAACACAAAATAAAACTATTAATTAATAATTAGCGTAAATCGACTCTCCTTTCGGGGTTAGTCTCATTCTCCTAATTATTAAGAATTTTATAAGTCTCCCTTTATTCCTTTTATGCAATCCAATAAATACAAGGCCTACTAATTTAAGTTACTTTGGCAACTATCTAAATTAGTTAACCTTACATTTATAAATTGTCATTTGGATAAAATTTCACAAGATGAAATTAATCTTTTATTCGAGTTAAAATCAAGGAAATAGTATCTCCACAATCATCCGATCTCCAATAATCAATCATAATAAAATCAAAGAACCTGTGATTCATCGATATAATACTAATTTCACAAAGGTTCAAATCATGTGATACATGGACATCTTAAAAGAGAATTTTTGCTTTCATATTCAAATAAGTGATAATGACAATCGGCTAATCAGTGTTGTGATTCTATATTTCTCCTTTATTGAAGTTTAATCAGGTCCGCTACCAAACGGGCGCAGAAACGGTGAGGAACGGCGCCAGAACTGCATAGCGCTCGAAAATCCGCCGCTTTCCAATGGCGCCCAGAACTACCGAAGAATCATGAATGGCGCCGATAATGGCGCTGACTGGCGCCGAAACGACGCGATGGCACCCTGCAGAATGGCGCCAAAACCCGCCACTGTGACCGACGCCTAAACCAACGCTCTCACCAACATTGATCCAGCCACGCTATGAGGAAAATAAAAATCTTCCTTCTACGCGTTGAGGCCGGTCTTTATTTTGTTTAATTAATTTTTTTTATTTTAGTGAGACGAATTAATCGAAGATAAATCTCAAAATTTAATCTTTATAAAACAATGATTCTGAATATTTAAATTCAATCTAGCTCTGATACCATTTGCCGAGATTTACTACTTAAAATTAACACACATTATTCCGCATCATCAATTCAAACTCATCTCCGATAATAAAATAATAATAATAATAAAAATAAAAAATAAAAATCATTAATTAAAAATGTATTACACACCGTCTCAAGAACACGCAGCTACGAGATTTCCTTCATTTTATAGATCTTAAATCCTTTGATCTCTTCTTCTCCTTATCAAACTGACACACAAAAATTGTTTTCTCAGAATTGATGAAAGAGTGCCCTAACCACACATGAAGGAGTTTATATATATATATATATATATATATATATATATATATATATATATATATATATATATATATATATATATATATATATATATATATATATCTATTGATGTGAGTAAGAGAGGGCTAAAAATACACGTTAAAATCGGTTTCGAATCGTGTTATTCACACTACAAAAAAATAGCAAAATAGTAACCATAAATTGTGACCACAAAAAGTGGTCGCAATTTAGTGATCACATTACGAATTAATCGTACAAATCACAAAGCTCAAACCCATCTATGACTCCATATCAGGATTCACAAATCGCTGACTACATATCGTGGAATAGTCACCGCTGACCACATAGGCTATGGTCACGGGACGCTGACCACAGTCAGAACATCGATCGGGCCGATCACACAGCATGTGGTCAATCGATCGACCACGCAGCTTGTGGTCATCGATCACCACATAGCTTGTGGTCACTGATCAACATATTCATTCTCCCTCCTCCTTCCTACATCACCTCCACCACCACATAGCACTTGCTTCTCATCCGGATTCTGGTGGAATTTTCTAGTTTCTCGGTAATTTTAGTAATTTATTATTTAATTTTATATTTTTAAAAAGTTTTAAATTAAGGATACTTAAACTTCAAAATTCATAAAGAATTCCCAATACCTAGGAATTCAACGAAACTTTTCTGAGTTACTCGTTTTCACGAGACGGACTCAACGACGCAGCTCAAGCTTGCCCTTCCGAATTCTAGTAATTTTAGCTTCCCCGAGTCATTTTAGTAATTTATTATTAAATCTATATTTTAAAAAGTTTAAATTGGTGATACTAAACTTCAGTAAAAATTCATAAAGCACTTTCAATGGCTGTGAATCTCAAAGTAAAACTTTTCCGAGTTACTGCTTTCACGAGATCTCGACTCAACGACTTAGTCATTTGGCCATCCGACCCTAGGGAATTTTCTAGACTTCCCGATTCATTTTCAGACTATTATTAAATTTTATATTTTTAAAAATTTTAAATTCAGATAATTAAACTTCAAAAAATTCATAAAGAATTCTCAATGCCTAGGAACTTAGCTTAAACTTCTTTTCTCGAGTTACTCTGCTTTCACGAGACTCCGACTCAACGACGCTGGGCTCGTTTCTCACATCCGACTCTGGTGGAATTTTTAGTTTCTTCGACCTATTTAGTTATTATTATTCAATTTTATATTTTTAAAAAGTTTAAATTCGTGGATACCAAACTTCAAAATCTATTAAAGAATTCTCAATGCCTAGGAATTCAAATAAACTTTTCTCGTAGTTGTCGTTCACGAGATCTGACTCAACGACTAGCCTCGCTTCAATATCCTAACTTCTAGGGAATTTTCTAAGCTTCCCCAAGTCATTTGTGTAATTTATTATTTAATTTTATATTTTAAAAGTTTAAATTTTAGTAAAGTTTAAACTCCTCATTATACCAAACCCGTCTACGCCATTTTCCCCTTTCTGCCCTTCTTCACGGCTCCCATCTTCACAATTTTCTTCAACACTTAGACCGCCATTCTCACGACATCATTCCATCAATCGCCAAGAGAAGACCAAAACATGCCGGTAGCCCCAACCCAACTGTGTTTTTGTTTAACTTATTCTTTTATTATTCTCTTGAAATTTCATCAAAAATTACCATCTCAAACACATTCGTATGGTTTCCTCCTAAATTTGCACAACCAAATTTCAAAAATATGAAAAAAAACAAATGTCGAACATAATTTCTTCTTTTGCAAATATACGACACCTAAGAGAAAACAATGACACTACTACAAAATTAAAATTTATGTCGTTGTTTGAATATGATTAAATTTAGAATGAAACTTACTTGAAAATTTTAAAATCTATACACGTTTTAATAGATTTTTAGAATGAAAGTGTCTTTATTTTGAAATGATACAAAAACCTTTTACACGTTTTTAATTTTTATAATAGGTTGAGCATTAAAAATGGAAACTTGTCCATCCTTCCTCATTTTAACCAATTTGGAAAATAAAACAAAAATTATATAACTATTAAAAGGAAATTATATAACTATTTTAATCAAGTGAACTTGAAGATTTTCATGTAGACTAATTTGATTGCCCTTATTTGACTGATTATAACTTATTATTATTATTATTTATATTATTATTATTATATAAGAAATAAAAATTATAAATTATAATTATAATACCAAAATAATGAAAATGCTTAAAATAATGTAATTAATGAATTTTTTGTAAAAAACACCACAAATGTTAAATCATACTAATGTTAAGGATTATATATAAATAAAGCATTGTACATAATTATTTTGGACTTTAGGATATTAAAAAATAGATTGGAATAAAATATAAAATTGTATCATGAAATATCAAATTTATTATATTGTATTGGTTTAATCTTATTTTTATGTTGAGAAAGAAACTATCATTTTGGAAAACAAACAATTTCAAAGTTTAGATGACATCAAAAATGAGAAATATATAAAAAATCTTTAAAACAAGTTATAATATCTTATCTACTTATTCCCTTATATTATTCACTTTAATAAGCATCATCGTATTAGATTTCTGACAAATTTAAACCATTAGGACTCTCGAATCAAGGACCCTCCCAGACTCATCTGAGCTCTTAACCATTTGAGTTATATTTTATTGAGCCTCACTTAATCCCTTAAAAATTACTCAAAAAATACAAAAAAATTTAATTTTTCCTTTTAAAATATCTATACTATCTCATAATCATATTTTTTTCCTTATATTTTTCTTTCGATTTCTTTTCCTTTTCCCTTAACATTTTATAGAACCAAACATAACCTTAATAATTTTACTTTTACAAGAAAAGGGGAATTATTAAAAAAAACAAAAATAAAAACATAAGAACCCAAATGATCAAACGAAACTGTAAGATCAAACAAACAATTTAAAAAATGGGGAGGTTTGAATAAAGAAAGGGATGGAGAGGGAAACGACATAGTCATGGAAGTATGATAGTCATTGTGGTTTTCTTCTCCATGTCTTAGCCTCGCCTTACAATCTCATCCTCACAGATTCATCATCCGCTTCTCGATCCACCATTGTAAGTCTCCAACCTCGCTTTCCAGACCCTAATTTCTTCTCCGCATTTCTCGATCCTCCCCGCCTCCCCAAGATCCCCAATTTATTTGTTCGTCTCTTGTTTTGTTTATCAGTTTGTTGTTTCGGGGTTTTTTTTTTTTGGGTAATCCGTGCATGTGTTGGTTGATTCGATTCAAGGGTCTAGTTCGATTTTGCGGTTTATTTGTTGGAATGGTTTGATGCTGATGGTTTCTAGACTTCGCTTCATCTTTGTGCGATTGGTTTGATTTGATCTGCAATAAGCTTTTGTGGGATAGTTCTTCGATCCGCTTCTGAATTTTGGACTTATTCTGTTTTTATGATCTGTGTGATGCGGAATGGTGGTGCCGATAGTGGATAGGGCTTTTAGGGTTTGATTTGCGATTTGGAAAGCGAGGTCAGGTTGTTTTGTGGATTTGTGGAATTTTCGTCACATGCTGCAGTTGAGAAAGTTCTACAAAGCTATGCTGGTGTGTTGAGGCCTAACACAGATCAATCCTTCCGTTTGAACTGGGCAACATTTAGTATGAGCAATAAGCGTTCAGAAAATGGTCCTGATCTTTCCATATTTGTAGGAGATTTGCTTCAGATGTCACTAATAGCTTATTACATGAAACCTTTCGTAAATATCCATCCGTTAAGGCCGCAAAGTGGTCTTTGATGCCAATACTGGTCGTTCAAAAGGTTATGGCTTTGAGCGGTTTGGAGATGAGAATGAGAGATCACAGGTCATGACTGAGATGAATGGTGCATATTGTTCAAGTAGGCCCGTGTGCATTGGTGCATCTTCTCAAGGGATAAAAGTGGGTTCTTCTATGTTCTTTAGCTTTATGATGTATATTTTATATTTTTCAAATGTCGTTTCTTCTTTCGATGTATATTTTATATTTTTTCAATCGTTGTTCTTCCTTTTCGGGCAATGAGAAGAAGACTGCTTCAATAATTAGCCATTATGAATTGATAGTGAAGATCACTCTAGGTTCTTATCTATAACCTGGAAAGTACTGTATTTAGATTTCTACTGTGCTAGCTTGTGTAGAAATCTAGGTAATTTGTTTCAATGGAGCACCTTGATAGGGTTTCTTCTGGTAATTTGTCATTTACTCTATAATCTCCATTTTTTTGCAATAAATTTAATTTTCAAATAAATTATCTAGAATCGAATGCAAAGATAAGAGGAAACATGGAGTTATTATGCAATAAACTTATTAAACATGCCATTGATTAACTTTTTCCTCAGAGTGTGATTTTTCTTTCCTATTAACTTTCGATTTCATCCTTCTTTCTCTTTTTCTCCTGCTCACACATTATCAAGCTGCTTTCAGGTGGCACTAGCCTTCGTCTGGGCTCACTCTCCCACAACCCAAACTAATCTTGCATAAATTCATCACAACAACGTGTTAAAGTGGAACACATATCCAATTAAAAGAAAGAGTGTATGTTCTAAGAAACAAAAAAAGAGAAGGTAAACATAAGCCTAATTTTCTTTGGCTCTATTTATTTTATTTTTTTATTTTGAAATTGTATTCATGAATATATCAAAGAAAGGAGGTTAGTAATGGCTATGACTATTTGTTAACTGGAGATTAAATGCATCATCATTGAATTATTCAATCTTCCTTTATCAATCAAGTTGTGTTATAAGACCTTCTAGGCCATAGTGTGTTGTAAAATGATTAGAATCTGGGCATCTATTAGGTGAAAGTATTCACAATTTGTTATTCAATAATCTTCATCTAAAAATAATTTTGTCATGAATTTGTACGGATTTGTGGATCCGCAAAGCTCAAGCTCGCTCTATATCAACTCGACCGAATCGATTACACCCCTAATCGCACTCGTCCCACATGACAATACAATCATGAATGAGAATAGAACCCGGATGTACCAAAGGTTGATAGATGGCTTTTAATCCGTAGTTTGTTTCGGGGTCAGAAATTTTTGGAATTTGTCAGGCTCATACAGAGTGGATGGACTCGGGAAAAAATAAAGTGTCCGTGGTAGGAGATCCAAGTGTCGACCGCTTTAGCTTTGATAGGGAGACAAAGTGGAAATACCATCCACTGAGACATGGTTTCTGTGCTGCATATCTCAGGAATGTATGGGGAAACAAATAATGTGATATATGAGCACTATTCATGGATTCTCGCTATTCTTCTAATCCAATGAATGATTATCATGCCACGGTTATAGATGTCACTGGTCATTCTTTTGATCAAAATTATGAATATGAGGAGAATCCTAATCCAAATCTACCGACAATTTTATGATATGCTTGATGTCGCTTAATAATCCATCAGGCAAGGGTGTGAAAATCATTCATGCTTATCGCAGAAGTGGGCTAGAATGTTGAATATCAAGGTCGATCACCATCCGTTCGAACGCATTTGATGCAATTGCTAAACTAATGAAAGAGATTGTGCCTAAAGAGAATCTTATCGCTGAAAGCTTTTATGAAACAAAGCGATGGTTCTGTGGCTTAGGCTTACCAACAATGAGAAGATACATCATTGGCCCTAATGGATGCATGATTTATCGGGGAAGATTTGAACAAGACTCGTGGTAAAGTTCTGTGGACCATCCACGTTTTAAGAAAAAACAATGACACTAATGGAAAAGGAGAAAGAAAACCGACGCACCTTTAAGAAAATGTATTACTTTCCTTGGATCGACTTCTTAGATTATATTCATCTAAAGCCTTGCTACTAATGAAATGAGGTGGCATATCTGGTACTATGGTCGAGGATAATGTCATGCAACATCCCAGATCGATTCTATTGTGGAATCACTTCAATGATCTTCACCTTTGATTTTGCAATAGAAATTGAAATGTGCGTCTCGGCCTTTGTACGGGATGGGTTTCAACCTTTGGCCAATCGGGCAACAATACCGTGTTGGCTGTTATTGTCAGCGTATTATAACCTGCACTCCATGGTTATGTATGAAGGATGCATCCATGTTCTAATAGCATTCTTATTCAGGACCACGAAATCCAAAGACAAGTTAGATGTGTACCTAGTAGCTGATACATAGGTTGAATCTATTATGGGATTATGAGGTTGAAGCATTGACATTTCGAATCAAAATTTTGATTCCGGCGGCATTGATGTGGACTATTAGCGACTTTCAGGCGTATTCAATGTTGTGCGGATGGTCCTTGGCCAGACGGTTGGCTTGTCCTTATTGTATGGAGGACTTAGAAGTCCTTTAGACTAAATAGGGCGATGCTTGATCATGGTTTGACAAATCATGGAAGTTCTTATGGAACTTGATCATCCATTTGGAAGGCGTAATAAGAGTGCATTTACGAGAAAAACAAAATTAATGACGATTAGGCGCACCTCCGGTTAAGATCGGGTTCGAAATAAGCATAATTGATCATCTTGATTTGAAGAAGGTGTGAAGTCAATGCTTATGACATTAACGGAGGGATTAGTCAATCGTGGTTGGAGAAAACGCGGCATAAATGCGGGATTTTCCATATTGGGCTAATCCTAATTCGACATAACCTTGATGTCATGCACATTGAGAAGAATGTGTTCGTGCTTGTTTAATACGATTGTTGAATATACATGGTAAAACAAAAGACACTCTTAAGTCTAGGCAAGAACTAAATACCTATTGTCGAAGGCCAGAACTTGATCAGTTGGCTTCAACGAGCAAATACCCTAAGGCTTGCTACACCCTAGACAATAGGGCTAAGAAGGAGTTGTTTGATTGGTTAACAAAATTGAAATTTCCTGATGGTTACGTGTCTAACATGCGGGTAAAGATGTAGGACAAGCTAGGAGATCGAGTTGTTTGAATGAAAAGTCACGATTGTCATGTCTTCATCTGCGAGAGGTTGATGCCTATGCATTTAGAAATTCTACTTGCTAATGTGTGGAAGGGCTATCAGAGCTTGGTTTATTTTTAAAAGTCTTGCTTCTTGATGTATTCTGAATGAAGACATGACGGACAGAATCAGACATCGATTGTATTGCAAGTTAGAAGAATATTCCTCAAGTTTTTTTGATTCTATGGAACATCTGAGTTCACTTGCCATATAGGCCGCATTCACCTCGAGGGCAGTGCAATTAGATGGATGTATCCATTTGAGAGGTTAAAACCTAACATAAATCATAATGGTCAATAACCTTGAATTAGTACATGTGTCTTACTTAACATATCATTTTATATAGGTATCTTGAATTGAGAAGCTCAATATCGAGGAATAAGGCACATGTGGAAAGCTCGATATGCAATGCATATCTAGTTGAAGCATCAGCGTGCTGTTCATATTACGAGGATCATGTACAAGTAAAAGCTAGGGCGGAGTGCCTGTAATTATGAAGGTGAGTAAATTATATTCCATCGGATGATCCTTTAAACCTATCAATTTCAAATCTGATGGTAGACCTTTGAGAATTGGTTCTAAGCGGACATATGACTCACGAGAATATAGGCGGCTCATTCCTACATTTTTGCCCAGCGTGAAGAAGTTGAACCATATGTCGAGGTTAATTTTTATGGTGAAACATTTCCAATATATTATATTGTTTACAACTCATTATATTTTAACTAACATATCTAAAATTATTTGTCAATTCATAGGATTTACACCGGATGTTACAACATCTCAATCGAACTTATAACAATCTGATGATGCTAAACTTGAGATGGAATTTGCTATCGTTCAACATATGTAAGCCTTCTTTTCCCACCCTATCAATTTAATCATATTAACATGTGTGATGCAAGGCTTATTTTACCCTATCAATTAAAACTTCTTTTTAAAAAGCATATATAGCCTTCTTTTCTCAACCTATATCAATTAAACTTACAATAGTGTAACATGTAAAATACCTATATCCATTGTTCTAGTGGAAGATCAGACTTTATTATCCATAACAACTATACAAGATCTACTTAAAGGTCCATTAGGCTGATTTTAAAATATATAATGGCTCTTTTGTAAATGGATACAAGTTTCACACGAGTTGGATATGGTGCAAGTAAAATGTCAATAAATAGTGGGGTTTGCATCAAGGCGGAAATTATAGCCCATAATCTTGAGATGATTGGTATGGTAGTTAAAGTAGTGGAAGTGGAATATATAGTGGCGGTCAGCGGCTCAGTTCTCTTCATGTGATTGAAGTTTGATCCAACTCCTAATAGGGGCATAAGGTTCATAGGCAATACAACATTGTTGAGATAAACCATAGAGAGCGATATGACAAGTATGAACCCTTTGTCCTGCATGATTGGCGACTCGAGAGTATATTTTTGTTCATACGAGTTTGCGAAAAGACAAAGTTGATTGGTGGGTTGTATCGAAAATCAAACCCCGAAGGAGTTGTTGTGATGCCCAAAGCCTTTTCAAAGACAACATATATGCAGAAACTCCTCCATTTCAGAGAGTTAATTGCAAATCCTAAATGTTGAAATCAATGAAGAAGATCAACAACGACATTAAATGATCAATATGGGGTGACCCGAGAAGATATTATGGAAGAAGAAGAAGAAAGAAAGAAAAGAAGAAGAAGAAGAAAGAAGAAGAAAGAAAGAAAGAAAGAAAGAAGAAGAATTGCAAGCGAAGAGTTCATTTGATTCGAAAATGAATAGAATTTAAATGATATGAATGGCCAGTAGTTAATAAATAGGTAGTTGCAGTTGAATAATGTTATAGTACAAGTGTTCAGTTGTTAATTATTCTTTTTCTTTTTTTTTAATGAGGATAATTTAAATGATATTAATGAAACCGATAGTTGATAAAGAGGTAGTTGTCACTGAATATTGTTATAGTACAAATGTTTAGTTATTTAATTATCTGGTACGATTTTTCGGTATGAGGGGGTCGAGGTCGTCTTTGGAAGTGTATCCATAGTGATAGTCGGGCGAGGCCTTTGAAGGGGTCATTCTTCATCTTTAGTAGCTACTTCTATGCATCACTACTACCCCTTGGCATAGAGACAATTAATAGGAATGTGTTTCTTGGCCCAAGCATCTCCTCTCATCACCTTGTTGGTGATCTAGCTCTCTCGGACCATCTGTTGCGTGCCTCAGACATCACTCTCGAGGATTAGGCCTCGAATCACAACCACATACGCCCGATCACACACAGTTGATTCCTCTGTGTGGAAGAAGCTATATAAGTATTCGTGAGAAACTGAGTGCATGATGGGAGGTAAGACATTTAATACTATTTAATTCACTAGTTAATTGTAATGTAGTAATTAATACTTGTATATTTATATAATTAGCTTTATTTGGAGTCTCATAAGATGTCATCTCGAAATATGCCGTATCTTTCAAGAGAGACTACATCATAGGATATAGGTGGAAACTGATTGCCACGAAGGTTGAGATCTATATTGGGATGAATTTCGGGTAAATAAATGTTTAGGTTTCTAAAACTTTTGTATTTTGTTGATTTAAATTTTAATAAAAGCAAAATTGCTTTGAGAATCAAGTTTGGGAATGCTTGAATGTTGATATGATTGAAAATGCCGATCTGTATCAGTTGATGTTATTTCTTTCATGTTTTAAAGTTCTATATATTGAGAATTGTCAAATAATATGAATGTGAGTAGACATGAATTGAGGTGGAATTTATTGAGAATTTGAGATGAACATGAAAAAATATTGTAAGAAATTTTTGGATAATACATTTTAAGGAGGCTACAGCCAATTTTTTAAAATATATATATATATATATATATATATATATATATATATATATATATATATATATATATATATATATATTTTATTTTATTTTTTTTCAGATAATTGAATGTTGATATGATTGAAAATTCGGAATCATATCAAACTGATGTTGTTTGTATTGTGCTTTTTCAGTTATATATATTGAGAATTGTCAAATAATATGAATGTGAGTTGACATGAATTGGTGGAATTTATTGAGAATTGGTGAATGTACATTGAAAAATATTGTAGGATATTTTTGGATAATGCAATTTTTAGGGGAGACTCTGTCGAAATTTTTTAATATATATATATATATATATATATATATATATATATATATATATATATATATATATATATATATACTCTATCTATTGAGATAATTGGATGTTGATATGATTGAAAATGCTTGATCATATCAAATTGATGTTGTTTGTTTTATGTTTTTAAAGTTCTATATATTGAAAATTGTCAAATAATATGAATGTGAGTTGACATGAATTAATTAGATTTATTGAGAATTGGTGAATGTACATTGAAAAATATTGTAGGAAATTTTTTGGATAATGCAATTTTTAAGGAGAATCTGCCTCCGAATTTTTTTAATATATATATATATATATTTCGAGATATTTGAATGTTGATATGATTGAAAATACTTGATCGCTAGCAAGTATTGTTTGTATTGTCTTTTCAGTTTGTATATATTGAGAATTGTCAAATAATATGAATGTGAGTTGACATGAATTGGTGGAATTTATTGAGAATTGGTGAGAATGTACATTGAAAAATATTGTAGGATATTTTTGGATAATGCAATTTTAGGGAGACTCTACGCCGAATTTTTTTAATATATATATATATATATATATATATATATTTTAGATATTTAAATGTTGATATGATTGAAAATGCTTGATCATTATCAAATTGATGTTGTATTGTGCTTTTAAGTTGTATATATTGAGAATTGTCAAATAATGTATGAATATGAGTTATGTCATAAATTGGTGGAATTTATTGAGAATTGGTGAATGTACATTAGAAAAACATTAGGTAATTTTTTGATAATGCATTTTTAGGGGAGACTTTCGAAATTTTTTTTAAAGTCCATATATGTTGACTAACTTTATATATTCTGAAATACTATGAGTGGGAGTGTTTGGAGATGGGATCGTTAAGAAATTGTGGGGCTTGGCCTGCGGGTAAGAGATATTCGGATATGCTTCATCGTTGGAGGAAAGGAGGCTTGCATTTGTGCGATGAGGTGTGGGCGAGTTGGCGACATCAGTGGAGTGATGCCTCGTTCAATCCCGATAAGGGGCGTCAATCGAGAAATCGTCATAGTGAGGCTAGTGGACCGGGATGCGGAATCACGACAGGTTCGCAGTTCATATCGTTAGTGACATGGCCAAGATTGTAGAATACATATATATATATATATATATATATATATATATATATTTACATTTTTAAAAATGTCTCGATTTACGCATATCTATTATCTAATGTGTTTATTTTGAAATGAGGGAGGGTCTTTTTCAGCGAGTCGACTCTTTCCGATACCCATGAAGAGAACTCTAGAGGATCACATGAGTTATATTGATCTGACAGCCAGAGCAAGTGGGGGTAAGTAGCACCGAAAAACCTATCTTACATCCTAACTAAGAAACTACTAGTTTCATATGACGTTTTGTTCGGGAGAGATCTGAGCTAATTGTTACGGAATCCCGAGAAGAGATACGGAAACCCGGGTTCCTTTGTCGAAAGGAAGATGAGGATTGTATATTCTGCGAGCTATTTGGGGCCATCATGGGCGGATACACATGTATGGGACGAATTGAAATAAATCATCGACTTTGCATCAGTGCCTCTCATCTTCCCACCCCTCGCGGGTGTCGTCAACGGATTAGAGAGCTTGGGTGGCCTGATCTGGGTTCTGAGAGGAAGTACCGAGCTACGAAGTAACATTCGAGTCCTGCGGTGGAGACTTCCAGACCGAGGAGTGATGCGTCGCATGATGGAGGCGAGATGATGGAGGAAAGAGAGAGGTTTCGGCCGTCGGTTGCCACGGATGGTCGAGGCATGGAATCAAACGGTCGCCACGGATCTTTAGTCTCCAGGTATATCATGTTTTTAACATTTATCTTGTGTGTTTTTAACATTGGGCCTTGATCGCGGCAATGTTTAATCACTGTTGTTTTCAAACATTAATTTGGACTTCAATGTTGACTTTTAATGTTTAATACCGTGTTTTAAATTTAAATGATAAATATATTTAAACTTATCATATATAAAAGTTTTCAAAATTTAAACTTATTAATATATAAGTAATAAAATTAATTTTATGAAATATTAATTAAATAATTACAATATTTATAAATTTATACCTGAAGATGTGGTCGCTAGGAAGAAATATATCTGACCACATGATGTAGTAAACATGTAGCGAGATGATATAAATTGGGCGACATCAATAAATTATCATGGTAGTTGTAGAGATTAGTTATCTGTGAGCATTTTCTTGTGGTCGGCGTTGTCACAATGACTGGCGTTGTGGTGGTGGATTATGCGTGACCGCATTTAAGTCGTTATACGTGACCACATTTCTTTGTGGTCGCGTTTATCTGTGACAGCATTGCCAGTGGTGGATTATGCGTCGAGCAGCGATTTCTTGTGGTGCTTATCTGTGACAGCGTGTAGTGGTCGTTATGCGTGATCATGAATGCGTGACCACATTATAGTGTGGTCGTTATCGGTGACCATATTTCTTGTGGTCGCGCTGGCATTTGAGTCGACGGCTAATTTGTCTTTGTGACGAGATTTTCTAGGCAGCGGCTTTGTGGTCACTAAATGGTCCTTCTCTGCTCTCCTAGTGACCGCACTGTGACCACTTTGTGACGACCACTTTGTGACCACTTTTGTGGTCACAATTTTACGTTTTTGTAGTGTCAAACTCATTGTTTTTTATTCCAAATAATAATATTATAATTATTATAATTTACCCACTCCATCAAGGGTAAATATCTTGCATGCTGATTTAACGATATTTAATTATTCTTTTAATTGGTTAAATGCAGGTTAGTGGGCATGCTTGTAATTTAACGATGGAAATAACATGGGAATGCACTCTCAAACATGCTATGAAAGCAATACCACATATATATTTGGACTTGAGACTTTTGAAGAAATCTAACTCGGAATAGTTCCTAACCTTAAAGGCCATGGCTGATTTTCCTCCCTGTGAACCAATTAAAAAAAATAAAAAATCATGATATGCAATTGATTCTGATAAACATCTCTTGTTATAGTCAATGATTTGAATATATATATATATATATATATATATATATATATATATATATATACTATTAGAATGCATAATGCTAATATGCATTGCTGTACTTCTCTATGAAGCTTTTGGCTTGAAGGACAGTTCCTTCTTCTTTGTTCATTTAAATCATTTCTAGTAAATTACTAATTTCCATGAATGATTTATTGATGATCATGCTACAGAACCAGTGGATTTGGTTAAAGGACATTTTGATACAAAAAGATTGATGGTTAAACTGATGATCTGAGTGAGCTCAAGCTGCAAGCTTCAGGCTTTTGTCCTGCACAAGGATGTTATCAAACTTTAAAATCGAAAGGCAAAGAGGCGGGCTCATGATTACGAATTAGTTGTTGGACCAATACAGTTTTTTTAGTTAGTAAAAATTGAGTTGTTGATTGACTTTGAGCCTAAATTAAAGTGGGACCCGATTGTTATTTTGAACAATATTTTGTGGGTTCATATTCTACTAAGTGAGAAGAATAATGTAATATATTCATTTGCTCAAATCGAGTAAGAAATGAATGAGAAAATAGGCTCCTAAGTAGCTTGCATGAAAGGTCTTTATTTGGACTTCGGTTTAGATTTGTGTCCTTTCATTTTGAGTTGTGTCTTTTCATTTTGAGTTATGTCTTTAGGATGATGGTATCAGGAGAAGTCACCAAAGTCATAAATACTCAGGTTCATTGTCATTCTTATAGTGAGTTTTCTTTTTCCCCAACAAATTCGGTCATTTAGTAAACAGTGCACTAAGGTAAGCTTTAGTGCATTATTTTTTCGGCTTTTAAGGCAGTACATTTGGAGAGTACACAACATAGTTTGGTTCCTTTAGACCAGGATAGATTAGTCTTCACTTCTATGTGAAGATCATTGTATCTTGGGAGGTAGACGTAAGTATTCCATAGCACCAGAGTGGGGGCGGAAATGCGTCTTAAGGACATAGTATCAAACACTAGCCTTGATTTACCTAAAGTTCTATCATAGTTCACGTTACCTTGATCGGGTTAGTATCTAGTTTGCATATATCGAGAAGCGTAGGTAACACTGTCACACTTTATCTTTAGTGTAACATACATATAACTATTTCATTTACTTGTTATTGTTTTAGTATACTTTGCATGTTTCAAAACTAAGAATTTCAACCGATAATTTTACTATATTTGAATACCACAGAGTGACACTCCAACATTCTTAAGGCAGTTTTTAATTAGTTTAATTACTTGTTGTGGTTATGGTTTGATATAAAAGCGGTGACTTTGTTTACGGTTTAATTTAAAAATGTACACCAAAGCATTGACTTTGATAAACCATCTAGCGTTGAAGTAGTAATTTCAAAGCAGTAACATAGATTGTATCACAGTTTTATAACTTACCGCTTTATATTGTTTGAATAGTTTGTAATCTTTGTTTGTCTGGAATGGAGTAAATGATATTAATAACCTCGCTACTACAAATCATGTCAGGCCTATGGTGCCATTTTCTCAGTTCCACTATGTCTCATGGGAGAAACCCAGTTCAACTGCACTATTTCAAGAGACGGCAACAGAAAATTGTTCCATCCACACGTTGAATCTTCAAAGTTTCTTCAGAGAAGCTCCGCTTGCATGGAGAATGAGGCCACCGCTAAGTTGTTGCCGCGTGGACGATGGAAGCATCATTTTCTTTGCAAAAACTATATCTTCAATGCATTGATAACACATTATATAATGTGTATAATCCAATCAAGACTAGGCTAGAGAGCCGTGGGAACTTTGATAGAAAATACATCAAGGGATGCCGGAATGAAGAAATTTGTTGTGGGCAGATTCCTAGATTATAAAATGGTGGATTCCAAGACTATCATGCTCGCTCAAGATCTTCACGAACTTATGATGAATCATGCCAAGGGATGGTGCTTAATGAATTTTTCAAGTGGCCGCAATTATTGGAGAAATTACTAAATTAGAAGGACTTCAAAAATTATTTTGAAACACAAACGAAAAGAAATGCAGCTTTGAAGATTTGATTTATGAGATTGAGAATGAGGAGGACAATATCTCCAAAAGAAAATAGGCACTCATTCCATGGAGTCAAAGGCACATGTGATTGGAAGAGGGACATAAAAACCAACAAGAAAAGAAAGTATGTTAGCCAACAAGGGGGCCAGGCGGTAAGACCCAAAAGGTTCAAAGGAAATTGCTTAAAGGTGCACAAACCGGGACATCGCAAAGGATTGTCAAGTCAAAGCACGCCAAGTGAACCAAAAGGAAGGTCGTTTCTAACCATTAGTAACGACCCAGGTAGAAAACTATCTCCGAAGAATGTTTCTAACATAAGTTTTTCTACTATAGTATCCGAGGTCAACTTGGTAGGAAATACCAAGGAACAGACACCTGGGCCATACTAGACACATATGTTCTCTGGGATAAGAAGATGTTCTCTTCATATGAAACAATTAATGATGAGAACAACCATTCATGGGAAATTCTTCTACTTCCAAATTGAAGGCAAAGGAAAGCGTTATATCAAGATGACTTCTGGAAAGAACTTATCTAATGATGTGTTACATGTTCCAAATTAAAAGAATCTTGCGGTTCTGATCAAGGTCGAGTAAGAAGGGTTTTAGGTTGGTTTTTGAGTCTAAAAATTTGTACTACCAAGAGGATTTATGTAGGCAAGGGATATATGAGCTAATGTGGGCTCTTTAAGATAAAATGTACGACAACTCGTATCAAATTTTTAATAATAAGAACACATCTTCAAGGAGAAGATCAGCCTTCCAGAATGTAAGGATTGAAATCTAAAATGACAATTGTATCAAATTTTAATAATAAGAACACATCTTCTACTTTGGCAAAAGGACAGTTATCAAAAGAACGTTGTTTCAGAATCGATACAAAGGCTACTAACCAAACTCTTACGAGTCCTATGGTCAAAGACCACCACACAAAGAATGAGGTGCACTGGGCTGAATTAAGTTTGCTCGGGCAAGTAACCGCTAGTCAATTCAAAATTCGTGAGATCATCCGGCTCAGCCGTCTCTTCGCTTATTTTCATTGAAACATTAGTGAATGATGAGAAAAATCGAGCAACAGGAATTCACTGGCTTTGATGAAACAGGGTCAATAGAGTTTGGCAGGGTGGTGGTCTAGTTTCACTACGGCAAATCGATGGCTTGCAATTTACTCGAGTTTTAATAATTTCATTGATGTCTCAGTATGTGCCAAACAAAGTCGTGGAGATTGACATTGTTTTCTATGAAGGTTTTCCGAACATCAGGCGAAGGACTCTTAACTTCCTTCACTTTACATGGTAACTCTTCTCTTACCTTGGTATTGGGAGATTTCAATGACCTATTGTCTCCTCATGATAAGATGGGTTCAAATGACATCCTAAATGTTTTGGCTTTAAATATGGGCTTTAAATCATCAGTTCTTCACTCTTCCCGACTGTACTGGCCACCACCACATGGAGCGCAGGACCATCGCTGGTTTAGGAACCGCTTGACAGGGCCCCGCATCGGCTTCACGGTTCATGAATTCGCCAGTGGGGACTTATCACCATTGTCTCCTTTCGATCTATTCACCCATTCTCTTTTCGGACAACCTCACACAAGCCGTATACTCATAGGTTTCGCCAGAATTCCATGGTTCGTGAACAAGACTTCAATGACAAATTAAAAGAGGTGGTGGCAATGTATTCGTGATAAAGATCTGGTGGTGAGAGCGCTATCCTTGTAAGCTCTGCCTTCTATGGTTAAATGGTAGAGAATCGGAAGCGTTTAGAAAGCTGATAAAAATGTCAATGTAAAAACTAGTGAGATTGGCGTAGTTATCGTACGATATTGCAAAGCTCGGTGAGTTCTTTCTCGAAATGAAAGCGCACTGGATCGCCTTTCGATCAAGAAGAAGTGTAACGTAAAAACCAAGCAGAAAAAGAGATTTCTGCCAAAGGAAGGAGATAGTAAATACTGTTATTTCCATTCTCAATGCTTAGAAGCAAAAAGCACAATCGATTCTAAGTCAATGATGCAAGATGGTAAATATAGTTCGCATAAAGAGGGCCTGCCAGTTCTATAAGACATTTGAAGGCCTTTGCAAATGAGAAGGGCCGTAAGAGTCGTAGCATGGTGTGAGCTTCCCAATAGTTCAATCACGTAACTTCATGGAGGAGAACAAATGGTCCGGGTGCCCCGCTTCGCGTAAATGAATCTTTACTTGCAGCCTGTTTTCGCAGATGTTTCCGACAGTGCCCTGTGTGTCCGCATGGCCTAACCCCCGGTTTACCCAAGATTTGGGAACCACAGGCTCAGAGGCATTCCACTGCTACGTGCTGGTTAGAAAACTTATCTTTTCTTCTAATCCGAATGACACCTTGTTAAGGCCAGACTCCTGAAATGTATCGATCCTCAACTAAGAAAGACTCAGACTGCTCATTTTGCATCAGATTTACAAATTATTGCTACATTCCTAGCCATCGTATGAAACATATCTCCGCCTCCCTGTATTATCTCTAGCACTCGCCCGCTCTTGCTCTGAACGACTATTATCATAATGTCATGATTGTTTGTGAGCTACCAGATACACATATGAATCAAAGCTAAAGAGTGCAACAGGGGAAGTAGCATTGAACCGGATATTAAAATAAAGGAGGCTATATGACTGGAAGTTTTTGCACCACATGCCTGGTCAGTTTGATGACGTGATTTATGGATCATGACGTGTGCAACGCCTGCTCGCTATTCCGTGTCGTGAACGTTCCCGCAGGTGGGTCCCCATCATTCCTAAACGAGGTTTCCATGCCAAGGTTGTCCTTCCTTCCATCTTATTATTCCAGCGAGGGTTGTCACTGCTCACAGCAGAGTCTTCTCGTTTTTGATTAATGGTAGTAAGAACCGCCAGGCTCTCGAAAGAGAACCCCACTATTCTTCACGATGACTCTTCATTTTTAAGAGTACAGATAGGAGGAAACTAGAGTGATTCAGCATCGGATTCGAGTCGTATGAGTGCTATCTCGTGGCGCAATCAACTTCGTAAATCAGTATCATGTTTTCAACCAACCGATAAGAATCTGATGTTATCAAATTAAAAGTAATGGGAGTTACTAATGTGGTATTAACACGTAGTGGTACTGGTTTACCTTTCTGATTGGCAGATCCAAACGCGCTACTTTTAGCTGTATCAAAGACATTAACTGGAAGAGGATCCAAGGGTGAGAAACAAGTTGCCACAAAAAAATAATTTAAACGGCTATCAGCCATCCCAACATATGAGGAGCTGCCATTACTCGCCTCGCTTTGTGATGAGATTCAGAAAATGATGAATCTGCTTTGTGGGTGCGAAGTTCAGTGGAATGCCAGCGATTAGATGTGGCAAAGCCGACTAGACCAGTTCGCGCGGGCGAATTAGCGTACGGGTCGATTTACGTGTGTTTAATTTTGCTTATCGGCGCGCGGTGGAATCTCCATTCCCATAACCCCAACACTTTGGTAGTAGCTCGCTTGTTCACGCCAAATATTTTCGCAGTTATCTCTCGCCATCACCGGGAAGAATCCAGTTTTGTCACGGTTGTCGAGCGCCAAAGAAGTTGTCAGCGTACTTCGATGGAGAGTGGGTAACCATTTAAGTGTATGGGAGGATTCCCGATCTTCGATCTCGCCTCGGTTTTTAGGGCTTCCGTAACCAACTGCTCGCCTGAAAACTTAAAGGTTTCGACCGCTGTCGCACGTGAAGAGATGGGATCTTGACTCGTTCAATTTATCTTTGAGAATAATGCTTCTCCACTATATTTGTTCAACCCATTAGCAGAAAATTCAGACTCCTGGATTGTCGATATGGCATTATTCAAAATAACTATTATATAGTTTGTGAAAATAATGCTATAGAATGCTGACTGGGAGTTCTATGAAACCGAATCTGTGTCATATGTCTCTAGCTTCGGAGTAGTTGTGAAATTTTATTTCTTCCCCTAAAATAATTTCCCTTTATATGTCTTTGTATTAGCTGCATCTCGTTTTCTACGACCACTTGATAAAAGGTATGAATTTGCCAACTTGTCGCGGTGTCAGGGGCGTGGTCCGGAGCATTACCGCATCTGGCCTACGGATTATCCGTGACCTGGCCCTCGCGTCGATTGATGCAAAGGTTAAACCCGCCACCGACTTCACCGACAGTTTCGCTTGTTGCTGCTGATCGAAGCGATCTGCATCCCACGCGTAATGTGTTCGGCAGCAATGATCCGTATGGTGTGTTTGAGCGCAATGAACCAGAGCTTTGAGAACTTTTACTTCCAAACAAAGGTGGTGGAGTCGTGCATGTGTTTTTCCAGATTGGCGCCGAGTCTCGCCGGGTGCATCTTCCTTCGCCGCTCAACGTGTTTCATGACTCTAACTGCGCGTCTCTCATTTAGAAGTCAAGTAGCGCAACTGATGCAAAACGATTGTTTCATGGATCTATCACTAGCTCAGGTATGGTGTTGCATGAATGATGAGACCAGCTTTATGCATGCAGACGTCATGATGCATATCATGGTCAAAGAAGCTGGCATTAGGTGACTCCAGAGCCCTTCTTCAGGCTTTATCAAACATCGAGGTGTAGAGTTTGAACCATTCTCTATATTAGCTGTTAATATTTTGTCTTCACACTCTTGCATCATATTTAATACGGTTTTGACTCGGACAGCGTCTTAGAGGTAATTATGAATTACTTATCTGGCTTCAGAAGACACAAGAACAAAGGGGCTTTCATACCTAGCTGCATACGCTTGTTTCAACGCTGGGGCCTCTACAATTTTCTATCCCTTCTTGGTTAGAGACATTCTTTCTTCCCATTTATCATCTATTTAAATGGGGCGTTTATTTGCTTATCAAAAAAACTATTTACATTTATTTGTTACTATTTTTAGTATACTTTATATATTTTAAAACTGAACTTTTCTATTAGCATAATTTCCACATATTTGAATATTCTAAAGCCAACACTCCAACATTAGTCACAGGACAACAGAACAGTGGGGAAGCAGCAAACCCTATGGCTATGCATTTGGCTCAAAAGGAGTGGTAAGGCCTCATCCAAAGGTATATGTGTAATGTGCTGATAGCAAAGGAGCAGGTCGCTTCTGGTATTTTTCATATGAGCAATTATGAGAGAGAGAGAGAGAGAGAGGGTCCCACCTGAAATTCTGAAGTAGCATCCAGCCAGCGAGGTGGTGCCAACCCCAGAGTTCTGAGCTCTGTTTTCGACAAAAGAGAAGGATTCATGACCTTGCCCTTCCAACCTATAAAACGATAAAATTTCTACTAACTTTAGACTCAAACCCCTTCTTACCTTTTCAGTTGTCAACCCCATTCTTCTACTACAAGGAAAGGAAGAAATACTGCAACCTTTTTCATTTGATTCTACCCTCCCTTCAGGTTCTTTCCTTTTATTGACCCTAATGTAATTGTACATTGATGTATTATATGAACTGAAGGTTGCCTGAAACCAGCATTGGTACCGATATATACGAAATCTTTATTTCAGAGTAATCACTGAGAAAAGGTTATTGGATTTTGTAAGGCGAATTTATATGTCTTTTCAATTCAATTGACACAAATAGACACCTTCTCTTTTCATGCACATTTTGCGTTGGATAAATAATGGAGGCAAAGGAGAAACAGGTTGGACTATTATCTGTTAGTATATTATTTGTAATAAATTGACATCACAGTGTTGTCGGTCAGAATTGATTTTGTAAAGGAAGAATATGCATTTATCAGCAGCCAACTGAATTATTACATGGGCTTGGCTTCAGATTGTCAGAAGCTTTTTGGTTTGGTCTAGTCCTACATAAGGAGTTGGGATCTGAGAGAGTAGCAGAGGAGGGAGGGGAAGGTGCTATTTTGGAGTTTTTATTTATTTACATATTGGGGCCCACATATAAACCCCAGGCATGCAGTGTTGTGTAGAAATATAAATACAGTATGATATGAACCAAACAAACATTAGCAGGATGGGGTAGAAACAAACAAGAGGAAATGAATCCAATTGTCCAAGCACAACAGACAAACAGTTTCAGAAGAGGAGAAGGAAGCTGGCTTTTATGATCCCATAAAAGAAGGTGGATGAACCTCAAAGGCCCCAAACCGTAATACAGATTTCTACTGAACCCTTTCCTCTCTCGGTAGCAGCCAGGGGGCATGTAAGGGCTACTTACCTTTGCCCCACTCCTCCTCCCTTTCCTAAACCCTCCTCAACCCTACGACTTTCTCAAGCTAGACACCAAACTCAAAAGTGTGAAAAGGAAAAGGCTGGCTGGCTGGGCAGTTCAGGTGTAGGTGTGTTTTGCCTCCTCTCGGCTCTCTGCTTTATTGCTAATTTGCCAACTCAAAAGATACTTGAGCCACTTGTTGGAGAAATGATTGTAAAAGAGGAGTTTGAAGCCAATATCTCCGTACCACCTCAACCGCAAATAAACTCTCATTCTCTCTCTCTCTCTCTCTCTCTCTCTCTCTCATATACAGATGATGATGAGATGATGAGGATACATATTCTCCTCCATATTCTTCTCCCACATATATGAAGCTTCTCAATGCAGGAAATCACTTTTGTTAATGCAGCACATCCCCATTTTGGGCTTGGAGGTCACACATGAAGAGAAGATATAACCGTTAGTGTAATGAATTCTGCATCTAATCACTTACGATTCATTAAGCATCAGCAGCATATATATCCATGCCTGGCTCCCTGTATGCCATTTTGTTGTCCACCCGATTGGTAGCCTTCGCGGATGGCAAAAGTGAGGAGCCATGCATGCATCTTGCTTAACTATTCTCTCTCTCTCACTACCACGCTCACTTTCCTCTGCATGTCGCTAACTTTTCACTTTCCTCTCAATTTTATTTGCTGTTAGAGTTTTTTTTGGTCCGTATATACTCCCCACATGTATATCCCAAGTGACGTAGAAAAACATTTCTAGACTTGTTTAGGCTTTGGTTTTGGATTAGTCATTAAAAAATACTCACATTTTCTTCCTTTTTAGGCTTTATTAAGGATGCTGAAAAGACTAAGAAACTCATTTTAAAATACACAAAACCTTCCTCAAACTCATAAATTATGCTTAAAAGATTACAAAGTAAAATTTGTGAAGGTAATGAGGGTGTGCCTGCCTGCCCCCTTGCCCCAACTAGAGACAACATTACCCTACGTATGGAAGTAAGCTTATGATGTTCTTTCTTGCCGCAAGTAGCAGTCAAAGGTATTTTAACTTGTGGGACAGGAAAGATATGTATAGCAGTCATAGGTCTTTGACTCTTTAACTTGTGAGACTGGAAAGTATACGGTTCCTAATTTTGAAAACTGATTCCAAAAACAATTTTTAAAAACACAAAAAATGTATTTTCTCAGAAAAAGGGTTTTGGTATTTTTCATGTTTTTCAAAATACAAAAAACGGTCCTTGAAAATAGTAACCAAACAATCTCATATATCTTCTTCACATATTTCTCTAGTTTCATCCCCAAAACCGCTCACCAATTTTGAAAATTTTGTTAGTCCCTTGTTTAATCAGACGACGGTTCCTCGGTTTTGAAAATTTGGTTCCCAATCCTTATCTATTTTGGTGGTTGTTAAACATTACTCTTGTGAACAACATGAATGCCATCCTCGGATGTAATTAGTCTCCAATGACAGCTAACCATCAGATGCTGACTAAGTTGCCTTCTGCCCTTTTTGGAGACTCATTAATTAAGTGTATTAGGTTTTGGTTGAAAAACAGAATCAGCGCTTGAGTTTTTCAGTCATTTGATCTAAATATTATAGTATTTTTTTTTGTGAATTCTATTTTAAAAAATGATAAAAATTAAAACATAATTATAAAAAATTGGAATTTATATAAACTTGAGCTTACTTAACTTTTCCCTTGAGTATTTATTGACACTAAAATTAAATTAAAGTGCAGGGAACACACAATGGCTCATGACTTCCATTTTACCACGTGGGCGAGCATACCTCATTTAGTTAATTTATCTAATACCAAGATACCCCTTTCATGGGTACTGCATTGTGATGATGTCAAAGGTTCCTTTTCAATTTTATTTATTTCTTTTGTTTTCTTTTAATATTATAGAAAGGCTATAAGCAGAGTTTGGGGTAGTCAGGATTGTTCAATTACACATCTTCATAGGATTCTCAATTTTTCCCACTTCTTTGGTTTTCGTGCTTGTTAATTGATGAATGGAATTCACAATTACATGGTTCAAGCATGCGAAACAATCTACAAGACTCAGTTTTTACATTCAAATTAAATACAACATCCAAGTTAAAGGGGCCCACTACCAGAGCCCCCGGCTGTAAAGGATCGGTTAGTGGTGCTGCTCTGCGTGCTGGGACTGGTGGAGGCCTTGGAGGAAGTGCTCGGAAAAGACTGCCGGTGCCCTATTTTAACGGCGGTGAGATCCGGAATAAGTCAGTTGTGTTATATCAACGTCATCAACATCGATCTCATTAGCCAACATCCTCACGGCTACCGACATTAGGGGGCGAAGCCCGGTGATCTTTTGCACACAAAGTAGACCCACCTTTAAGATTTGAATAGCTTCTTCTTCCGGGAAGTCCTTTAGCGCTGGGTCGACCAGCTGCAGAAGTTTGTTATCATTGTACATTTCCCATGCCTGCGCTCACAACCCACGTATGCACATTTATCCTTCTCTTTTCCCTTTTTATGGTTAATTTGTAAAACCAAAATGTGATGAAACATATATTTTAAAATGGGTATGCTCAACAAACAACCACTTAGTGTGGTCCATATCCACAAGAGAAGAATCAAACAAACCTCAAATAAACAAATGGGTATTAAAAGCTTTTGACACCATCTTAAATGTTAAATGATAAACTTTCCTAAAAGCTGGATCTTAACAACCAAAAACAAAAAAATGTACCTTTTCGACCAAATAATGTTCGCCGTGTTCTAAGTCGAATTCCACTACTGAGCAGCCTGGTAATTTCGAGGAGGAGCACTCCAAAACTGTACACATCCGATTTTCTTTGTCAAGCATCCGCTAATTGCATATTCTGGAGCAAGATAGCCTCTTTTGCATTGGCCATTCAAAGAAATCCCCATTAGCAACCAGACTTTTTGAAAACGAATTTACGTACAGAAGACAAGGGTAATGGAAAGCAATAGCGGAACAATCGATTAACACAACGTTCCGGCAGCGCAGGTCTTTGATATACGGTGGCTATCTACAAACAACTTCGATAGGCCGAAATCAGATTTTGGGGGGAAAATTCTGATCAAGAAGTATGTTAGCCTTGATATCCCGATGTACGATGGATCCGAACACCTCATGGAGATAGGCGAGTCCCGACCTACTCCCAATGTAATGCCCGCCTTGCTTCAATCAAATTCACCCTTTTCTGCTTTCCATCTATTGACCAAACAAAAACATCAATTACATTACTTGTTTTAGTTGCTTTGATTTATATTGGAATGAGAAAAATGAAAAATTAATGCATACCAAGTAAGGTTTGCGCAAGACTATTGTTCTCCATATAATCATACACCAGAAATCTTTTAGCTCCCTCAACGCAACATCCATGGAGTTTAGCAAGATTCTCATGCATCACATTTGTCAGTGCAGATATCTCAGAGATAAACTCCCTCTCCCCTCTCATCGATTCAATCTCAACTGAAAGTACCTTTACAGCCACCATGGTCCCATCCCTTAGCTGGCCCTTCATTGTCCAATTAAAAAAAAAACAAAAAAAAAAAGCGCTTTTATCAGCATCTCAAAAGTTGAATCACCCAGATATTTTAACGCTATTAATATTATATTCCAACAAGTTGCAGGTAAGTGACAACCTTGTAGACAGAACCAAATCCTCCTTCACCGATCTTGTTTGATGGGTTGAAGCTATCTGTGGCGATTTTCAATCCATTGTAAGAGAAGACATGAAAATTTTCACTACCTTTTTCTCCTGATTATGCAAATATGCACAAAAAGCAATCAAAAGCTGATCTAGCAGAGCAGAGACTGAAACATAAATAGCTGATCAACACAAAATGATAGTAAAGGGTAAGCGGGAAGAAACAGAAAGGAATCAGAAAACCCGGAATTTACCGTGGCCGCTGGGATCAACTTCCGGCATTGATGATGGGAAGAAGCAATTTAAGAAAGGAAAAGAGAACTTCATATTTTGTGTTTGGTTTCTTGAAGTATTGGGGGGCTCAGAATCTGACTCCCATGGCTGATTGGCGTGATGGAGGAGCTAAATATTGGATATCAGAGACGTATCTACAAAGAAGCTGCGGCTGCCTAACACAGAGAAGGTTCTGAAACTTGGGGCCTTGACTTTCCTTTTACCCACGCTCCTCCCCTAATTTTTATTTGCCCCACCATATCTTAACTTATTGTTCTCCTTTCACCAATAAGTTATTATGTAACGTATGTTAGTTAATTAATCCGTAAGGACCACGTGGGATGAGTTTGATTTGACTATATTCAGCCATACTCTTTTGACGATTTAATCCTAAAATATTTAATTCTGTAAAGAATTTGAAATTTCAATCATCCTTATTTTTTTAATTCTATATTTGACTGTTTCAAAAGTGGATAGAATTATAGAAAACAAATCTAATTTATATTAATCCATTGAGCTTTATGACAATGGGTTATTTTATGTGCACACTTTCTTCAAGTCTCCGTCAACCCCAACCCCGCCCCCCACTTGCTTCCCCCCCACTTGCTTCCATTGCAGTAACATTCCCTTTCATTCATTTTTGTTTTCTCCAAATATCTAAACTCTAAAGGGGTGCATTACGACAGGTTATATTCCAAGGTTCGGAACCTTGTCAAACCTTATAGGAATGAAATACTAGAATGACTTTTACTGAATTAAAGATCATCCAGTCACATCTTAAATTTAATTTCCATCTCTTTCCATTTTCTTTCATCTTGTTCAACTTCCTTCCAATTTCACAAAAGAAGAAAACAGAGGAAAGGAAGAGAAGATATTAGGTGAAATTAACGAGACAAAGATAAGAGGATTTTATATTGATTGAGTAATTATTATTTTAATTGTATATATGTGATATTAATTAACACAAGTCTATGGAACTTGGACCACAGGAGCAGGCAGTCCTCCATTTTCAATTCACACATTAATAAATGGAAGAATCAAAATCAAATATTCCAAAATTTAGAAACGGTCAAAACTCAAAAGACAATGCCAAGAACTACGGTCCTCGGATGTTCTAAATATCAAAGTTAAGACAGATTCAATTCAAAACATAGTATCCTGTCCATCAACTTTGAATCAACATATTTGATTTTGAATACTATAATTGTTTTCATGTATTTTCTAAATATCTTGAAATTTCGTACAGTTATTACCATAATGAGACTCATACAATAATTAATAAAACCTAATGATTGAATGATGTTTAACAATTTTAATAATATTTCATTATTAATGAAACGTTAAGCATTTACTAAGTCGGTGGTCATGTCCTTTCGGATTTATGGATTTGTGAATTGTGATTGAATATGTGTTACACTATTATTATCTATGATTTTTAATTTTGAAAATAATATTTAATACAATTTTTTTAAAAATAATTAAAAAAAATGAACTTCAATGGAATATTTAGAATAGTGTGGAATTCTAACTAAAAAATTATTTGAAATATTTAATTATAGGGATTGTATTTTATTTTTATATTGAAACTTTATGAAAGTTTATGAAATTTAATCTTTTTTTTTTTTTTAAATTATGAAATTTAATCTTTTCTTTTTTTTTTTTAGGAAAAGATAACCAATCTTATTTAGATAGAAGAAAGCCGAACGTCCTCAGCTATTACATGCTTTAGAAACTAAGGTGTCTCGGACCAGTCTCTAAGCTCATTACATATGAGGGTCGTTTTTGCTAATACGTCAGCAGCCTTGTTTGCCTGCCTCTTTAGGTGTGATACCAAGAACTGACTTCAAGCGCAAAGGTTCTTACAGTCATTCATCATAATGACATACTCAGATATATTGTCGGTTGTCGCTTGGAAATCGTCATGCACCCCTTTTGCGTCTACCTCAATAAGGATTCTCTGATTACGGAGATTCTAGAGCCAGTGTGCTGCTTCAAGCAGAGCCATAGCTTCCGCTTCCTTTGGTGAGAAGCAGCCTTGGATGGTCTTACCATCTTTCCCTGGGCATTTCTAAGGATCATACCAAGATCTACCCTCTTTGTGTTACTATCTATGGCAGCATCAACATTGCACTTCAGGAAGGGTGAGGGAGGTTTGTTCTAGGATATGGGATGTTGGGGTGCGATACTGCTAGGTTTTGACGGGCCTTGGATCTCATTGCCACCCACTTTTGTGCAATTTGAAGGCTTGAAGAGACGCATTGCTTTGGGGGGGTGGGGGTGGGGGTGTTGGGTATCATAGTTCCATACCTTAGTTCCTCTGATTCCAGATGCTCCAAGCTACTGCTCCTATAGCCCCTGCATGATCCTCTCTTCGTTGTTCAGTTATTTCTAGGAACCAATCTTTGAAGCAGATCACCCCTTATGATGTGATGTTCAACCCCGCTATGGACCAACACTAGGTGGCGTAGTTGAAAGAAGTAAATAGGTGAGCTGGGTTCTCGCCTGGACAACTAACACAAGGAGCAGAGGTTCAGTGCTTGGATACCTCGATTCTGGAGAATGTCTCTAGTAGGAAGATAGTCCTGACATGCTCTCTAGAGGAACAACCTGATTTTTTAGGGAAAGGGGAGATTCCAAAGCCTCTTTCATCCCTTTCTAATCTTTGGGGGTTTGTCCCTTACTGATATACCTCTTGCCACATGGTAGCCAGATTTCACCGTGTAGTGACCCCTCTTGTCGTGGTGCCATAGGATCGTGTCTGGGTGATTGTGTGTGCTAACGGGGATATTGATTATGGCGCTTGCATCAGTCTCTGAGAATAGCTCTTGTATAAGCTCAACGTCCCATTCCTTGTGACCCGGGATCCATAGACCTGGGATTTTCAACCGAGCGAGGCTTGGGGTCGTTGGGGTTTCCGGATTGAAATTTCCCTCCTTCCTTAACCAGGGGTCTGACCATAGGTTAATATTGAGACCATCACCCATCCTCCACCTACAACCCTTACCTAGAATGGGTAATGCTCTCCAAATGCCTCGCTATGAGAAGCTCGGGTTGTGGCCTAGTTTTGCTGTTAGGAGGGCACCTTGTCGGAAGTACATGGCCTTAAGCTGACCAGCTAGAGGGTAGGTTTCATAGTGTGTGGGTGATATGATCTTTGAACCCGAATTCTTTCGATGGGCGTGGATCTCATACGTATTATTGAAGCGGCCAGAGCCCACTTAGTATATTGGAACCGGGGTCTGCTGAATTTGGAGAATCATAAAGGGAGTTAGGATGTCTTCCTATGAACTAGCTCTGGGCGTGATGCAAATTATAAGTCACGTAGGTCGTCTACTAGCGTATGGGAAGTTCGTTATGGAAAAGATCACGAAGACTTAAAAACCTGAAAGGATATTTATCGGTGAATTTTCGATTTCAAATCCGTTATTCTCGAAAAGATTAATTTTTTATAAGGAAGAATTAATCATTGATAAGTAAGGATTGATCCTTGATATGGGAGAAGAGATTTTATCCTAAGATTAAGAGATTTTATTTCAAAAATAAAAGGAGAGATTAGTGACATTTTCTTATGCATCGGGGAAGATCCCCTGTGATGAGGAGGTAGACAATTCCAACTGCGCGTACTTTCCTCTTCTTTTTCTTCATATTTTGTTGAAGCAATTATCGGAGGCGGTCGGCCTGATCGCTAGAATCACTGAGTTCATATTGTGTTGTCGATGCACAGAGGTTCGAACGATCGAGGTAACAAGCGAAGCGTAAGTCGTGAATCGAACAAAAATGATCGTCTACAGGTTGCAAGGGCTTGGCTCTAGCAGTTGTCTAGTAGCCCTTCACTATCTAGACCTTTGTCGATTCCCCCTTCCACGTCTGATTCGTTCGAGGCAGCCTTAATGTCAACCAATCCGGTAATCCAATCGCTAGAGGACCAATTCCTCCATTGGCGTCAGGACATGGAGAGGAAACAGGAGGAGCAAGCAAGGCAGATGAAGGAGCTGCCAGGCCACGCCGAACACTTGCAACGGGAGAATGACCAGTTGCGAGCCTAGATTGAGAAAAGCCGCGATCTTGGAAAAGATGTATGAGATAGCGATCGAGTTGCGCTTCGGCCGCTCCTGATAAAGTGAAGAAGCCCGGTGTTCTGACCATCTCAAATTACCTCGGCGGATGACGGTATCCTCAGGCGGAGTTCCCATCTTTGATGCATCAGCGTGAAGATGCTCGGGAGGCGCGAAGGGCAAGTCGCGCAAGAAGCCTTCACATCACCACGCCCAGCCCGACAATGTCGTTCGATGGCGCGTCCGCGATGTGAGGAAGGCAGTAGGAGGCGAACCGGCTGATGGGTTTGCGGTCAACACGTCAGAGTTACTCGAAGGCACGATGCCATCAGTATTGCCCATAGGTACGATGCCACAAATGCCATTTGTACATCTTGCCTTTGGTGTAGGGCCAACATTTTACATGCCCCCTACAGCCTTAATTCGCAGACCCGATGACATGCTCTCTTCGCCCCTAAGGCAGTACATCCTTGACTATGAGCCGCCTCACGGGTTTTTCATACCAGCTTTCGCCATGTTCGATGGTTCTGTTAACCCACAGAGCAATGGCCAAGAAAAAGCATCTAACAAAACTCTCTTGATGGCTTTGAAACAACGTCTACATTCGGCTAAGGAAAAGTGGGTAGAAGAGCTACCCAGAGTTCATTAGGCTTAGAGAAAAACCAACTAGAAGCCGACTAGGGTATCGTCGTTCGCCCTTACTTATGAGATGGAGGCAATAATTTCTACGGAGATTGGTATACCCACACTTTGAACTGAAATCCTTGAAAAAGCCAATGCTGAAGCAGTCACCAAAGATTTAGATATGACAGACTAGCTCCACGAAGATGCAGTTGTGCGTATAACATCGTACCAACAAAGACTGACAAACCTATATAATAGGCATGTAAAGCTGCATGCATTCCGAGCTAGAAATTAAACCTAGTCTTGAGAAGGGTCTTTGAAAGCAAGGTTGACCTAGTGGCTAGCAAACTCCAACCAAATTGAGAGGGGCCATACGTGATTGTAAGAGTGGGGCCAGTTGGGTCATACGCATTAAATAAACTAGATGAGGCACCCAACCCCAGAATGTGGAATGCTATGCACCTCAAAAGGTATCATCAATAAAATTTCCTTTAAAGTATTTTCTTTCAATTCTTGGAATATTACCAATCAAGTGTTCTTTAAAGGCCATATTTCCTTCAATATTTGGAATAACCCCTATTACAAAAGACCAGATGTGGCTCTAAGCCTACTGGCACTTTCAAAAGACCAGATGTGGCTCTTAGCCTACTAACACTTTCAAAAGACCAAAAGTGGCTCTAAGCTTGTTGGCACTTTCAAAAGACCAAATGTGGCTCTAAGCCTACTGACACTTTCAAAAGACCAGATGTGACATTAAGCCTGCTGACACTTTCAAAAGACCAGACGTGGCTCTAAGGCCGTGGCACTTTCAAAAGAGCATATGTGGGTCTAAGCCTACTTACATTTTCAAAAGACCAGATGTGGCTCTAAGCCTACTGGCACTTTCAAAAGACTAGATGTGGCTCTAAACATGCTGGCACTTTCAAAAGACCAAGCTAGCTCACAACTGTGCACATGCCTAAGCATGAAAGTAGTGACTCTTAGCTGATAGGTAGAGCTAAGGCGAAAATGGTGCCTTATAGTGGCCATGTGCGAACCCTACCAGCTTCTAGCTTTCATAAAACTTAACATGGAAATCCCTAAAGCAACTATCTCAGTTAAAATTCATGAATAAGATGTGAAAGAAACAGGGATCAATTCATTGCATGAGTAAAAAAGAAAATCATATTTCATTAATAGGCCGATACGCGTCAATAATTACATGAAAACTAGAATATATTTTGAATAAGCGAATTGCCCTTGCGAAACTTCAACAAAAGAAAGGGAGAAAGGAAAGAGGACAAAGTCAGCTTTGATCATCCCAGCGGGGCACTCATCTCAAGTTCCTTTATTTGCCGCTTTGAGAGTCCGCCCTCATTGATGTGGCCTTAGTGGGTGCTCAGAGCGGGGGGCACCTGGGGTTCATGAAGAACTCTAGTGGGAGTGGGTCGAAGGAGTCGGGCATCCCATCTGGAACCTCTGGCTGGTCTCCACGGATGTTGTGTTTGAACACCTTCTTACTTTCGTGGCCATAGGAGGAAGATCATTTCCCCAAGGCCTTACGTTAGTCTCTTATGGCCTCCTTGTGCTTGCCAGCCTAGGATTGGAGGGAAGACACTTCATCCTTAGCCGCCCCAATATCCAATAGAAGGGAAGTCAACTCAACCTCCAGGTGGGCAACCTCAGCCTTAGCCTTACACCTAGCCTCTTAGACAGCCGCTAGGGCATCTTAGAACCTATCTAGCTCCTCCTGCGCTCTTGCCTTCGATTCACCTGTCGCAACAGCAGATAGTCGGGCGATCTGAGCTTTCTCCTTAGCTTCCTCCTTCTCTTTTTCCACCCCTGCGATCCTCTATATACCCTCCTTAGCCTTCTGCTCCTAGTACTTGCTCTGCCCTTGGCCTTGCCTAAGTCATCTTCCGAGGCTTGGTTCTTGGAGGTCGTGGACTGAGCATAACATCGCAGTTCCTAAGCATTGTCCAGCTGGAGATGCAGCTCCCTATGCTGGTGTGCCATGTTTGGGATAGCTGCGATAGCCTGCGAAAGGAAAGGCGTTAGAAGAAAACCAGAGTGTGAAATGCACGATCAAATAATTAGAATCCTGACCATACCGGCTTAGCTTTCTTGTTGAAGTCATAGTTGCAAATATGCATCCTGTCCTCGGCCACATGTTGGTAGAACTTTTTATCTAAGTAGCTAGGGAAGGGAATGGGACATTCTTCAAAGAAGGCCACCATCGGTATTCGAAGACTGGTGGGGTAGAGCTCGTGCATGTCAGCGAAAGAAGAGTCCCTCTTATTAAAGGGGTTCCAATGGTTGATGATTGATTAGATAACATCCGAACCCAGGGTAGTCGTGCCAGTCGGGGGGTGATCCCACTTCATCGGTTTGACCGACGAGTTAAACACTAGCATATTAGGGCCCACCCCAGGCTTACGAGGCCGCGGTCTGAGTTGAAGCGCCTAGCGGTAGTGTTAGTACTTAATTTTGTCTCTATAGAGGGAACCTCACCCACATCATTATCATCTCAGGAGTCCCTTGGGCGAAATCCATCCTTCGGCGATACCGCAAGCCTCTGGAAGCATGCGGGTGGCGCCTCAATGCCGGCCGGGGCATCGGAGGCTCGTTCTAGAGTCCACGGCCAGTGCATTTGGCTCTCCCGAGCCTCTTCATTTGGGCCTGACCTCTTTGGGCGCTTTTTGCCAGATACTTTAGAGTTGGGGGTAGTCTCCCCCTGAGCACTCGCAGCCCGCTTGCTCATTCGCGTGGCAAATCTAGCAACGAGACTAGACATATCGTCCTCCTTTCCTTAGTCGAATCATTAGCGTTTGGATCCACCCAATCCACAAAGCCCTCTAATCCTGTGCCGGCAGCTATGATCTTTCCTTTCTTCTTCTTCGCTTCCTGGGGGGTAGGCTGAGAATCCTGTTCCTCTAAAGGGGATTGGCCGGGCCGGATAGAGGAAGTCGAGGTTTCTTGAGCAGTCTCAGCTTGAGGCTCTTATGGAAGGCTCTTAAGTAGACCCCGCCTGTAATGAGCTACCCGGTATTGACTTTAGCAGGTCGATAAGAGTCAAGTGTTCGCCCCTAAAAAGCTCTATCGGTAACGGGAGGAGGATGACGTGAACTATGTAAGGGAAGGGGTTGGCGCCTAATTCTTGCAAGCTCTTCACATATAGGAGGAGCTAGTGGTTGCGCTTCCCCTCAGTGATCTCTAGAAGCCGATTGATGTGCTCTAAACTGGCCTTCTCCACTACAGTTAACCGATCATTACCTTGCTTTACCTACGAAAATTAAAAAAGAAAAAGAAAAGGAAGATGTCGAAAACACGCAAATTCTAGAAATAGAGGGCATATCAAAACTGAAACGGCCTAGAAGTCTGAGTCCTACCAAGTGAAACAAACTTGGGAGCGAGAGGCGGTTGGTCGAAGAGCTCTAGAGAGCTCGGTCTCGTACCACGAGCTTTAGCAAAACAAACCCTTTGCTTGAGTCTTCGAGAGTCAGGTGTAAACCCCACGTGTCTAAATACTCGATTATCGTTAAATTAGTTTTACCTCTTAAATCCAGCTTATAAGAATGATAAATATAAAAATGGTTACATAAATCCATAGAAATAAAGGTTTTAGGTTAAAATAACATTAAAAAATGGTCGAGGCATTCGAAAAACTATAGAGTAGTCCTATAGACATAATTTGAGAGTGTAGTGGCAAAGCGTAATTTTGAAGAAAAACCAAAATGCCCAATGAGCAATTAAAAAAATCGGGGCTTACTAGGTTTTAAAACCCTTTTCCACTCCATTTCTCTCATTTTTCTTTGACTTCCTCTCACCCATATACAGGACCTAGACAAGGTAGAGAGGAAGAAGGAAGGCGGTCGGGATCAAAACCAGGAATTCCCTCTAGGCGAGATTAAAGGTAGGAGTTTCTCATTCCCTTACATTGAGGCTAGTGCGTATATATATGTGCGTTTTGGGGCTATAAATGCTATTTTGCAGGTATTACGAAACCATTCTCTGTACGTAAATGGGAATGAGAATTTATTCTCAAACGGGTTATTTGGGGATTGATTTCTAACTCTAGTGATTTGTGTGAGTAGTAAAATAACGTGAACCCTGATCTCTTGTATTTTCTAAATTATTTCTTGGTGTTTTACTGATTGTTTATTGGATTCTTAGAAGTTTTCCGGTAAATTTAGAGATATATGAATGATTGGTTGTGAAATGGTTGGTTGGTAAAATAAATTTTCTGGTATGGTGATTGAGGAATCAAGTGGGGGATTTTTTATATATAGTATGGGGGATTCTACTATGAGTGATCAACGATTCAGAATGCTGGTTTTCTTTCGACTTGAGTTGAGCTACCTCGGGAATGACTTTCCTTTACTTAGTTTTTATATAATATGTGGGATTTTTACATAACCTAGGGGATTTTTACATAACATGGGGGATTTTTACATAACATGGGGGACTATCATATATTATGGGAGATTTTTACGTAACATGAGTTTTATATAGTCGGGGATTCTGCTATAGTGATCACTGCCGGGTTTCGACTCACTCGAGCACATTTCCAGACTCACTGGGAATGATTTTCTTTATGGGATTTTTATATAATGGGGAGTGTTTGCATAGCCTAGGAGATTATTATATAGTACGGGGATTTACATAACATGGGGATTATTATATATTATGGATTTTACATAACATGGATTGTTATATAATGAATGAGAGGTTCCTTATAAGGATGCTCAACCTATACCTATACTCAAGAGGTTTCTTATAAGGATGCTTGAGAAACCCTACTTTGATATATGAGAGGTTCCTTATAAGGATGCTTGAGAAACCCTACTTTTGAGAGGAGGCATGAGAGGTTCCTTATAAGGACAGTTTTAACCTATACTTATACTCAAGAGGTTCCTATGAGGATGCTGAGAAACCCTTACTGACATATGACAGTTCCCTTATAAGGATGCTCAACCTATACTTATACTCAGAGGTTCCTTTATATGACAAGCTTGAGAAACCTACTTTGATATAATATGAGAGGTTCCTTTATAAGATAGCTCAACCTATACTTATACTCAAGAGGTTCCTTTAAGGATGCTCAACCTATAGTTATACTCAAGAGGTTCCTTATAAGCAAGGATAACAGAGAAACCCTACTTGATATAATATGAGAGGTTCCTTTATATAAGGATGCCTTAACTCATATAGTTATACTCAAGAGGGTTCCTTTATATGACAGTTTTGAGAAACCCCACTATGATATAGAGAGGTTCCTATAAGGATGCTCAACCGATACCTATACTCAAGAGGTTCCTTATACAGAGATGTTAGAGAAACACTACACTATGAGGTGAATGAGAAGTTTATTGTAAGGGATGTTTGAGAAACAAAAACAACAATGGTTTAAAATGGTATTTGCAAAATGTGCATACTTCCATGACATATGGTTTGAGGTAACATTTACTTCTGGGTGTTTTATATAAACTGAGGATCTATTTGTACGTCTGGTTTTCTCGGTGAAATGGTATCATGATGAGAGGTTATAAAACAAAATGAGACCGATCAGTTTTTCATGGCGCCAAACCTTGCTGGGAGCCTGGGAGAATTTTTCACACGTAGCTTCATGCCTCACCCCTACTACATCCCTTTTCGGCATTTTATCTTTTGAGGCGCATGGTAGGAGCTGAGAACCTGCAAGATGGGAGGCCCTCCCACCTAAGGGGAATCCGAATTCGAGGAGAACATGGTAGAACTCATTTACCCAGGACTTAGACTCAGGATTTGATTCCTGAATGATACCCTGAAGTCTTAGACATGTTTTTAGGTATAATAAAGGTAAAAGTATATTTATCCCAATAAAATAAGCAATAACTTGGAATTAATACAACAATTATGGGTAAATTACTAAATTAATTAATCTATTACCTAAGGGTCATAATATAATAAGTCTATGTCAAAGTAGGATTTTGATAAATCGATAAAGAATAAAACCGAAAGGGAGGACCAAAGAGTAATAAAAGAAAGATATTAGAATAAAATAAGGAAGAAAATTGGAAGAGACAAGTGGTTTGAAGGGAAAGATGATAGTTTCTTCCTTGGAAAGTGAAATGAAAAAGGGACAAGATCAAATAAGGAGAAAAAAAAAAAAATCTCATTTTTGGTCTTAGAGAGTAAAAACGGAAGAAAGAAGAAGAAGAGAGAAAAGAAAGAAGGAAAAAGGAGAAGATCACGGGTATGGAGCTGATGAATATTTGTATGAATACACATGTCTTGGGTGGTATGGAATTACTAAATAACGGTATTTGTATGGAACTATGAATAATATATAGTTTTGTTTGAAAACTATGGGAGTATGGAAATCTAGATTTGGTCTAGAGCGTTTAGATCACATGGTTTAAAACCCTTGTTTTGTGCTGGTTGGGTTTAGAGCTCCCAAACTCCTTCTTATAGAGGTTGAGTTAAGAAGAAGAGCTTTAAGGCTCCAAAATATGTATGAGAAGGGTCTAGTTGCAGTTGAACTGAAAATTCCCTATTGTCGATCGTATGCAGTAGCCGTATCTTAGAGCAGTTTTAGGTCAGAATAAAGGAATTTGGAAGTAAGTCAACTAGCAGAGTAGCCACATCAATGAACTTGATGTTAGGCTTTTGAATTTCTTAATTCAATTTCCTGTAGATGATTATAGTGTTTTACTCCTGAAGCAGTCAAATGGGCAGGTCGTCAAGCAGGAATCGTCGACGAAGTGTCGAAGCAAGGGGTCGTCGAGTGACGGTGGAGCGAATTCGTCAAACAAGAAGTCGTCAATGAACAGTGGTCGTCAACGGTGGGCGAAATTCGTCAAACAAAGTCGTCGATTGAGCATTAATTGGGCGGTGTCGAAGCGAGTCGTCCGATGACGGTGTTGATGACGCCTTGATGGGCGAAATTCGTGAAACGAATTCGTCGATGAGCAGTGGGCCCGAGTGCCGTCAAGCAATTAGTCGATGAGCGATTATTCGTCCAACAATGGGCGAGGTCGTCAAACAAGGGTCGTCGATTGAGCGATTGGGCGAAGTGCGTCAGTAAGGGTCGTCGATTGAGCGATGATCGCCCGACGGTGGCGACTCGTCAAGGCGGCTGCCAGCGACCTCAACGGAGATTATATCTCGCCGTTTGAGCTCCGATTTGGGTGTTCTTGGACTCTGTGGAAGCCCATTGAGTCAGAATCCATCCATATGCCTGAGGAGATATTAAATGTCAGACCAAGGCGTCAAGGCAGGCTCGTCACTTCCAGTGTAGCTTGTCCCGAGTTCAAGTCAGCTCGTCGAGGCGGCTGCGTTTGACCTCCAGCCGGAAGGTCATAACTCCTCACGTCGAGCTCCGATTCGGGTGTTCTTGGACTCTATGGAAAGCCCATTGAGTCAGAATCCGTACATATGCCTGAGGAGATATTAAAATGTCAGACCAAGGCGTCAAAACCGAGCTCTTCACTCAGTGTAGCTTGTCACCAAGTCAGCTCGTCAAGGATCGACTGCGTTTGACCTCCCTCCAACTGAAAGGTCATAACCTCCGTCCGAAATTCGATTCGGGGTGTTCTTGACTCTATGAAAGCCTGGCATTGATTTTAAGAATCCGCAATTCATATGCCCAGGAGATATTAAATGTCAGACCAAGGTGTTAAAATGAGCCTGCCGCTCAGTGCAGTCGTCCAGCTTCAGGATTTGATCGCGCTTGACCTCCAACTTCGGGCTGAGTAACCCTTCGTCTAACCTGATTTATGTTCTGACCTTAAGTGGAAAGCCCATTGAGTCAAGAATCCATCCATATATGCCTGAGTGGAGATAATAATTGTCAGACCAAGGTGTTAAAATGGAGTCGTCACTTCAGTGCAGCTCGTCCGGTTCAGATTTGATTACGCGGACTTCCAACTTAAGGTCATATCTCCTCTATTTAACTCCGATTTATACTTTTGTACTCTATAAATCCCATCGAAATTAAGAATACATTGATATGCCTTAGGAGGATAGAAGATGTTTGAATGAGGTGAGGAACGCCGGCCGAGGTCAGCTCGCCGCCCAGTCACTGCCTAGGTTCACTTCCGCATGACCTCCAACTTCTGGCGTCATATCTCTTCGGGTCCGAACTCCGATTGAGAAAGATAGACTCGTGAAAGCCCATTGAGCAAGAATACAGCCATATATAATATGATAAAAGGAACTCATATTAGGTCCAGTCAAGAAAAATAAAGTATGATATGAACAAAGGACTAACAACATAGATCTGGAGCATGTTTTAATATGTAAGAAGTTAATAAAACGATAAGTTCGCAGAAAACGAGAATCGCATGACCGCCAAGACCGGATATTGAAATGACAAGACATATATGATCAAGCCGCACCCTATGGTGAGAATAGTTTGATAAAACACAAGCAAACGATAAGCATAGAAATGTATAAGTATATGTCATAAGATATGATAGTATAATAAAGTACACGAAGATATAAGTTAATAAGATATAAGATGTTAATAAGAGTTCAAAAATCGTGAGATCAATGATAAGCATATATGAATATAAGAATGGAAAATGCTGTAATGATAAAACTATAGGAACATATGTATTATGTAGAAATATGATGTACCATAATATGAAGCTACGTATACGAATTTAACATAGACGAAGAAAATGATGGTGGCAAATTGCATACGTGATTTTAAACTAAACTAAGGAATGGAAGTTTGTTCTACTTACCCATTCCTCGCTTTCAAGTTTTTGCATGATTGTTCTAAAGCATAATGAATTGATTTAATTGATTTGAGAAAAGTGATCAGGAATGTTTGGAATATAAAACTGGCATGGGATTGCTAAAAATAAACTATGAGTACAAGCGCATATATTGTACTTCATATTTGCTATAGCGATTTGAACGCCTTAATAGAATGTTAACCGCTTATTTTCAAGATTAAGGATAGATTTGGTATACCAATAGGGTCAAACAGCGCATCAAGGAACTATTGATGTGTCACTCCGATCGCCAGCTTCATGATCAGACGGTGAGTACCATTATTTGATCGCTTTATAACCAATGCCGTACCTGCAGGGACCGCATCGTGTTATAAAACCATTTGATACCTGGCCTCGCAGCCCGTAGGACTGCAGGCCGGGTGACTCTGATATCCTGTATATCGAAGACATGGGTTAAATTCAAGCAGCATAATCGAATTGATTTCAGATAATCGAATTGATTCCACAACTGAATTGAATCGCGTAGAATCGAACTGATTTGTGAGCATAATTGTCTATTCGAGATCACAAATATTGAAAATGAAAGTGTATTTTTGGGATGATCAATGAACCATGAATTAATTGTATATAAAACAAGTATATGTATCAGATGAGGTTAATCATCCATAATAGATTCATGGTTGAATCGTTAAATTGCATAATAGATCACAAAGATATGAAAAACAAGATATAAAATAGAGGACTAAATAAATGGTATATAGTATATAACCATGAAAGAAATATATGAATAAGAATATGACATGCACATTAGGATATGTATTATGAACGATAAATGCATACGTATAAGAACGATAGAGTATAAGTAAAAGACGACAAAGACTAATACAAAGAAAGCATAGATGTGTATATATATGTCAAAGACGTGAGAAATATGTGACATGTGATAGTAATGTAAAAAGCATGATAAGTAATATAAAGTTATATGCATATGTATGTTTTTTGTGGACGGTTACTATAGGTGATGCCCATGCTTATGTTCCCAATTGCCGCAGTGCCTCAAAGACGTGTTCAATCCGCAGGCAGGCCAAAGATGATGCTAGGAAGATGATGATTCCACATCGCCAGAAAGGTGCTACCGTAGATAGGTGCTCACCCGCATCGCTCCATGAGTCTCTCTATGTGTTTTGTAGAAACAAAAAAAGCGTGTGGGCATGCACGTTAAGTGGACCAAAGATATGCATATGGGGATACGAGGGACACCACTCCTGGGTAGTTCTTTATATATGAAAATGATTTTTGTTATTACGTAAATTGTCGGTATAACTATTGTACAAGTTCGCCTTCCGAGAACGTGTCAATGAGTCCCGATATAGTCTCGCACCCGCATTTCGGTTCGATCCGCCATTCGGGTCGGATCGGGGACGTGACAAGACTAGATAAATTATTTTGAAATCATGTAAAGTCTAGTATTTTGTTATTCCGCTGCGATATCATAGTTTAATTCTTTGGAAATGTAAATGCCATTGTTGGGCATATTCTTTTGTTATTGCGGCCTTGGTCGCGAATCTTTAGAAGGTTATCAGGGGTACTTCATACGGTGAATAGAAATCTTGTGGATAATATTATTGTAAATATGTGATGGATAAATGGGCCCACGTGATGTGTTATAATCGCACAGTCAGGAGCCAGGGAGCCTGGTTGGCGGTGACTCGCCTAAATCTTTGTTAAATTAAGGACCCTTGTCATTTATGGATTTTATTACTGCCTCATGGTGTAAATATCGTTAGTAGGTAATGACGCCCCAAGGGGCATTTAGTATGCTACAAAGTTGGTATCGTAGCCAGCTTCAGTCTTGTTATGTGGAGTCAGAGGTTGGCAGGTACCACTCATGGAGAGGATTAGGATGGGTGTATGGTCAAGTTTAATTAGGATTGTTCTTTACACCAAGGAACTAAATCAGGAATTGATGTAGATATGACAAGCACAAATTAATTGTGGACTCGAATTGCTCTAGATTTGAAGGGGTATGATGTTATATTCGTGATGGACTTGTCATTCACTTTCCGCAAAGGATGGATTGTTTTCTAAGCTAACCACACCCAGCTTACCAGGAGGGGTGCTTTCAAGAAGGCTAAAAGCCACTGAGTTTCTTAGCTAGCTCGACTGAGAGTGGAGAGGAGAAGGATAAAGACCCTAAGAGGGGCGGTGATGGCATATCGGTTCGAGGATGTCTTCTAGATGAACTACCAAGGTTATCCCACGAAATTGAAATCAAGATTGATCTCTATCTAAGAGCGAACCCATATCCATTGCCCCTTCTGGTATGGCACCTTTAGACTAAAGGGCGAGGAAGCGATCGACCAATTGTTGAATATTGGGTTTATCAGATAAGGACCTCACCTTGGAAGCGATCTCTTGTAAAAGCATGATGAAACCACCGGTTGATGCACAGGACTAGGGCGGCTTGAATAGGTGACGTTGAAAATAAATACTCTTTACGGGATAGATGACCCTATTTGATGAGTTGAAGGGTTCTAAGTATTACACAGATTGATCTGTGTACATGAGGTGCCATCGAGTTGAGGCCGAGGAGGAGGACATTCTTTTTGGCCTTTTTTGTACACACAGTATGGTCATTTAGAAATTTCTGATAATGTAGATTTCAGTTGCGGTGTCACGTAACTTTGTGGATTTGTTACACAGGGTATTTAAACGCCAAATATCTGGATCAATTTGTCATTATTGTTCATCGATGACATACTAATCTATTCATGGACCCCAGGAACAACTGAGAGCGCCGTCTCATAATTGTGCTCCAGACTTTGAGGGCATGAGTTATATCTTTGAAGATGAGCAAATGCGAGTTTTGGATGAAGGTGGTGAAATTGTAGCCGTAATGGTGTCGAGACAGGGTATAGGCTAGTGACCAAGTAAAGGTGAGAAGCCGTGATGAGTAGGGACCACGGAGAATGTGCGGAGTGCGTGAAGCCACGGGGCAGCGGTGCATCGGAGGTTTGTGGAGGGATTCTCTGAGCTTGCAATGCCCGTGACTCGCGACGAAGGAAATTTCTTGTGGACTCCGGGTGTGAACTTGTTTTTCACACTTTGAAGGAGAATTAATGACCGGCCCACAGTCCTTATTATTCCAAGCGGTGGGGAAGGCATCCAGGGTGTACCGCTGGATGCTTCTACGAGGCTTGGGTGTGTCTTGAAAATACGGGAAGGTAGTTGCATGGCTCGAGGCAGCTCAGGGCTCATGAGCGGAACTACCCCGCTCATGACTTGGAACTAGTCGCGTGGTTTTTGCTCTTGGATTGTGGGAGGTGCTACTTATGGGAGAAATTCAAGTATGTTCGGATCGTAAGAGCCTCAGTATATCTTCTGCAGACTTGAATCTCAGGCAAAGGGGTGGGTTAGTACAGAAGACCCGAGCTTTTTCCTCGACTATCATCAAGAAAGGCAAATGTAATTAGCGAGATGCACTTAGCGAAAGTCGGGAGTGAGCTAAATGTTTCCATAAGTAAATGGAAGTTGAAGGATGCCCTTAGAGATTTTTGATCTATGGATCGGGAAAGTGAATCTACAGACCATTGCATATTGATCTTGTAGCTCAACCATTGCTTCAGTAAAGGATCGTGGCGTTGCAGCGAAGAGATAATGAGTTGGAGGCTATACGGAGTAGGTTGAAGAGGAGTGAGATGGTTGAGAATTAGGCAATAATTAATGATGAGTTACGATTTCGGGGAAGGTTATGTGTGCAGACCATGATCGGGATCGGGAAGAAGTAGATGAATGCCATCGTTCCAAGTTCTCCATCCATCCGGGGAGTAACAAAATGTATAGGGACATGAAGCGGCAGTATTGGTGGAAGGGAATGAAAAGGGATGTAGCTAGATACATTTCAAAGTAATGCGGTGTGTCAACAAGTAAGAGATTGAGCACCAGCGGCGGAGGATTACTCACGATCCTTGCCTATCCCATAGTGGAAGTGGGATCACATCTATGGACTTAGTAGCTGAACTCCGGACGCCGCGAGGGCATATGCGTATGGGTTATTGTTGACCGACTCCACCAAGTCCGCTCATTTCACGGAGTATGAAGACCACGAGGACCTGGCCAGAGACTGCTTGACTCTCTATATCGAATGAGGTTGGTTGGAGTGCATGGAGTTCTCCACTCTCTATAGGTAATCGGATCAGAAGTGATTCTCGGTTTGTGGCAAGGTTACGGCAAAAAGTCTACAACAACGTGGTGCAAAGTTACATTTCAGCACCGGCTTTCATCCCCAAGCAGGATGGCCAATCGAAAGGGAGATACAGGTTGTGGAAGACATGTTACGTGCTTGCATGTTGGACTTCAAGGGAAACTGGAGTAACCATTTGTCGTTGGTAGAATTTGCGTATAACAACAGCTATCAGGCAAGTATTGGGATGGCACCTTATGAGGCGTTGTATGGAAGGCCATGTAGATCACGATGTGTTGGTTGGGAGGTGGGCGAGGAAGTAGCCTCTTTGGGCGAGGAGATTGTTCGAGCTACGAGAGAAGATTGACTTCGTTCGGGAGGGCTACGCACGAGGCAAAGTAAACCGAAGAAAAAGTTATGCGGATCGGCAGCGAGACCTTGAAATTTCAAGAGAGGGGATTTATGTATTCCTCGAGATGTCCCCCAAAAAGGGAGTGTTTAGATTTGCGAAAGGAGTTCAAGCGCCAAGATATATTGGACCAGAACGAGTGATCAGTGGCCGACAGCGTGTCAGATTTTGAATTACCAGCTCGGTTAATGCGAGGTGCATGACGTATTCCACGTATCAATGTTGAGGAAGTGTCTATCGGTTGCAACAGGTCGTAAACTTGGAAGATAAGTACGAGTCGAGATGGGGTAACATATGAGGAACAATAGGTGAGGATTGCGATTACCAAAGAAAGGTGCTTTGCGACAAAGAATCATCAAGTAGTGAAAGTTGTTAATGGCAACACCATGGAGTGGAAGAATTTACATGGGGCAGGAGCTAGAAATACGAGAAGTACCCGCATTTTATTCGCTACTGAGGAGTAAGTTTAGAGGAATGAGGAAACTTTCTTTAAGGGGTGGATTGTAAAAACCCACATGTCTGAAAATATCGATTATCGTCAAGAATTGGTTTACCTCTTAAATCAAAGCACCGGAATGATAAATATAAAAATGGTTACATAAATCATAGAAATAAAAGGTTTTTAGGTTAAAATAACATTAAAAATGAATCCGAACGTCCCGAAAAACTTAGAAGTAGTCCTATGAAACGAGGAATTTGAGAGTGTAATTGGCAAGCGCAATTTTGAAGAAAAACAAAAAATGCCCGGTAGGCAGAGTAAAAATCGAGGCTGCTAGGTTTAAAACCCTTTTCCTCCATTTCTCTCATTTTCTTTGACTTCACTCTCTCACCACACCCTTTGGAACCCTAGGAACCGGTGAGAGAGAGAAGGAAGGAGCGAGTCGGGATCAAGCTTCAGGAATCCCCATACAAACCAAGGATTAAAGGTAAGGGGTTTTCTTCCATTTCACTTATTGAGGCTAGGGTATGTATATATACTAGCACGTTTGGGGCTATAAATGCTATTTTAGGTATTAAAAACCATTCTCTGTCACATGCGTGGGAATGAGGAATTTTATTCTCAAACGGGTTATTTGGGGATTGATTTCTAACTCCTAGTGATTTGTGTGAGTAGTAAAATAACGTGGGTATGATCTCTTGTATTTTCTAATTATTTCTTGAATTGTTTTATGATTGTTTAATATTGGATTCTTATGTTCTTAGAAGTTTTTCCAGAATGCAGATATAATAATGATCGTCATGGAAACATTGGTCAAGAAATAAATTTTCTCGTATGGTGATTGAGGAATCAAGTGGGGGATTTTATATAGTATGGGGATTCTTACTATGGTGATCATCGCCCGATTCGACCACTGACTTGTTTCCACTTCCTGCTCCGACCACTGGGAACGACTTTTTATGAGGATTTTATATAATATGTGGGATTTTACATAACCTAGATTTTACATAATACATTTTTACATAACACGGGGACTATCATATATTATGGGAGATTTTTACGAATACGGGGATTTTTATATAGTCCGGGGATTCCTACTATGGTGATCACTTCACCCGATTCGACTCACTCGAACCCGTTCCGACTCACTCTAGAATGATTTTCTTTATGGGGATTTTATATAATATGGGGGATTTACATAACCTAGAGATTATTATATAGTATGGGGGATTTTTACATAACATGGGGGATTATTATATATTATGGGGATTTTTACATAACATGGGATTGGTTATATAATGAATGAGGAGGTTCCTTATAAGGATGCTCAACCCATACCTTATACTCAAGAGGTTTCTTTATAAGGATGCTTGAGAAAACCTACTTTGATATATGAGAGGTTCCTTATAAGGATGCTTGAGAAAACCTACTTTGATATATGAGAGGTTCCTTATAAGGATGCTCAACCTATACTTATACTCAAGAGGTTCCTTATAAGGATGCTCGAGAAACCCTACTTGACATATGGCGAGTAGAGTTCCAGGCTGATGTTCAACCTATAGTTATACTCAAGAGGTTCCTAAGGATGCTTCGAGAAACCCTACTATGATATATGTGAGAGTGCCTCATACGATGCTCAACGGACACCCATACCAAGAGGTTCCCTTATAAGGATGCCTAAGAAACACTACTATGAGGAATGAGAAGTTTATTGTAAGCATGTTCTGAGAAACAAAAACAAATAACTATTTCGAAATGGTATTTTGGTAAAATGTGTATAATTTGTTTAAGCTAGCTTCGAAAGTGTACATTTACTTCTAAGTGTTTTCATAAACTTGAGATCTATTCGCAATGTCCTCGGTTTCAGAAATGGTACATCTATGATATGTTATAAAACAAAATATGAGACCGACTGCTTTTTCATATTTTTCTAAACCTTAGTTGAGCTCGGGGAGAATTTCTCATACAGAAGCCAGGCTCACTCCCTACTTACATCCCTTTTCAAATTTTACTCTTCAAGAGGTGGTGAGCGAGGAACTCCAAAGGCACGTGGGAGGCCCCACCCGAGGGAATCAATTCCGAGGAGAACATGTGTAGCTCATTCGCTTTGTACTAGACTAGATAAATTATTTTGAAATCATGTGAAGTCTAGTATTTTTTGTTATTCCAATCACTATATTGGTCATAGTTTAATTCCTTTCGGAAATGTAAATGCCATCACTGGGCATATTCTCGTTATCATGCCCCGGCTCGCTTTAGTCTTTTGTAAGGTTATCAGGTAATTTCATACTTATGAATAGAAATCTTTAGATAATTATCAGAAATATGTGATGGATAAATGGGCTTCAATGTCAGGATGCTATAATCGCACAGGTTGTGTTTTGGGGTAAAGCTTCCCGAATAAGGGAGAGTCTGCCCAAATTTTGTTAAATTAAGGACCCTTGGTCATTTATGGATTTTATTAGTGCTCTCATGGTGTAAATGGTTGTTAGTAGGTAATGACGTCCCAAGGGGCATTTGGGGCGTTACACCGGGAGCCCGATTACAAATTGTAGCTAGGGGCTATGAACTAACATAAATAGGAGACCCCCAATCCCAAGCTTCAAAGTGTAAATAAAACAAAACCTCTTACTTCAGCTTAAAATATCTAACTAGTAGAGAAAGTTTGAAGACACTACAACCCATAAATCAAAACATTCTGACTAATAGTGCATAAAGGTGCCTTAGTGAAGTGTAGGAATCAAGCCACTAAATAAGGACAGGAGGCAAAAGTCCAAATAGCAACCTGTTTCTGTGGTAAAATAAATAGCATTGTTTGTCAGCTTCTCGTTGCTCCAGGTAGCGCGCCTGCCTAACATTCCACCTGATGGTGGCAGGGACTTGTATGAAGGACCTCAAGTCCTCTACTGACATAGCAGCGACTAGGTTGCTTGCCATGGGCGTTTCTTTGGGGGCCCCCCTCTTACGCCCAACCTAATTGGTGGAAGCCTCTTCGTGACTTCTTGCCATTCTACAGGTAAACAAACAGATAAAGGGGGATCAACCAAAAGAGGAGGTCTAACAACTCGCTAGCAACGAAACCTAAGAACACCACCGGCAAACGATGTTCGCACCTCGGTGAAGAAACTATGAATCCCTTGACTAAAAATACTCTACAAATAGAGACTAAAAAAAACAACAACAAGGGCCATGTAATAAACCAAGTTTGAGAAAACTCACTAGAAAATTGAAAGCAACTGCTGGACTCCGATGATTTCAAAGAAAAGCCTATAAGCACAAGAGAAACAAAATTAAAATATGCAAAAGGCTTCTGTGGAAATAGTAAAAGAGGCAAAGACTTGAGCTCAACCCTTATATAGGGGTGAAACATCAACGGGTGCATTAAATGCTCTGTTAGAACATCATGCACTGCAGACATATTGGGAAACGTGCGCTTCACACGCACTTTGTATCTAAACACACTTCATCTTCCGACACGCTCATCAAAGCATTGATTTTCCCAAATTTTCTAACTTTCCACCAAAGGTCACAAATACGCATTTTCCCCACTGAAAGCATGAAATTCCAGCTTAGTGGTATCATACCATGGTCTTGCACCACTCACCAATGGGTCTAGGACTCAGGCCCACATCAAGGAAACGGCCTAAGCCCACTTACCATATTGGAACCAGGGGGCGCCACCCAGAAGGGAGAATCCTCAAAAGAACCAGGATGTCTTCCCATGGACTAGCCCGGGGCACTGCCTAGAATTTTAAGTCCTACCACATCCTAATGCCAGACACTGATGTCTGCTATAAAAGGATACGAAGACGTAAAATACGCAAAGATATTTATCGTGGATTTCGCTTCAAAATCCATTATTTCCGTAGTAAGATTAATCTTGATGCTTAAGAATTAATCCGATAAGAAAGGATTGATGTTTGATATGGCAAAAGAGATTTTATCTCCAAGATTAAGAGATTTTCTTTCCAAAAATCAAGGAGAGATTTGTGAACCACTTTCTATAAATCAGGAAGATCCCCCACGATGGGGAGGTAGACAATTCCAACTGCGCGTACTTTCCTCCTCTTCTTCTCCATCTTTTGCGGACTTAATCATTGGAAAGATGACCTACCCACCGTCGCTGGATTGCCCTTTTGTAGGTTCACATATACGCGATGCCCGCATTTTGACTGCTAATAACAAGTATATTCCATCCTTTGTTTTGTTAACAAAGGTTAGGCTGGAAATCTCTCAACGATCTGAAAACCCACACCACCTTGGTTCTTTTTGCAACATAACTTCCTGAAGCTGAACCAATTGCTCCTCCTGGTGCCATCCGTTTTTGGGCGTCCCCCCCTCCAGAATGTATTCAATAACTTTGTAACTCTTATAGTAGGGTTTTCAAAAGCATGAGCTTACCCATGCAGTAGGTAGGGATTGATTGTCCCATAGCTTTGAGAAGAACCTCCATTTCGGCCTGAGATAAGAGCTTACCTTGCCATCCTTGGGTTTTGGATCTCGGTCTGTCTCTGAGGTAGCCAAAAATCTCTCGCTTGCTTCTTCAAATAAGTGATGGGAGCCCAAGATATCTCCTTGTGTTGAGAGGAGTTGATATGCCGAGGAGCCTTAATATGTTGTCCCGGATTTGCTGAGGCATGTTCTTATTAAAGAAAATCTCTGATTTCTGGAGGTTGATAGCTTGTCCTGAATCTCTCTCATATGTTGACAAGAAGGATTTCATGGCTTGGCTTTCCATGGTGTTTAAAAAGAAGACATTATCATCTGCAAATAGCAGATTAGATACACTTGGGGCTCCCCTACATATTTTGCAATCGTTGGTGATGTTTCTGGATATGGAATGCTTGATGAGGGCAGACAAACCTTCCGTGCAGAGGATGAATAAATATGGGAGAGGGTCTCCTTATCTGATTCCTCGACTGGGAGTGATCGGGCCTACCAATTCGCCATTCACAGAAATGTTATACTTGACTAAGGAGGCACGGATCATCATCCACTCCACCCACCTTGAAGCAAACCCCAATTTGAGAAGGATGGCTCGAAGGTAATCCCAACTGACTTATCATACGTTTTGCTGATATCGATTTTTAAAGCAACCTCTCCACACTTATTTTTTCTTTTTCTTCATGTAGTGTATGAGTTCAAAAGCCGCAAAATATTGTCCGTTATAGTTTCCTGACAAACGCGGTTTGAGCCTTCAATGATGTATGGTAGGATAGCTTTAGTATATTTCAAAGTACCTTTGCTATGATTTTGTATAGACATTACATAAGGCGATTGGTCGGAAATCCTTTACCGTGACCAGGTTGTTAGCTTTCGGAATGAGTACGACTGTCGTATCATAGAGGGATGGAGGGAACGCACTTGAATTGAGCCATGCACTGCATCACCTGTATGTTTCCTCACCTATAAGGGCCCAGAAGTGTTGATAAAACGCCAGGTTGAAAGCATCCGGACCTAGTGTCTTATCCGGGTGCAGCTGTTGGATAGTCAGGTTGAATTCATCCTGAGAGAAAGGAGTGAGTAACTGGTCATTCTGGTTGTCCGACACTCTTCTATTGATGTGCTGTAGGTCCGACGGAATGTGGGAGTTTGGGTTATCAAACAAGTGTAGGAAATAGTTAGCAACCTCATGGTGAATCTCCTCACTTTCTGTTATCTATTCCTATCTGCACGTCTCAGTTTTGTGATTTTGTTTATCCGATTTCTAACACTGGCCTGTGCATGGAAGTATTTGGTGTTTGAATCTCTACCTTTTAGCCAATGTACCTTAGCTCTTTGCTTCCAGAAGCATTCCTCTTGTGACAGTAGACAGTACCCTGCCTAGGCAATCTTTGAGAGCCTGGAGTTTGTGGGTATCATCCACACTCGTAGCATCTCGGTATCTTTCAATCTGACCATTGATGAGGTTGATTTTCTTCTTGAAATCTGACCCATGCGACCGACCTCATTCTTGCAGGTTCGTAGATTAGTTGTTAAATTTTTCCAGAATGGGTAATGCCTTTGTTTGTTCCACCCTTCCAAGACTATCTCCCCCAATTGCTCCTCTTGGAGCCAGCTATTTTGGAAATGGAATATGGGTTTACCTGGTTGCCTTTTGATCCTTTCCATACAAAGCTCTAGAGGAGAGTGGTTTGATACATATGCTACTAAATTAACCAGTTTTGCATTTAGGAAGAGGTTGAACCATTCCGCCGTCGCTATTGCTTTGTCTAGTCTCTCCTCAACCGCTCGATCTGTCCCCTGACATGTTTCCCAAGTGAATGGATAACCTTTAAGTGGCAGATCCTAGAGGTGGCAGTCCGGTAGTGCTTCTTAGAACTTAGAAGCCCTTGATGAGCCATTGAGGGTGAGGGAGCATTCCACGCTTTTTCTCATTACATGTAATGTCGTTGAAGTCGCCCAAACAGCACCATAGGAGGCGAGAGTTTGAGTGGAGTTGCCTTAGAAGAGTCCATGATGTTGCTCTCCTGTTTCTTTCCGGATACCCGCAGAGGCCCGTGAATCTCCAGTTCCCGCCTTCCTCATTAATAATTTCCATGTCGATAGAGAATCCTAACAGTTTTATGGTGTTCGCTTTCTTCCACATGAGCGTTAGGCCTCCACTCCTACCATTACTTTCGACACAAAACACTACTTCGAATCCCAGTTTAATTTTCAGGTGTTAGACCCCCTGTGATTGAGCCCTGGTTTCCATTAAAAAGAAAAAATCCGACCAACGAGATTTGTTGATCTCACAAATGGAGAGAATTGTCCAGGTATTGTCGATTCCTCGGCAATTCCAGCTTACACCCTTCATTGTTTCCGGCAGGCCTGGGTACCATATCCCTCCGATAATGCTGTTTGATTGTGGTCTGCTTCAACAACTGCAAGCGTGGTCTCCGAACGTGGCTCTGTTGGGTTCTGGTTGTCATGGTCAATGACCATGTTCTCCAAGTGGGCAAGTTCTGTAGCCGATCTGCCCTCCTCATTTTCTTGTCACAATTAAGTTCCGGGATCTGTTCTTCAAATCCGGTGGGGGCATTCTCTGTGTGGGGGCCTTTTGTTTCTGCATGGTGGCTGGTGACCAACGTGCATGGGGATTTAGGGTTATTATGGGAAGATTGCTGGAAAAGTGGGGGGCCCCGGTATGTGATGACTGATATTATCTTCCACTTAGTCTTTCCGGATAATACTTTGATGCTAGAAATCCGCTATGTGATCCTAGGGTGATCTCATCTTCCTATAACCGAACTTATCTCTTTGTGTAAACTCCTTCGCCGGCTCTCTCAACCACTTTTCTCCTCCCTTCTGTTGTCTCTTGGATTCTCGGAGGTCTCCGAATCGTCGAGACATGAACATGATAGTAAGGACCTGAAAAAACAAACAACGACCGCGCGATACGATCATTCCGATACTTGCTAGAATCGAGTGTAAATATCTTATGTTTTCGCAGTGTATTTTCACATGCCTCTATTGCGACCTTCCTTATTTATGAAGGAGGAGGATGGTCACTTTATGGAAAGTGGGTGATTGGCTCGAAATGAAGCGCACGCCTTACGGCGCCAACCGGCTCTTTGGATACCAAGTCATCCAATCTTCCGCCGCACCAAGCTATCATCTTATTGACGTACTTACGCGATTCGCGAGAGAATGTGTTTTTCGAGTCATGAGGGATTAGCCGAGAAATTATTGTCCTAATTGTCTTCTTAGAGACTGTTCTACTAGAGAGGACGTGTCAGCAATAAAATCCCGCAGCCTTCTGGATCGCAGTCCATGAGCCCGGATTCGGGCCGTGGTTGCAGATACGCACCGTACGAGGATATTCGGGGTATGGCCTCGTAGTTTGATCCGCCAGTCTTCAATAGGGTGCTGTGCCAAAAGCCAAGGTACCCAAATGCCCCTCTTTTCGCCGGGGGAGATCACTTCAACGGGAAAATACTATATTCTCGACCGCCACGCCGTAACGCGACCGCACGCCAGCGCTCCAAATGTGCACATTTCCGAGGGGTTTTCTATTTTTGGTAACACATTTAATGCGGCCTTTTGGGGTTTCCTATAGGTTCAAAACCCCTATAAAAGGCCACAGGGTGATGGATTCTTTTATGTTACTAGCTGGTTTTAAGTTTTTTGTGGGTATGTATGGCTAGGACGTTACTCGGCATTCGTGCTTTTCCGATTGCTTCACAATGTGATGTTGACAGTATCACCAAAGCATTAGTAAACGTGGCCGAGGCACACTTTGCTTTTGAGGATATTGAGCCTTTATATGTTCTCTTATATGTCCTCCTTTGTTTTTAGTGCATTGTTAGAAGGCCTCAGAATTCATATCACAGAAAGGGCTACCCGGCTTGGGTCTTTTTTCTATATCTTCTTTCTAGCTTTTCTTCAACTTTTTTCTTCTTAGCTTTTTCTTCCACTTCCTTTCTTGTTAGGCTTTTCTTCAATATTTTTTCAGGTCACACTTCACTGGAAGTTATAATCAAAGAAGTATGATCGCCAGTTTGTGAAGCGTCATGTGCAATTATGAATGCTGGGTAATTAATGAAATTGTGTTTTCTTTGAAATTTTGTAATGTTCACCTTATTTCTTCTTGAAGTAGTTCACTTAATTCCACAGTTAACATGGATCAACTCCATGGGACAAGGCCATGATTGATAATTCTAGATCGGATCTAATTCATGATTCTGATCGACCTAGTCAAGCTGTTCTACTTAAGCTCATTCCATCAGAAAAATACGCTTCTAGCCTATGGCTCAGTGAGCCCGGCCCACACTAGTTTATCAGGCCCCAGTATGCAAAGGCCACTGATTCAAATCGCTTCGAGGGCGATGAGTTACAGCCGCATTTAATGCACTGTAGTGCTGTGACGCCTTATACTTGTGTGGGAGTCATAATTAGATCCCATAATGCTCCTACTTCTTTTACCACTCTGCTTCCTTTCGCTCAAGGGCTTATGTCGATATCTCGATGTAAAGACATTGCTTTATGATTGTCTTCCAAGCGCTTGTTTTCCAAGCTTCCAGTAATTCTTATTTTTGTTCTAGGTATGTTAGATTCCAGTTGTCGACATGTTTCCAGCGACAGGATCATAGAAGGGTGTTTTCAGGACACGCTAGAACTGGGGGAGTTTTTCCCGGGTCTGGTAGGTTCATGTGCGTTTCTCATTCTTTACCATTGGCATATGGCATGGAACTGATTCCCTTTCGTCGTCTGTTATCCAAAGATGGCGAGGGTCAAAAAGAGACTCTACACTACTGCCAGCGTGTATGGCCTAGCCGGATACGCCTTCGCAAGCAACATCATCTCCTCGTCATTCATGGAGGTTGGAGGCCTTATCACAAATTCTGCACAATATCGATTTTGAGTCGGCCGACTTGGGCCTGCCGAATCTACTACCAACGAGGAAGACAGTGTAGTATATTTTACCTTGGAGCAGAGATGAGTAAAAAACTCATTGAATTTTTAGTCCATTTTTCATATTACAATGTAATTGCTTGTTTTTATGCAGAAATATGTATTATTTACCAAGTTTATATTTTGCATAAATTTATAGCAAAAATGAAAATTCTAGCAAGGATCAGAAGTGAAAGCAATTCAATGGCCAAGGTGAGGTCGTGACATGAAATCGAGGTCGCGACCAGAAGTCATACTATACTGAATGAAAAGTTGTTGCGACAAAAGAGAAGTTGTTGAGATAGAAAAAGGGCTTAAAGGAAAGATTTCATGTCGCGACACTATTCTGAGGTCGCGACACCGAAGGAAGACAACTCTGGTTGCAACAGATAATTGAGGTCGCTACTTCATGAACGGGCCGATGACTAAGCTACAAGGTCTCAACCAAGCAATTTAAGGTCGAGGGATAAAAATATAAGTTGGAGACTCCAATCAAGGTCACGACTACATTTAAGCAACTGCGACAAAAGCATAGGTAAGAAGAGTCACCATCATGTTGCGACACCGTTTCAAGGTCGCGACACAGAAAGAAGACATTGTTGGTAGCAATAGAAATTTGATTTTGCAACAAAATGTGAACTAAGGACACTAATCGAGGTCGGGACCAGGAATTCATGTCACGACATAAAAATGAGCTAAATCGGGGCTAAACATGTTTCGATTAAGCTCGCCATCGCAACAAAAACAAAGTAAGAAGGGGGCCACTACTCGGGCCGTGACACACCTTTCTAGGTCGCAATGCAAAAGAAGATGAATTGATGTAAAAATCGCTGTAAGTCGTACGGAAGTCGCGGACAGACGTGGAGAAATGATGTCGCGACATGCTTTTAAGGTCGCGGATACAAATTTCAAAGATAAAGAAACGACAGGGTCGCTTACCCAAACTTCCATGTCGCGACAAGACACGAACGTATTAAACACCGGTCGCAACATGAAAAGGGGAGCTGCGACCAAGAATCATGGTCGATAAAGAAACGGTGTCGCTACATGCTTCAGGTCATGGCCACGTAACGCAGAAAGCAAGATGTACCAAAGTCGCCATATGGAACCAAGGTCATGACATTACACTTGGTTAAGGGGTCGTAAAAACATGGTCACAACAAAGATCAAATATATCGGGCACAGAATGATGTCGCGACATGAAATCGAGGTCATGCGATATATTTAAGAAGGTGAAGAAATGTAATGTGTCGCGGACTAAAATAGGAAAATTGAATGGAAACCGCCAGACCTGGAAATGAGGTTGCGATCGATAGGAAGAAAGAATGGTCGCCACATACTTTTTGAGGTTTGACAGAATTGGCAAAGGATTAAAGAAATTACTGTCGCAATTCAACGCCCACGCTGTGACAAGAAACAAACAGACTAAAGAATAGAGTCGCGACTCCGCCAAGGCTCAAGACAACCCAATGGATGTTGCAACCGAAAGAGAAGGTGTGACTCAAGAATTAAAGAGGCTGAAACGTAAACATGTCGCCTACATTCGACCGAGGTTGCGACACATAAATGCAAGAAAGGCAGAAAGAGCCGTCACCACATCAATTCCAGTCACGACACCAATTCCTAGAAACAAGAAGTGGGTCGCAAACTGCAGTTCTCACTGGCCGCCAACTAACATGGTCACAACAAGAATTCATGTTCGCGACCACCCATCAAATGCAACCTGAAGAAACAAGTCGCAATAGAAAACATCGTGTCGCAGCTCAACAATTGCAAGAACAAAGTGAAAGAACGTTGCACGCTCGAGGTCACGATTACTTGACAGATCCGTAGCGCAAATGATGTCGCAATGTTTAAGATCTCGAATTTAAAAATGTTGAGCTGGGCCATTGATTTAGGAAAATCCATAGAGCCTTGGAGTTAGCCCAATTTCAAAAGGTTAAGGCCAGGCTTACAAGAAAAGAGAGGTAGCTTCCGCTTTTTCCTCGAAATCCATTATCCGAGAGCACGAGGAAGACTCACCGTATATTTTAGGAATAGACTTTTCTTCTTTTTTTATTTATTTTCTTTTTTTCTCTCGATCTCGAACCAAGAATCGCTAGAATGTAGAAGCCGATTTAATTTTCATTAATTTTCTAATTACTACCGAATCAATGATGTTAAGACAATTTTAGAATCTGCTTTTTCTAGTGGGAACGATGAAGATGCGGAAGGGATGTCTTGATCAACACTCCATCGTCGGGACAGATTCGTAATTGAGAATCACAACTTCCATTGGAATGGATCTGCTGTTAGTTACCGCCCTTTCTGCTTAAATTTGAAGGAATTTCCTGAAATTGGGATTTTTGATTTATTTGATTGATGTTGTTCTTAAACTAATCGCTCCTACGGTAGTATTTAGCATTCCTTTTAAGGATTGTTTCATGCTTGATTTCCAAAATACCTGAAAGTGACAATGCAGATGGAGATTCCTCAAGATGAGCTTTGAACAATCAATTGTGGGTATGCTAGACTATCATTGATTTAGAACTATTTGAGCTCTGAGAGTTCACTCGATAAATTTTATTTCACCTATACTTGATTAAAGGAATTATTTATCAATTTAAATCATTAGAGATTTCACCTTAATCTATTGGAGAGATCTTGATCTTGTGTTAGCTAAGATCTAATCAAGGAGAAGGAAAAATCCATCAGATCTAAAAGATGAGTCATCAACCATTTTGTAGAAGTTTTCACACGACCCGACTGGATGCAAGAAATCTGCAGTCTTAAGAAATGGGTAAGAAGTATTGAAAAAGAAAAATACCTAGATCTTATAAAGAGTGTGTTGAATACAAGTAACTGATTAGATCATTTGCTTTGAAAGAAGAAGAGACCTCTAATTAGTGAATAGTGGAGAAATCCAAGTAGCATTAATAGGCATCTTTGACAAATCCAAATCCAAAAATCAGGATAGAAAGAATCAATGAATTAAAATGCAGAAATTGACTGCTCTGTCAACAATTCTTATTTCATGGTCATTTCTGTGCGTAGATCCGATTCAGGGCTTCACTTGGTTTGTTAGTTCAATTCAAATTTTATTTTCATTAGATGAAAGTAATATAGATTATCTTGTCTTTAAATTCTCTAGTTTCAAATTATTAAAAGGAGGTTCAAATAAGGTAGATTCAGTATTAGGTAATTGATTTCCCAACATTCTTGCTAATCTCCGTGGGAATGATATCTCGACTAACATCCAATCTTTACTACTTGAATGACCTTGCACTCAGCAGCTGTCGCACTAATCCCACATAATTCCAGAGTATAAAAGTAGTTTTATTCATTCCTCAATAACCATATTCAACTTCGACATAGATGCGTGAGAATTGTAAGGTTCCTAAGATAAGGTGTTAAATTGAGCTTATTTAATCTTTATTTTCATGCATAAACAAGTTTTGGTATGCCGTTGAATGGATTTGGAAAGGATTTGAATAAATCAATATTCCCGATAAAAAGAGAAGTGCTAATTTGGACATTTTCTTTATTTTATGCAAATGTGTCAAAACAATATAGCGTGACGCATAAGCTATCGATCTTTTTAGAGAGCTTAAAGGATATATGATTGTGATACCACTGCTTCCACTAATTCCCACATGCTCCATTTATGAGGTTAATTTAATGCACAAGAAGTTGTAAAATCATATCTCGTCTCGAGATTCGGACTGGAAAGAACACTAAGAAGCTTAAGGAAAGTGCGGTAGTAGAAAGCAACCATGTATGTATGAAAAGAATTGATCGACAAATAATAAGAAACAACAGCTAAAAGACCCTTAATTCAAGATACAATGGAGGATTTCCCCGAGGCCCGTCATCCAAGCATCATTCATCACGACAACCTACTATGAGCCAACAACTTCTGAAAGCAAACCAAAGATTTGATCACCATGGTTCAACAGACCGCTTATCACATCCCATCAAGATCCTAATGAACACCTGCGTGATTCCTCAGGATGGCAAACACAGTTAAGCTGAACGGTGAGACTAGAGGTGATAAAGCTACACCTCTTCCCCTTTTCCTTAAGAGATATTGCAGCCACATGGTATGAATCATTACCATATGGCTCAGTTGATACATGGGAAGAGTCAGGAAGCATTCTTAGAAGTGTGTTTTTCCCCCATCCCTCACAACTGAAAAAAGAAGGGAAATCATAGTGTTCCAACAAGGGGAGGATGAAAGCTTGTATACTGCATGGAAAGGTACAAAAGGCTGCTGAAGAGATGTCCTATGCATGGCATAGATCTGAAGACACAAATAAATATTGTCTATCACTCTCTGAATGATACTTCTAAGGGTATCATAGATGCTTCTTGTTGTGGAGCATTCAAGAGGAAGAGTGCAGAGGAGGCAAGGGATTTGATAGCGGACCTAGCCAAATGCAACATGAAAGCTCCATCCGACCTTTCTGTGGAATAATGTTGTACAAGAGGGAGGTAGTCAATGGAGTCAATAAGATGATTGCCATGGAAGCAAAATCATGCTATAATGCACAGTTAGATAAACAGAGAAAGACTCCACTCTCGCCTCATGAAATTGAGCAAAGGAAAGCAGAGTGGATAAGAAGAAGTGCTGAGCACCAATTGAAGAAGATCCCCATCAAGTCGAGAGGTCAAGGCATGAGTGAACAAAGAAGCCATCACTCAAGCTTAATCCCAACTCGCTACACATTATAATCCAAGACTAAGGAACCATGAGAACTTCTCATATGGTGGAGGAGCATCACAAGGCCCAAGACATGGGCATAATCTCCAAAGAAGGGTATCAACCACTCAAGGTTCCAAGAAAGAACAACAACAGTGGGAGAAAATGGAATGAATATCAAGGTCGAAGACGACCCAACCTTTCGAGGAGGTATGTCGTAATCCACGTGGGATAACAAAGGTCGCTTAAACCCCTCCATGAACGTAAACTCATAGAAATGGACGCCTTTAAATCCAGCACTCAGATTTTTCAGACAAGCACAAGTGTTTCACTAAAGAATTTGAAACACAAAGGCAATGGCTTAATTGCTAGAAGAGACTGAAGAATGCTTTCCCTAGTAACACCTAGAAAAATCCAAAAGATTGTATGGCAGTTCAGCTAAGGAGTCGTAGGGAAATGAGCAGCAGTAGAGCAGAAAAGAAAGAAATGACTGACCAAAAAGAAGAGAAGGAAATTGGAAGAGAGGACAGAATGAGCAATTCAGAGCAAACTGTAGAGATCGAGAACATGTGCAAACCGAATACCGAGGACTTCAGGAGCAAAAACAGTATGAGAAGATTCAGCATACACATTCATAGCTCCATTCCCACAAAGACTTCGTAAGGCAAAAGGGAGGAACAATTTTCTAAATTCTTGGAAATGTTCAAGAAAATAAAAATTAATATCCCTTTTGCAGAGGCAATCACTCAAATGCCAAATTATGCCAAATTTCTGAAAGATATATTGAGCAAGAAGAAGAAGATTGCTGAGGAAGGAATAGTGAGTTTAACTACAACATGCAGTGCAGTTATTCAAAAGAGTCTACCAACAAAGATGAAGGACCCAAGCAGCTTTACCATTCCTTGTTCCATTGGGAAATATGAATTCAAGGAAGCCTTATGTGACTCAAAGCAAGATCAACTTAACAATGCCCTTATCGGGTGGTACAAAGACTAAGTTCGGGAAACTTACTCCAACAAAGAATCGCTAACGTTGCATGGTTGATAAGTCCATAGCACAACTAGAGTCCTTGAAGATGTGCTGGTCAAGGTAGGGAAATTTATCTTCCTTGTGGATTTTGTTATTATAAAGATGGAGGAGGATACCCAAGTTCCTCTACTGTTAGGAAGACCTTTCCTAGCAACTGGAGCTGCCTTGATCGATGTACAAAAGGGTGAGTCGATTAATCGAGAAAGGGGAGATGAAGCAAGCATAATTCTAACCTCCACAAAGTCACACAACCCTCGATGTTGATGCAGAAAATTGTATGGCTGTAGATAGCATTTATCCATTTAGTTTTGAACTAAAATCTGACTGTAATCACTAGCATTCTATCAATGAAAATGAGTTGAATTTTCAGTATCTTAAGAGTGTTGATTGTGAATTGCTGCATTCCAGATTCCAAAACATAGAAACAAATTCCTGAGTTTGATTGAAAGTACGTAAAATTCATGCAAATAGGAAAAGAAAGCAATCGAGCAAGAAACGAAAAAGGGTTACTGACAAAGAATTGCCTAGTCATCCAAGTATGCTTCTTAGAACTAGAAGGGCAAAGCCGTAATTATATCGCCGCACTAAATAAAAAATGAAGAACAACAAAGCCTACTAAGAATTCGTGAAATATAAGGAAGCACTGGTCAAGTGAATCAAAGACCTAAAGGGTATCAACTTTTTATTTCCGTATGCACAAAACTTCGCTGGAATGATGATGCAAACACGCTGAACACCAACCCGCAGGGCCGAACCCTATGGATGAAAGATGTCGTAAGAAAGGAAGTACGAAATGGCAATGCAGATTTATTTATTCAATATTAGACAACCTCGGTAAGCCTTACCACGTGGTCCTCATAGTGGATTCACCGTGATCATAAATGAAAGGAATGAACTGATTCCTACAAGAACTGTGATAGGATGGAGGGTGTGTATAGATTACATAAAATTGAATACTGCAACCAGAAAGACTATTTTCCTTACCTTTCATTGATCGATGTTGGATGTGTTAGCAGACATCCTTACTGCTTTTCGATGGATATTTAGATGTAACCAAATTGCTATTGCACCTGAGGACTAGGAGAAAACTACTTACATGCCCCATGGTACTTTTTCTTTTAGAAGAATGTCATTTCGTTATGCAATGCTCCATCTATTTAAAGATGTATGATGTCTATGTTCTCAGATTCGTAGATGAGGTTATGAGATATTCATGATGACTTCACGCTTATGGATCCGCTTTTGATCATTACCCCGCAAATTGGGGACAATACTTCATGTGTGCTAGACAAGAACTTTGAATCGGGGAAAATGTCATTTTACGTGACAGAAGGCATTGTCCTCAAGTATAGAATTTCGCAGTTAGTGGCCAGAAGTGACCAAGCAAAGGTTTCCATTATAAAGACTTTTCTACACCAACAACAAATAAGGAATAAGAAGTCTTGGGACATGCTGGTTTTTATAGAAGATTTATTAGAGACTTCAAAAATTGCAAGACCATTATGTAGACTATTAGAAAAGGATACCAAGTTTAATTTTGATGCAGCCTGTCAATCTTCATTTGAAGAGATCAAATCCAGATTAGTTGAAGCTCCCATCATGGCCAAACCAGACTGGAATAGTGAATTTGAGATTATGTGTGACGCCAAGATTATAAATGGAACTGTATCAATGCAGTTTCCACAAAATGTTTGGGCTATATACTATGCCAAGAAAACCTTCAATGAAGCTCAAGAGAACTACTCAACTAATGAAAAGAGAGATGTTGACCATGGATTGTATGTGAAAAGTTTAGGCTATATATATCAGTCCCATGTCATCCATACCGATCATGCAAAGAATTAAATATTTGATGTCTAAGAAAGAAGCTAAGCCAAAGATTTAATCGATGGTAAGCAGCACATGGTGAATTTGATCTCGAAATCAAAGACAAGAGGGAAGGTTGTGACAATGATAAATTTTATCACTGGCCAAGAGTAATAACAACTATTGTAATTGAAGAAGATACAGAAGTAGCATAAAATTTTCTCTGATGTGTGCTTATTTCAAAATTGCCATTCCAATCACTTTATATGCCGATATTAGAACTTTCTAGCTTCAGGGAGGATGCTACTTTTCTTAATTTAGCTACCAAAGCAGAGGGAAGAAATCAGGAATGATAAGAGGTTTTACATCCGGGACTTGACCCAATTATTATCTAAAAGAGGAGCCGATATGATCATCGAGGTGTGTAACCAAAGTGAACAAAGAAAATTTTACAAGAATGTCATGCATCACCTATGGAGGATACTTTGGGTGGTGAGACAAACAACCCACAAAATTCTCCAATCAAAGTTTTATCACCTACCATTTTCAAAGATTGTTTCAATTCGGTGAAACTTTGTGATCGCCAAAGAATGGGAAATATCGCTGACAAGGCATGAAATGCCCCCGCATGGTATCCTAGTGGTTCATTTATCACATGTATGGGGAATAGATTTTATGGGCCTTTCCATCCTCATTTGGAAATCTATACATACTCCTTAACTCCGTGGTTTATGTGTCCAACTGGGTCGAGGCGCACTGTCCCAAGAATGATGCTGTTACTACGCTTTCAGGGGTTTTAAGTAAAGGAATATTTTGAGCGTATTTGGGACACCCGTGACTATTAGTGATGGAGGAAGCCATTTGCAAACAAGGTGTTTGAGAAACTCATGAGCAAATAGATCCTAAACATCATGAGCTCGCTTATCATCCTCAAACAAATGGGCAAGCTGAGATTTCCAATAGGGAGATAAAGAAAATTCTGGAAAAGACTGTAAGCTCCAGCAGAAAAGATTGGTCTCTAAAGCTTGATAATGCATTATGGGCATATAGAACTACATATAAGACTCCCATTGGAATGTCCCCATACAGAATTGTCTTTGGAAAACCTCACTTCCTCAAATTGAATACAAAGCTATGTGGGCCATCAAGAAATTGAATTTTGATTTTAGGGCTATTAAAGAGGAAAGATTACTCCAACTGAATAAATTGGAAGAGTTGAAAAATGAAGCTTATGATAATGCCAAGATTTAAAAAGACAAGACAAAGAAATGACATGATCAAAGGATTTTGAGGAGAGAATTTAAAAGTAGGAGATCAGTCCTCGTTATTCAACCTGCACTAAAGTTTTTTCCAGTGCAAACTCAAATCAAATGGAGTGGCCCTTTATACAAGAAGGGGTAAAGTACAACCTTTTGGGGGCAAAAGGACATTGAAAACCAAGAATGGGAAGAGTTTAAAGTGAACGGTCGATCAAGCAAAGATCTTGGAATAAATGTGATCGATAATTTTGGCCTAAAGGAAGGAAAAGAGGTCAAATAAGAACTTCATAAAGAATAGAAGTCCAACTTAAGGACTAAAACCGAGCAAATTTTCAGGAGGCAACCTATACAACAATTTCTTTCTAAGTTTTATTAGTCAATTTATTTATTTATTTTTATTTTATTTTTCTCTATTTAGACTCTTTTTTTTTTTTACCGTTTAAAATTTTTTGAAAGGTTTTGTCATTGCAGTTAGAAAGTGGCACAATAGACATGGAATTTTCATTTATTGCTTCGCACGAAAACAAGCATCATAAGGGGGAGTAATTCGATTCCTAAACTTGTCTTTAATGAGAATGCATGATCACCCTTGGGGAATGGAATTCCAAATTCACTATCAATCATGTTTCAAGTGAGTCGATTTGTCGATATTTGAATGATGAAAGTTGATTGTTTTGTTTGTTTGAATAGAGTTTATTGATTTAGTCTTGTATGAATTTGAACTGTTCCTGAAGACCAGAAAATTTTCCAGGTCGCGACATGCTTTTGAGGTCACGACCCGGGTCTGAATTGAAAACAATAGAATAAGAAATTTCAGGTCGCAACATTAACTGCTAGGTCGCAACATCATGTTGCCATCTGAATGACTGGTCAGAGACATGATGTCGCGACCGAATTAAAAATTGGTCACAACCTATAGTGATGGCAAAAAAGAGAAAGATGGGTCGCGACTTCAATTTTTGGTCACGACCACTTCTGGGGTCGCGACAAAACTAAGTAGGTCGCAATCGACCGTCTAAATAGCACAAATTGAGGTTTTAAACATTCCAATTTGGGCATCGCAACTTTAATGGGACAATTATTGTTAGTACTTAGTGTTGTGACTCATGCTTTAAGGTTGCAACATTCCATAAGACAATAATGACATTGAGCCCATCCATCATAAAGACTAAATCGAATAAATTTAATTTCGTCCAAACTCCAACTAACTGCAGATCTCTCAATTCAACTCTTCCATTTCTTCTTCGACTACCAAAACCCTAAGACCAGTGCCCAATTCCAAATTCTCACCCATGGAAGATAACCAAAACCCTATTCTGGATCTTAACAAAATAATTAATGAGCTCATGAGTGAACATTGCCAAGGACTGGAGGAGGTTCACTCCCGAACTTCATCCGAGACTACTTAATAGAACTGTAAAACCTGTACTCTCGTAGTAGAAGAGCCGCGAGGAAGAAAGGGCAAGAAAAGACAGAAAAACAAGGAGGCGCACCGGGGCAAGAAGTTAAGAACAGGAGCGACAAAGACTTTGTCTCTCGCATAAGCTAAAGATTTGCGGAATAGGTCTGGCCGATTGCCGGGCTTCGCCAACGAAAGAGGTTTCTTGGGTGTCGACATTTCCCTTTTCTCAGGTAATAGAAAAGAGAGGTTGGGGAGTGGTTTCACAGAGAATGAATGGATGTTTCAGATTCTTTCGCTTCCGCCGTGGAATTCTATGCAAATGGAGGGATGAGAAGACTCGCTTATGTGCAAGGAGTCCGCAATTCAGTGCACAAAAGAATAAATGAAATGTTCAACTAAAGGAACTCAAGCACCTGCCTCTAAATTCAAGAAATCAGAAAAGCCCGACATGAGAAGATTATAGACCTCCTAACTCGGTGGGCAGGGAAGTGGAAAGCCAGGGGCTAAGAACCCCATTATGCTATCAACAGATCCCCACCGAGGTGCCAAGGTCCGTTCTACTTCTATCCTCGGCATCCTTCCAACTAAACATCTCTCAGGCAAAGGAGAACAAGAGGTAATTATTTTATACGCTCTTCAAGCACTATAAAATGAATGTCGAGGTTTGGGCTGAGGGGCCCATCAGAGTGTTTCACTTTAAGTAAATAAAAGAGGACTTAATCCCCTACCCAAATGAATAATCAATATGAATTTTAGTGTGATCTCGCTGTAAGTGAGAGGATCATGGGATGAAGAAGAAACATGCCCTGTTGTATCTCCTCCTAATTTTTACCCGCGACAAAGGGGCCTGTAAACAAAAAAGCAAAGGGGACGGTGGAAGCAGGCTGCAGCCCACCGAGGAGAATGACAATAGGAAAATGGAAACCATTCCAGAGCAGATTCCTCCAGCAGAAGAGGAAGAGATGCATTTCAGAATGAACCCACTGAGCCATTCCTACCCTGATATGACAGAGAATTTCCCCAGCAAAGGTGAAAAGCTCTAGGAAGAGGAGGCGGAACACTGAAATCATGGAAATGCTAAGGACAATGAAGAAAGATGTGGAAGAAAGGGAACAGAAATGGGAAAAAAAACAACAATTTAGAGAAGAGTTCTTATAAGCTGAATTCGGGAGGAAAAAACAATTATTGGAGCAGACTCTAAGACAGAGAGAGGAAGAATGGAGAGAAGAGATGAAAAGGAGAGAGGAAGAACAAGGAGAAAAGATGAAGGCCAGTTTGGAAGCCTTCTACAACAACCAGTTTAGAAGAGATGAAGAAGTGCTTAAAATTATGAGAAAAAGAGAAGCTGAGATGGAGGATAACATGCTAAAGAAGATTCAAGCCTTCAAATACCTGTATAAGGAGCAATTCAATGAGTTTGGGAAGTTTATGAAGGATAGAGATAAAGAGTTGGAAGATAATGATGCTTATAGAAGAAAAATCTGGCATGAGAGTTTGGATTTGATCAACAAAAATTTATCAGAAATACTGAGTTGTATCTTTGAGTTGGAAAGCATAGTGAATAAGATGGGCTTGAAGCAAGACACCTTAATCAATCTTGTGAGTTTAACAAATGATCTAATCTCCACTGACAAGGCAGAGCCCACACCCTTTGAAAAGAAAAGACCAGACATTACCTTCTCCAAATTTTCTTCATGTCTAGCAAGCTTTGACTTAGATCCTCCCAACATCATACAAAAAAATCTGATAAGAGAAGGGAGTGAAATAAAACAATTTCACTTTTTTTTTTTTCCACAGATCTCTTCAACATCATTATAGTTCCATAAAGGTCTACTGGCGCGTCTTCAGAATTGTTCTATTAATTGGATGATTTGGTTTGTTACTTAATAATGTTGCAATCGTAACATATACATTGTCAACCGCTTAATCGGGAACCGTAGTTGAATGTTTGATAAAATGTGAATCGTCAGCGGATCGACAGATAGTAAAATCGGGTCAGCCAGGCCATACTTAGTGTGTCTCGAAGGGAATGGTTATCAGGTTTAAGCTTTCATTGTGAAATGGCATGTCAAACACCGATAAATACAAGCCAATGTCGAGAGATAAAAGAAGAGTGGGTTTAATAACCAAAGCAAGAAGTTACGCTTTAGTTTGAATTAGGTTTAAATTGCAGAATTTGGAAAAAGTATACAATTGAAAGAACAAATAATATGGTCGAAGTTGTATGTGTAAACAAGAAGTCATAAATCTTGGAAAACAATACACATGATCAAGAAAATTTAAAACTTTGAGAGGATTAGGAACATCTTCCGGATGATTCACAATCAAGGGTGCAAAGGTCCTAGAACTTGTTAAATTATCGGGTCAAGGCGAACTTAGGTAAAAACAACTAACAAGAAGTGATAAAGGCCATCTTTGGAAGCTTGAAACCTTTCAAACCTACTCCTCATTATATGCAAAGGCATACACTTCAGTTCCATGCTTCGAAAGCCAAAATGCCTAATTTCTTCAAATAGCAATTAGAAACCCGAAATCCCCCTTACAATAATCTTGTAAACAAGAACTCAAATTACTCGCTCGAATAAGAATGTTTATCTGTAGAAAGAAAACAAGTTTGGGGAATATATTTTCTGATTACAAGGATGATAAGGAAAATAAATCAAGAACTAGAGAAAAGAAGGAAAAGGAATAAGTTTTATTCATGTCTATCGCTTTTAAACAATTAAGCTCGTAGGGGTGTTTCAACACCTAGTACCCTAATGTCAACTGTATGGAAGTTAAGTGCCCAAAGTTCTCTAAGAGTGATAGAGCCTAAGAAGACAAAACATTACACTATTCCAATTCTTTTGACAGAGAGAACGAAGAGTTCCAAGTGTATGAACCGAGCCGATAATTTGGAAAGTGGCAACCAAAGGAGCCACAACATCCAAGATGATGTACAAAGCCAAGTTTGGGGGAGTTTACATTACAAGGAAGGAAAACGATGAAAGATGAAGGCCATTATACAGAAAAGAAGAGTGGAATCTGGGTAATTTACAGCTTAAATTTTCCAATTGTCCACCTAATTACCCAAGCCTAACATTATAAGCCTAAAAGACCCTTTGACCAAGGTCAATTGACTACATTAGTGGGAGATCAATATGAAAAAATAGTTGCATGAGACTTGACTAGTTTTCTAAGGAGATCCCTTAAGATTAACTAATTCAACAAGAAGATGAAAAGGAAAGAAGACCTACACACACTCCTCACGTATCAAGATCTATTAACCGAACTATTTTCATGCGATTCATCATTGTAATGTAGGTCAAAACATTCCTTTTTCTCGCTTGAAAACTAAAGCTCAAATGATATCGCAATCTTCTTGCTTAAGTCAAAGGGTGCAATAAGAAAGATCAGGTCGTAGAACATAAAAATGTCCTTAAAAATAAAGTTCAATCATTGACAAACAAATCTTTCTTTTCTTTGCTTAGTGGACAATCAAAATTTTAAGTTTGGGGAAGTTGATGAGTCAAAACTCATTGAATATTTAAATTCTATTTTTCTCGATTTTTATTACAATGTAATCAGATGTTTTTTATAAATATGTACTATTTACCAAATTTATATTTTATATAAATTTATAACATAAATGAAAATTCCAACAAAGGACTGGCGGAAAGCAATTAATGGCCATATGAGGTCATGACCGTAAGTCATACTATAACAATTGAAAAGTCAAGTGGCGACAAAAGAGTAGTCATGAGACGTAAAAGGCTTGGTTGAAAGATTTGCGGTCGCGACATTATTCTCGAGGTCGCGATAATCGAAGGAAGACAACTCAGGTTGCAACAGATAATTGAGGTCACACTTAACAATCGGCCGAAGGACTAAGCTTACAATTTCAGTAAATTTAAGGTTACGCATAAAAATATAAGTTGGCATTCTAATCAAGGTCATGACTAGGTATTTACGCCACTACATTTAAGCAAACGGGACAAAAGCATAAGACAATTATGTCGCGATTAATCGCTTTCGAGGTCGCGATACATGTAAAAGAAGACATTGTCAGAGCAAATTTAAAAAATTGATGTTGCAAAAAAAAATGTGAGCTGAGGACACTAATCGAGGTCGTGACCAGGAATTCATGTCGCGACATAAAAATGAGCTGAACAATTAAAAAATGTTGCGACTAAGCTCGGAGCCACCGCAAATAAAAATAAAGTAAGAAGGGCTACCACTACCAGGACACTTCTAGGTCACAATTGTTAAGATGAATCGATGGAACTCAGAGTCAGCGAGGGGATGTGGAGAAATGATGTCGCGACACAAATTTTAGCAAGATAAAGAAACGATTAGGTCGCAACCTAAATCCCATGTCGCCACAAGACAATGAACAGATAAACAATTTTAAGTCGCAACATGAAAAGGGGAGTCGTGACTAAGAATCAGTGGCTGAGAAAAGAAATGGTGTCGCGACATGCTTTTGAGGTCGCGATACATAATGCAGTAGAAAGCAAGACAACTAGGTTGCGATATGGAACTGAGGTCGGCTATTAGAATTTATTAAGGGTCGAAAAACGCGGGTCGCAACAAAGATCAACATACCTGGCAACATAAATGATGTTGCTGTACGAAGCCGAGGTCGCATATTATATTTCAACAAAGGGAAGAATAGTCAAGTCGCTTAATGTAAATAGAAAATCGAATGGAAACCGTTGAGATCGAAACGAAGCTACGACCGGATAGGGGAAGAAAGAATGGTCGCGACATACTTTCGGAGGTCGCGACAGGAATTGTAAAGGTTGAAGAAACTACTCGCTCGCGACTCACGTCCACGTCATGACAAGAAAACAAGCAGTACAAGAAATTTGAGTCGCCACCCGCCAAGGCTCAAGATAATCGAATGATGTCGCAACCGAAAGAGAAGCTGCGGACCAAGAATTAAAGAGGTCGATAATGTAAATGATGTCACGACATCGAATCGAGGTCATGGCTAATGTAAATGCGCAGAAAGGCGTAAGAGCTAGTCGCGACATCGACTGAGGTCACGACACCAATTCCTGGAAACAAGAAAAGGGGGTCGCAAACAGAGTTCTCACTGCTGGCAACTAACATGGTCACGATAAAGAATTCATGTCGCAACCATTAATAAAATGCAACTAAAGAAACAAGTCGCAATTTAAAACATCAAGTCGCAACCAACAATCGCAAGAACAAAGTGAAAGAACGCTTACATCAGCCCCGAGGTTACGACGCGACTTGACAGACCTAGAGGCAAATGATGTCATGGCTGTGCTTCAAGATCGTGACTCAAAACAGCTGAGCTGGACCATCGATTTGTGTGGAAAATCCACCTGTGAGCCTGAGTCGTGCCCAATTTCAAAGGTTATAAATAGCTTTGCCGCAAAAAATGTAGCCTTTTCTCAAACCCATTGTCCGGGAGGACTATAATGACTCACCGTATATTTTAGAATAGACTTTTCTTTCTTTTATTTTATTTTTTTGATCTCAATCCAAGAATTGCTAGAATGTAGAAGCCGGATTTAATTTTCTATTCTCTTTTCTAATTACTACCGAATCAATGATGTTCGCACAATTTTTTGGAATTCGCTTTTTTCTACACTATAGTTACAAAGGATGTTCTTTGATTAATACTCCATCAATTTATCAGGATTTTAGAATTGAGAAAGACATCTTACATTGGAATGGATCTCGCTAGTTTCCGTCTTTTCTACTTAAATTAGAAGGAATTTTAAAATCGGGATTTTGATTTATTTGATTGATGTTGTTCTTAAACTAATTATTCCTTAATGGTAGTATTTAGTATTTTTTTAAGGACTGCTTCATGCTCGATTTCCGTGAGACCTGAAAGGACATGTAGAGTTGGAGATTCCCGAGAGCCAACAATCAATCAGAGGTATGCTAGACTATTGATGAATTATCAGCCTCTAAGAGTTCACCTTGATAAATTTCCATTTCACCTATAGTCAATATGTCAAGGGAATTATTTATCAATTTAATCACAGAGATTTGCACCTAATCTATCGAGAGATTCGATCATGTGTTAGTTGAGATCTAATCAAGCGAGAAGGAACCATCGATCAAAGGATGAGTCATCAACCATTTTGTGAAGTTTCTTGCAATGACCCGCATCAGATGCAAGAAATTTGTGCCTTAAGAAATGGGTATGAAGTATTGGAAAAGAAAATACCTGCATCTTATAAAGTGTGTGTTGAATACAAGTAAATCGATTAGATCATTTGCTTTGCAGCAGTTAAGGGACCCCACTAGTGGAATAGTGGAGAAATCCAGTAGCATTAATAGGCATCTTTGGATAAATCCAAATCCAAAATCGTGATAGAAAGAATCAATGAATTAAAATGCAGAATCGATCGTTCCACAACAATTTCATTTCGTTGTTCATTTCTAGCAGTAGATCTTATTCATCTAATTTATTTGTTAGTTCAATTCAAATTCTTATTTTGTATTAGATGAAAGAATATAGGATTATCTGTTTTTAAATTCCAGCTTTTCAGTCTATTAAAAGGAGGTTCAAATAAATGTGAGATCTTGAGTAGTTGTGGCACTGATTTCCCAACATTCTTGGCCAATCTTGAATGGAGAATCAGACTTACATCCACCTTTTCCTACTTGAATGACCTTTGGCACTTGCAAAGTTGTCATAGACTAATCACATTATTAATTGGCAAAGCATAAAGCAAATTTTTATTCGCTTTCAATAACTATATTCAACTTCTGACATAGATTTAGAGAATTGTAAGTACCCCGTGAGGCGTTAAATCGAAGTGCGCATTTATATTTTCACAAACAAACAAAGGAATGCGAACCGAGCCCGTCCCATTTCACTTCTTGTAAAAGAAGTTCCTACACTTCTTTGATCGCCTCTTGTTTTATCCATCCGAATGTCATTCTGATCCCGACGTGCATACCAAGGCGGTTTAACCTCCTTTTACCAAACGGACATTTCGGCCGGGTAGAGGCTTCTCTATTTATACCTTGAAGTCAGGACACGGCTGGGTCGCATCCAGCTCCGCCCCAGCTCCCGGGTCGTAATTTGTTACGGATTCCGACTCGCCTAAGACCGAGGCGGCGGCTCGATCTTGCTGCAGGACCTCGCTATGAGACCCCGTCCCTGTGATCTCCCGCTTGCTTTTAACCAATCAACGACGTTCCCAAGTGTTCAAATCTGCGGGATCCGTATGTCGTGCACTTATGCGCCTATCCTTTATGTTCACGTATTTTATTATCATATATATATATATATATATATATATATATATATATATATATATATATATATATATATATATATATATATTTATTTATTTATTTATTTATTTATTTTTTGTGCAGGGAAAAGCCAGAGGGGTAAACTAGTAAACTGGGTAGAGAAAGCCAGCTTTAAGAAAATTTAGAAGTTGCTAGAGATTTAGCCAGCTTTAAGAAAATTTAGTTGTCAGAGATTTCTCGAGTAGGAACTAAGATCATCAAATTTTCTTAACTAATGTAGGAATCTTCAGTGAGCTCAGTCACACCATCTCCCTACATCATTCCAAGATTCCTGCCTCTCCTATAAAATAGTGGAGGGAGAGCACATTATTGCTGATCTTCTAGATTTGGCCCGGCAATTTCTGCCCAACCAAGACTTCGAGATCCATAATCTGGGCCTGTCAATGAATCGTGATCGAACCAAATGAGCAAACAACCTCTTTATTACTGAGATTTCTACTGGCTCCCCAAGTATCTAAGAAGGGACAATAGGGTAGCTTATTTCAGCATCTCCCTTTATGAAGAAGGGTTCTCATCCTGCCTCCCAAGCATCTAAGAAGGCAGTGTGTGCTCGAAGACCAAAGACGCCTCAGAAATGGGTGGAAGATTTTGTCCCTTAAGTTCCCCCAATATCTAGCCGCCCCCCTGCTAGGGAAGAGGAAGAAGAGGAGGACGAGATGGTTGATCTTGTTCATAACTTCGGTGTACGGAAGCGCAAATGAGGTGCCAGCTTTAAGAGGGTGACTGATGCTACCTCATGCAAGGACAGTGAGGCTAACAACAACCAATCAAGGCGAGTTCTGACAGGTACGCACAGCCGCTTTGACTCTGGCTCGATGGGCTTTCATGGCGCCTACGGAGACTACTATCTCGATGGATTTAGGAGAGGTCTCCCCAATTCATACGGAGGTCCAGGAGGACATTCCCTCTGAGCAGATTGTCATTTGGCCATATAAGAACAACCTACTACATTCATGAGGTGTCGTTTAACCAAGGCGACCTGGCCGTCCTTCCATATGCACACAGAGAGACCCAAAGATTACGGATGTCTGTAGCTCACAATGAGGGGAGGGGCGAAGAGAATATGTCGTCTCGCTCCCGCCATGTCAGTAAGAACACACTCAAGTAGGTGGTCAAGACTTGAATAAAGACAGAATCAACTGGCCCAGTTTCGACGGAGCTAGTATGTTTACAACTGCTATGCACTATTCTAGAATTATTTCCGAGTTATGGCCTTATTCTAATGTGTTCTCAGAAGCAATATGACTCATCTCCAGAATACGACATACCAAAGATCGAGAATTCCACTCAGTCGACGCGAGAGGCCGCGCTCTAAGCTCAATCTACCATTTCACCACGAGCGCCTCGAGTGCTTCTTTAGTCAAGTGGAGTCAAATCCCAAGACTGAGAAGGAGGCCAAAGAAAGCATTAAGAAGGTGGCTCGAGCTAAGGCAGAGAGAGATGTTCGCTTCGCTTATGTTTCAATGGCCTGTATGGATGTCGTTACAAATGGAGTGCCAGCAAAATGGTTATGCAGGAGCTCATTCAGTAGTCCAAAATGCCCGCTGGCCAGCAGAGGAGGTTAAAGCGAAGGCTGAAGACGCAGGCTAGCCGCCCGTCAGCGAGCGAGTCTCTCCGCTCTAAAGCCACCAGTAAAGATGAAGTGTTCGCTTTCCAGCACAAGCCTTAAAAGAGAAAAGGCCTTTTGAGAGGAGGGCCAAGTGAAGAGGGTCAGACGCGATTTTCAACTACGGCATGGCCGTTGTGCTTTCGCACATAATATTTCAGGAAGTCAACCCGTGTTCCGTAGTGGATGCTGATTATGTCTGCCTGTTGCATTATCCCAGAGTTCTTTATCAACTCAATGCCCCCGGCAAGTTGTCCCCACAAGCTAAGTGACCACGATGTTCGCCTTTAGCGAAGGATGATCGCACAGAGAGGGAGGTTCTCATCATTTTCCGAGACAAATATTATCAAGGCGCGAGCATCTCTCAATACGAGGTCATCAGTAATGAGCCTGATTTTTCTCGCTTAGAGTAACCTAGAGAGCGAGGGAACCAGTGTCTCCGACGGAGCCGTGGGTTGTATTTTTCTATCGCCGCCGAGCCTTTGCCTCTTCACCAATGTTATGTATCCCTGGTTTTTTTTAATTTGGTAACCGAGATCAATAATAAAGCATATGTTGTTCTCAATAATAAAGCATTTGTTGTTTGCAATTATGATGTTGTCGCTTTCTCTGTGTCAAATCACGTAATTACGTTCATTTAGCTTCCAAGCAGCAAAGATGTATCTCGAGTAGGAAATGAAATCAGTCCATGAACACCCGGTGACAAGGTTCATTCGCTTCATACGCCATTCTACCAGAATGAACTAGCTGGGCATCAATCATACTAGGCTGATAGGACATCAACCTTATCCAGACTTTGTAATGAACCAGTTGGGCATCAAACATACTGGGCCGGTAGGACATTAACCTTACCCGGGCCTTGTAATGAACCAACTGGGCATCAACCATACTAGGCCGATAATACGTCAACCTTACTCGAACTTTGTAATGAACCAATTGGGCATCAACCATATTGAGCCAGTAGGACATCAACCTTACCCGAGGCTTTGTAATGAACCAATCAGCATCGACCACACGGACCAACCTTACCCGCTTGTAATGAACCAGCTGGGCATTAACCATACTGGGCCGGTAGGACATCAACCTTACCTATGCTTTGTAATGAACCAGTTGGGCATTAACCATGCTAGGCCGATAGGACATCAACCTTACCCTGGCTTTGTAATGAACCAGCCGTGGGTACTCCAACTAGATATACTAGGCTGGTAGGATATCACCATACTAGCCTGAGGGACATCAACCTTACCTAGGCTTGTAATGAAAGGAACATGGTTAGAGATTGAATCATTCTTTATTGATAGTACCTTTTGAGGTGCATAACATTCCACATTCTAGGTACAGGTGTCCCGTCTAGCTTATCTAAGGCATACAATCCGGATTCTCTAGCTTGCGTTACAATATACGGTCCCTCCCAGTTTGGCTGGAACTTTCCGGTTGACGAATCGACCGTGTTTTCGAAAACTTTTCTAAGACCAGGTTCCGGGTCAGGAACATTCAGTATTTCACATGCCTATCAGAGTAGGCTCATGAGCTTCCGCTGGTGGTACGATGCTATCTGCATCAAACGCCGTCGCCCCAGCTTCGTCTGGTCATGTCTAGGGTCTTTAATCACATATCTCTAGATTCACCCGTCTGGGCATATCAATTCGGAGCATGAGCATACTGATTTCTATTGGGACTATAGCTTCCATCCCATAAGTAAGCTTAAGGGGGATATACTCCCATTGCATGCGGGGCCGTCAGTTTAGCCCAAAGTACCCCGGAGTTCATCCACCCAATTCGTCTTTAGTCGAATCTAATCTTTCTTTAAGGCGACCAATGTGGTTTTATTGCTGTTCTTCGGGCCGTTGTTTTCATAGATACCGCGAGGTGGAGTATAGATTCTTTATTTTCAATTCTTGGTAGAAGTTCCTGTATGCTCAACTATCAAATTGAGGCCCGTTGTCTGATACATTTGATCGAGGTATACTGAACCGATAGACAATTTTTCCCTGTGACAATCGAAAGGACATCCTTATCTTTAATTAATGCGAAAGTTCTACTTCATCCATCATGAAATAACTGGCTGGCTACTAGAAATAATTTTTCTAAGCCAAGGCAAGTAGTGGAGCCGCCCAACCATTTCACCCCCATCAATAAAGCGCCAAGGTCCGTGAATGAAAATTAAACCTCGAAATAGTGATCTCAAGATGCGGGTCACCGCACGGCCACACACTTTCAGACGTAATCAACTCAAATCTCATGGTCGGGCTAATAATACCCCCGAGCATAGGCTCAGGTGCCGCTTGTTCGCTGATGATTACCACATATCCCTTCATGTAATTCAGCCAATACATATCGGGTCCCCGTTTCCTAGAGTTACACTTTAGGTAATGGGCCTGCCTAGTGGATGGTTTAAACAATCGCCCATTAACCAAAGAGAACCCGGCCAACCCGGATTTGGATCTGCGAGCTTTGTCCTCTTCAGCTTGGGAGTTCTCCCATGTCGACATATCAGGATATAAATCCATCCAGAAGTGGAGACCTTGTCCACCCGACTTACCCGTAGTGATAATCAAGAACTTACTGATAATAATAAGTGAACATTGTTTTTGTTATCTAAGAGAAGGCTGGCTGCATAAAGAACAAGGCGCCCGGCTTTCTCATCGTAGTTCTACGCGATGTGTTTTGAGTCAGTTTTTAAAGTTGCCCAAGCTGCTTAACTGGGATACATACTTACAATCGAGGGTCTCAGTAGAACTATATTCCTTTCTCGGGCTTACTCGCCTACCAACCAATTGAGAATCACTTCGAATCGTGAGTCGTCTACCGACACTGTGGTTGCTAGTTCAATTCCGACTAGGATGGCCTCATACTCTAATTCGTTGTTAGTGGCGCTGGCTTCCAATCCATTGTCTGGGTCGGGATCTTCTCTTCTCCCCTGACGGAGGATTTGCTGCAAACCGATGATAATCTCTATCACGAGACTTCCATCTACATTAAAGGTCCACCAATGGCCGTCTGTGCTCACCCGGACATGGAATCTTACTAGGAAAATCGTCGAACATGTCATTTTTTAGCCAATCTTAGCTTATATTGAATACCGAATTTGCTCAATTCAATTGCCCATCGAGCCATCCTCCCGGACAAGCGGTAGGCTGGTGAACGTGCTCAAGAGGGAGGTCATGAAGACAACAATGGGGTGTGCTTGAAGTATGGGCTGAGTTTACTTGCTACCTAGAGGCTAATGCCGCCACGAGGGTGGCGATCGTTTTGCCACATACATGACTCACGACAAAAATATCGGGCTTCATTATTCTCATCTTCCTCAATGGTATATAAAGACTTATCGAGACATCCGAAACTACCAAGCATATCAAGAGGTTTTAACAAACGTGGCTGGAAGGACTCGGAGGTTTTGCAAGATACTATTTGAACACCGTGAGGGCTTTATCACACTTCCCATTCCATCCGGCCTAGTTGGCCCCCTTGAGGGTAACAAAGAATGGCTTTTAATGGTCTGTAAACCGAGAGATGAACCATCCCAGGGCGACCAACCGACCAATTAAATTAAGCCAGACTTCTTTTCTAAGGCAAAGAGAGTCGGGACTCCAAAACAGCCTTTTAAGTTGAGTGGGTTGGTTTATACCCATCCGAGTCACCACGAAACCCAAGAACGGCCACACCGATCAAGGCACTTCGAGGGATTAAGTCATACCGTACGCCCAGAGTTCAAAAGCCTCAGATGTTCTACACATCCCGCATTCCCTTCGACTTTACCAACATGATCGCCACCGAAACCTCTATGGTCTTTCCTTACTAGGCCTAACATCTCGGGTCACTAACCTTTGATATCGCTCCCACCATCTTAGTCGAATGGCATCACCAGAAGGCAGCTCTACGCGGTGATGAATGTGTTGTTTTTTTTTTTCGCTGGTCTCATGGATGGTACGGATATTTGATGATATCCCGGAAGGCATCCAAGAACGACAACATCCCATGTCCGATCGACACGCCATCAACTGGGTCTATAATGGTGTAGGAGCCGCCTCGCCGCATGCCTCATCGATTTATAGTCCATGCACACTTCCATTTTCGGGCTTTTTCGAGACTACCACCATATCGGGCCACCCATTCCCGGTAATTTTATCTCCTCGATGGAATCTTGCTTTAAAAGGTTATCCACTCTTCTTCTTAAATAACCTCGATGACTACCCGAGTGGAAACGCCTAATTTCTATTCCAACTACCGGTCGGGCGGGATGATATCTAGCTTTCAGGAGAGGCGCATGGAGTTAATGCCAACTCGTGGCCTATGGATCGTGAAAATACATCCATATTATGGCTTAACCCGTCAGATGGTTCTTTCTCCTATCGATGGAGGAAACTAACATATGTGGATTTATCCACCGGGTCAAAATATTGATTCTGTGGGGCTCATGGTCAATCGCTTCTCGCCCTCACCCGCCTCGCTTTCAAGCAAGAGTCGTGAATCGCGACTCGAGGCCCGGTATCAAGGACCTAATCAGAAGAGCTTTCATTTTTTCTCACGCCCCGCATTAATAAATAAAAGACCGCCGAGCCGCTTAGTCGGGTCGCTTAGGAAGGTCAATTTGCTCGCCAAGATCGGTCGTGTAGCCGATCATTCGATGGTAAATCGCGGCACCCGCCATCGCATGCAAACAGTCTCTACCAACAATGACATTATACAGCCTGTGTCCTCGATAACCGAAAATAAGACTACGAACTACCGAATTTCCGCTCACGAGGAGAGCAATATCACCATGGTTACCGGTGGTCGCCGGCTAAACCCGGACAGATTCTGCCAAGTCGAACTCGTACCGCCATTAAAAGAGATGTCTACCTACCCGGCGCGCATAAATCGTAACAAGTCGGGCCACGCCGCTGGGTTAATCCAAGATTTCAGGCACATCAAAATCGCTAATACATAGAGTACGCGTATGCATCAAAGGAGTAACGACTCGGATCTGCTAACAGCGAGCGATATGTGGCCGCCAATCGGGCTGAATCGGCTTCTACCGCCGTTCGACGGATGGTGTTCCACCCGGCCCAGTCAGAAGCGCCTCAACAAATTTCCTGTGCCGAGACTAGTACCGACCATCAACCGGAAATTAATATGAGTTTATGGTGGGCCGAGGTTCAAGCGAGAGCTCTTCGCTGGCCGCTATTCTTTCAACCGTGGGGCGGTCTTCAACTTCACTCTGCCATTCCTCCTAACATATCTCCCACGAGGTGGCCGGGCTCGACAATCTTTTCCACCAAAAATTTCTGTGCTTCGATATCAAGTTGGTGTAACACCAAATATACCCTAAAGCAATTTTCTGACTTGTTTAGGTATATTATAAACTAAATATGAATTTTCTAAAATAAAATTCGAGACCCGAAATGAATATTAGAGATAATGGTAAAGTAATACTTACCACTGAGATAAAAGGGCATAAATGAAAAGTTAGTATGCACTATGGAATTCGAGGAAAGATTAGTGGGTCAAATTAGAATATGGTATAGTTGAATCAAGTAAAAGGAAGAACCTAAGGACTTAAAGGCAATTAAAGAAACTTAGAACAAAAACGGTTTTCTGTCTCGCACAAATACGGCCTTAACAAACATGAGATTTAAGACCAAAAATCGGGTCTCATTTGGAGAAAAGAACAAATCGTAGGAGAGAGGAAGAGGAAAAGAGAGGAAGAAGTTAAGAAGAAGAAGAGAAGAAGCCAGCTGTTAAAAAGAAGAAGAGAAGAGGAGTTACAGGAAAGCAAAGCTCAAAAGGTATGAACTTTGATTTTTAGTATGGAACTACTAAATTTGAGTATGGATCTTGGTTTGTAATGATTATTATCTTGCCCAAACCTGGGGTTTTGCCAGTATTTCATCCTAACCCAAAATTATAAAGTAAGGCCTGGTAAAACCTTAAATAGTACAATAAGAATATGAAATCCCTCTCCGAGGATGGATTCATGTCAATGGCAGACTGAAGCTGTGTTTAGGATAAACCTTGCACTAATCATCATGTTGGGTATGTGTATGGGTTATGACCCATATTAGAATTGTTTTTGAGAGAAAATCATGAAAGGTTTTGAAGAAAGATATCCATTGAAGGATGATTTGAGTATAATTGAGGTTACAAGATGATTATGAAATGGTTTTGACGTGTTTATGGAGTATAGAGTTGATTGGGTAGCAAAATATGGAAAATTTGGTGAAAAACACACATTCCGCATTGAAACACATGTACCTAAGACACCTTGAACATGTAACTAAGATTTTCCGTATCCGGAACATGTACCCAAGATGACGCACATGTACCTAAGACACCCCGGTGACCGCTTTTTCCTATTTCAATTGCATTTTCATATTTTAGCCATAACTTGCTCATTTCTTATCCGATTTGAGTGATTCAAGTAGCCAATTGTACCTGACTTCCAAGGGAGAACCAAACATTCAGAAATAGACATCGTGAAAATTATGATTCATGTGACCTAAAATTCACTCCAAAGGCTACTGTGATGTTCCAAATTTGCTTTCCCATTTTGATCATAGAGTAGTCCGGTTGCTTTCAGACGTGGTCTCTGAGTTCCGGTGTCTAAATCGGGTGATTCCAGCTTGAATAGAACCCTAGCACCTTAGCTTTAGCGAGTACAAAGAACAAGTGTCAAATATGGAGTCAAGACACCGGAAAATGAGTATTGGCAACCATCCAAGTGTAAAATTCCAGAATTGACTAGTTTGGCATGAAAATGCCATACTTTTAGTTCGATGATCCACCTGGAATGATTCTAATTTCTAAGTAAAAATAGATTCATTGGAGGGACAAGAATATATGGAATGAGTATACGTGAATGAGTGTATGTGAATGAGTATATGAATGAGTATACGTGAATGAGTATAGAAATGGAGAGTATGAAGGCATATAGATTGAGTATATCTTTGAAAAGATAATACAAAAGTAATTATGGAATTGCAATGGGATATTTGAAAACCAAATGAATGCGACGATAATAAGGACTGATTCATCAAAATTAATCATTATAAACGGAATACTAAAGTGAATATGGAATTGAAATGAGATATTGAAAAACAGAATGAATGTGAATGATGATAAAGACGGATTCATTAAACTTAACTGGCTATAAATGCCGATTTGATCGATATATCAATGAACCGGCCTAACAGATGTACAATCCCAAGATCCTGGTCACAAAGGCACCCCGAAATTTTGCAATGTCCCACTTGGCGATACACCAATCGATATCCGCGACGGCGTATGATATCAAGAAAATGTCCACTTGGCGAGATGCACCAATCTGGCATCCGCTCGATGGTGTATGGCATTTAATCGATGCCACGTCGGGGATGTACCGTACAAAGATCCGCATGATGTAGAGACCGACAAGTGATACCACGGTTCGGGATGCACCAACCAAGATCCGCATGACGGAGACCAATAAGTGATACTCACGGTTTCCGGATGCACCCAAACGCATCCTGGCGATGATGGGAGACCGACAAGTGCTACCACGGCTCCGATGCACCCGTAAACAAAGATCCGCTGCGACGTGGAGATCAATTCGTAAATGTGTAGGCACATTACCACGATAATAAGGGCGGATTCATTTAACTTAACTCATAAATGTGAATTGATAGTCAAAGCGAAATAACCAAATATCGACGGTGCGTAAATGGGATTTTATGTATATGCTTAAATCTCATAAATTGAATTTGTGAATTGAATTATCGTGACAGAAAAATGCATGTCGGTGGATATGATAAATGATGTAAAATGAAAGCATGTGAAAAATGATTATATGAGTTTATGTGATATAAAGGCATTAATTGTAAAATGCATTTTGATAATTGTAGTCAATTATGGGCTTGCCTAAATGAAATGTTTCTAATGTGAATAAAAAGACTATAATGGAATAACCAACAAAATGTTTTTTGAGAAGATAATTGAAATGCTCTGAGTAAAACCTGCCCGGCTCGATCCGCCTTCGTCGGTCTCGGATTCGCCGACACTTTCAAAATGAAAATTTAATAAAACCAAGCAAATGTTTTGAGATGATAATTGAAAACATCTGAGAAACCGGCCCGCTCGATCCACCAATCTGCCGCGTCGTGATTCGTCAGCGATAATTTCAAAACGAATTTAATAACACAAAACAAAATGTTTTGAGAAGATAATTGAAAATGCCTGAGTAAACCCAAGCCCGGCTTGGATCCAACAATCGGCCGGAGCCGCTGATTCAATTAGTACTTTTGAAATGGAAATTTAAATAAACGATAACTAAATGAATTGCTGCATCGGGCCTAATTTGATCCCTGTATATTTGATATGACTTTGATATGTTCAATTTGTCAGATATGTATGTTGTTTGATTTTATGATCCGACATGCCATACATGTAGAAGAGATGAAGTGAAACTCAGAAATGACATGACACAAGTAATAATAATAAGAGGAATGATGAATCAAAAGGAAGCCAAAATCTACATGTATAATATGAGATATGGTTAAGTCACATAAGAGTAGGCTTCACATATGCATAAGGAAAAAGTAAAAATGTGAAAAGATTTCAGACGCATTATTGTTATTGGTCGTTATCGGTTTATATATTCCCAATTAAGCTGCAGTTTAGCCACTGGTGTTCAACTGTACACTAAGATATGAGATAAGAGGATAGGACATTCCACATCGCAAAGATTTAGCTATCCTTGAGATAAAAAGCTCACCCAAACACTATTCCTAATGATCTCCGATGATTTGTATTAGATATGTACATGTATAAGTAGTTGTATAAGTAAATGTAATTTAGCATATGTAAAAGGACATTTTAATGGATACAATTCTATAGAAGGTTCCTTCAGATATGTAAATGATTTTGACATTACAAAAATGTTCAGGATAACGGCAAGTATAAATTCGGGCCAGAAAAAAAAAAAAAAAAAAATATATATATATATATATAAATAAAGAGTCCTGATATATGTGTTTCCGTGACTTAAACCCATTGATTCGCCATTCCAGTTCTTAACTGAATCTAAGACAGCTTGGTCTCATACCCATGGTCCCTAAGGGTAATCATATCTCAAAGATCAGTTAGTTGTATGGATCCGACCGACCGTGTGTGTGGGTTTGGCCTAAGTCGTGGTGATCCCTGATTAGAGAGTTGAGTCTCGTCAGAAGAGATGTCTTCGCAGGGGTAACCACGGGGTTCCTCTTTCTCTCCGGGATTGTCTGTGAACGCTTCTAGTTCTTACTCCGACTCCCTTGCTCGACGACCCTTAGTGGCCTACTTGTTGCTTTTAGGGCTATAATCATCATTACTGAGAGGTCGCTAGATATTGTCCTCTAGTGTTGAATATTTATTCGCTCGTTTATACAATTCTTCCATTGTCGCAAAGTGATCTTAGAGACAAGGAGTAGAAGAACGGGGTGGCTCGGCCAAAGCTCCTTTGAAATTCTGTAGGACCGTGACCATACCGTATGAATAACTGGCTGACTACTCCAAATCTTCTTAGTCAAATCGCAACGGATTCGGCCCTCCCGCTACATGGTTTGCAGAACCCGATGTTTCCCTTCTGTCGAATTGAGCACAGGTACTGGGAAACAAATGCCGCCCACAACTCACTGAACGAGTTGATAGATCTCCGTGAGCTCAATCAAAATGTATGGGCCCCTTCAAGTCGCCGATCACTTCTGCATAGTAAGCGCCGCCTCTCGTATTAAGTATCATCGTCGATTGAAATGCAAAGCATGTGGTCATACGGATCCGAGGAGCCATCATACATGGAAAAAGACTCAGATGACAAAGCTACGTGGGCGCTTCATATAACTCAAGATGTGGCCAGCTTCACGGAGGATAACATTGTCCCAGTCCCGAACAAAGGGTAGATAAGCATATGTGGGGCGTGTGCAACCCCAAACATTTTTTTTGACACGGAATCCGGCGGTGGTGTTACGCCTGCGGCCAATGGGCACATTTTCGGGCCCGCTTCACTATCGCCGCCGGGCTATTGATTTCTCTTCATGCTCGAAGATGCATGTCACTGATGGAACGGCTGGAACGGTGCGGGGGCCTCTTTCTTAATTCAGCCTCCACGTTGTTCTTTGGGGTTGAAAGATCAGGTAGCGGAGAGCTACCAGAGGACAACTCATCGTCCACATCGCACTATTCCTAAAGACGGGCTCTTCGCTCTATTCCGTTTGACGAGGGTACAGATGGTTGCCCTCGCATTTTCACCCCGATCCTCTTCCAAACAAGCCCGTAGGCGATCGGTCTCTTGCTATAGATGGTTAACACAGTTCCGCAATTCAGCCATCTGTCTGGCTTGCTCTTCTTACTTTGTTTCCATATCCTGACGCTACCGGGCAAACCGGGTCCTCAAGGGACTGATTGGCCGGGTCAGCGGCTTCATAGCGATAGGATCCAAATCGAATGCAGTGCGAGCGAAACTATCAAATCTTCAGGTGGGGATCACTTGATAGCCGACGAAGCAAGCCCTCGACTACTAATAAGCTTTTTGCTTGGTCGCTCCCACGCATGCCCCAATTGTCGTCTCTCGAATCTCGAGTCTCCTGGATCGGGGCCGGCATGAACCCGGGCAAGAAGGACCCGCAAAAACAAACAATGCACCGATGGTGGTGTGCCTTCACGCCTCTGATGCAAGAATCGAGCGTAAATATCTTCTCGTTTTTCAAGAAGGTATTTTCACATTACCTCTTCGCTGTGATTCTTCCTATTTGCATATGAGGATAGATGGTCCACTTTTTATGGAAAATGGGTGATTGGTTTCTGAAATGGAAGGGGAGAGGCGCTTCATTTGCTCGTCAACCGTTTTTCCTTTTGGATAGCAAGTCATTTGAATCTTCCGTCTAAAGAATCGTTTGATCATCTTAAGGATGGTAAATTACGTGATTCATGGGAGAATGTGTTTTCGAGCTGCGAGAGATCAACTGAGAAATTATCGACCGTCAATTCTAGGAGACTCCGCAAATCGGCTAGAGAGGATTGCCCGCAATAAATCCCAGAGTTTCATCATGGATCGGTAGGCCCACAAGCCTCGGATTCAAAGCATGGTTAGGATTTGTGCTCGCATGAGGATATTCAAACCGGGGCCCGGCTTGACTCGTCGGGCCTTCCCGAATAAGGGCAGGCCAAAGCCATGGTACCACACCAAGTGGTCGCGTCGTCGATTTGGTGCCTAGAGATCTAGACTCTACTTCCTAATTATTTCTCCTTATCCCAAAGAGAAGAACCTTTCTGAGTGGCCCAAAAGCCCATACAACAAAAGGCGCTCCGCCCCTGATTCAACGATGGGCCGCAGAGCTCCCTTGTCTGGGATACTGGAGAGCCTCTTCTTCTTCTCACTGCGCTCTCACATCTATCCTCACCTTATGCGCATATATGGTCTCCACAGCTCATGTCGTTCAGATCCGCCTGATGATATCCTATGAAATCAAGGCTTATCCGTTTACCACCAGATCGACATGCACCCTATCTGTAGTTCCCCAAATTGCTCAAAAAAACAAGTAAACAAAAACATGAAGGAAGCAACCCACGGTATTAAAATGATTAGAAAGCATATCCGAGCCCAACGATAAAGTTGTGTCCTTAAGACGACTCGCCCTCAACTGCACCGATGATAGTGGACAATCGCCTCTCCAGATAGAACTCAACCGATCTCGCTCCTCCAAAGTGGTACTCTGACAGAGGGACCCCGAATTATCCACCCCTGGCGGCAATCGCACAAAAATGAAATGATATGCAAAGGAAGTGAGGAGAATTTTTTTTTGTTATTTTAAAAAATGGAAACTGAGTATAAATAACCTGAAGTGTCTCCACGAACAAACATGCTCTGCTCGAAAATGTATGAATCAAGCAATGTGTCCTGCTCGGTTTAGGACACAATTTTTCATTCACTTAAGGGTTTTGTGGAATCCAAAGTCCCAACAATCCCTCACATGAATGAAAAGTTCTAATATCAATACTCACCATGTATGCATGAGATGCAAAGGTGCGATTATTCCATGAGAAAATGTTGCATCGGGATAAGTAGTCTGAGACTTTGAACTTTCCTTAGTGAAGGTTTCATCTACTTACTCTAGCCAATCGTAGACTTGATGTCTTTGAACCACACCTTTCAAGCCTAGACAATAGAAATCACACAACTATTTCGAACAAAATCGTTCTCACTCGCAGTTCTATTTCGCCAATGAACACCGGGCCGTCTCACGAGTGCTGTAGAATCTCACTCACACTCTCACGTAAGCCGCCCTCACTCACACTCACATGCGATTTCTCAACCTATAGTTTCATAATCATTAAAAGTTGTCGTTTCTTAACCTTCACATATTAATATCAAAGCCTTTATCTCGGGAAACCCGTAAAACAATTTCCGACAAAGATTTCACACCGTCTTCATAACTTAAATGTCTCCTTCAACCTAGATCCCGAGATCTCCAAATAACCAGTAGGTGTCCGCAGGAGGACTTGCTTAGAGGCCTTAAACCCATTCCCCCGATGTCTTTGCAACCATCACTCTGTGTTAGCCTTGTCAATGGATCCGTAATATTATCTTTGACTTCATGATAGTCAATGTGGTGATAATTCCACTAGAAAGAAGTCAGTTCTTATCGTGTCAAGGTTCTCGACGATGCAGGTCGAGACTTACCATATTATGATATTCCTGCCCTTCCTATTGCCGCTTGACTATCACTAACAATGTATACATACAATCCGCAATCGGTTTAAAGCCAATTAGGAATATCTTTCCAGTTGTTCTCAAGCCACTCTGGCCACCCATTTATCCAAAGCAAATAAATTCGATTCCACAATGGATCTAGCAATACAAGTTTGCTCGATGATTTCCAATATTATCTTTGACTTCACATACCAATGGTGATAATTCCACTAAAAGAAGTTGTCTTATCGCGGTCATGTCTTCACATTTATGTGTCGAGACTTTACCATATACATGACATCTTCGCCTCTTCCGATCAGACTATCACAATGTATACATACAATCTGCAATCGTGTTTAGCTTAATTAGAATATCTTCCAAGAAATTTCATTACTCCACTTCTTCACCTATTTTATCCAGCAATAAATCTGATTCCATTAGCATCTAGCAATACAAGCTCGTTTTGATGATTTCCAAGACATCTACTCTACCCAAGTGAATACATATCCACTTGTTGATTTTGTGTCTTTAGTGCTCTAAGTATCCACTTCCAGACCACAAAGATCCTTCAAATACGTCGATATTATATGTACGTAAAGCATAATCTGAGTATGCTTTGTAAGTAAATTTCAATAAACGTTTTCATATAATTTTCCAATGATTTTCTTATTCGACTAATCAGAATCGACTTAGCTTAAGTTAATCGCATGCGTTATGTCTGCCTAAGATACATAACCGCATAAGTTATAACCGCCTAGCATACCATGACATACATTAAACCCGCTTCAAGATACTAGCATACTATTTTCTTGAAGCTATTTTCACCAAGATTCTAGAAAAAGATAAATTAACATCTATCTGAGTTTCATCGGGTAAGAATACCTGCATTCTCGCACTTTCTCTCCAAGAATCGTTTCAATATAATGGGATTGTGATAGAGCTAATCCTCTAGGATGTCTTATGGATTTTAACTCCTAAAAATAACATCGCGACTTCATATCTTTCATTTCAAATTTACTCGTAAGCAAGCATTTGATTTTCTTAATAATTCCCACCATCATCGTCGTTATAAGCATATCGCCTACATATAGACATAAAATGGCAAAAAAGCAATTTTGAGTTTGCTTTTAACATATACACATTTATCGCACCTATTATCTTCAAACCATTCGACAACATGACTTCATTCACTCGCATGCCATCAAGCTTTGGTGTTTGTTTCAATCCATAGAGTGACTCGATAGTTTATTATTACTTTTCATTTTTGTCCCGAATGAACTCTTCAAGTTGTTCCAAATATTTGCTTCTTCTTCCAAATCCGCTTAAGAAGGCCGCTTACATCCATTTGATGGATTTCAAGCTTATACACCACGTTTTTTAGCAGCAATGCCTCAGTAATCCTTATAGATGTAATTCTAGCAATGTGAATAAGTATCAAAATAATCAAGATCTTCTCGTTGTTTGTATCCTTTTACTACAAGCCTGTACTTATATATCATCAAGACCATCCGCTTCATTTTCCTCTCAAAATCCACTTGCATCAGAGTGGTTTATTACCAGGAGGAAGGTCAACCAATTTCCATGTATGATTTGACAAAATGGATTCAACTCCACTATTGATAGCTTCTTTCCAGAACGGGGCTTCTGGCGAAGTCACAGCTTCTTTGAATGTCCGAGGTTCATTCTCCAACATATACGTTAAGAAATCAAGTCCAAAAGACGTGGAAGTCCTTGTCTTTACTACGATAAAGTTCATCCTCCATTGGATCACTTCTAGATATAAGATCTCGAGACTCCTTATTATTAATAATAGACTCATATACTATGTTATACGGAAATATATTTTCAAAGAACAAAGCGCCCTTGATTCAATGATCGTATTAACATGTATATCTCGGGACTTCCGACTGAGGAACAAGAAAACGATATGCATTACTATTCGAGCATATCCGATAAAAACACGCCAATAGCCTTTGGTCCTACCTTAACCTTTTAGGTTTAGGAATCGCACCTTAGCCAAAACACCCCACACTTCGAGATATCTGCTAGGCATTCTCGCCTTTCCATTTCTCATGTGGAGTTTGTCAGGTCTTTCTCGCGGTACTCTATTTTAAAATAAAACTCACCGTTAAAATACTTCAATAAATTATGTGGTAAACTGTAACTATTCAACAATGATCATTGTTTCCTTTAAAGACGGCTCTTCGCCACTCCATTAGATCGCGGTATAAGGTGATGTCATTTGGTGAACAATACTAAAACTCTACAAATTTCCTCAAATGGAAATTCATATTCACCTCCTTCCGTCACTCCTTATGATTTTAATTTTCTGTTCAACTAAGTTTCAACTTCTACTTATATAAGATTTAAAAGCATTCACGTAAATTTCATCTTTGCTACTACAAATAAACATAATAATATCAAGGAAATAAATATCTATAAAGTAATAAAATACTTATTACCACCCTCGACTTATTGATTTCTTACATATCGCATATATCCGTGTGTATTAAATCTAAAGGTTCTGAAAGTCTATTATCTACAGAGTGGAAAGGGGGGCTTAGAAAATTTAGATTCAACACATACTTGGCATTACAATCTCCGAAGAATCCATCACGTAGCTCACTTTTGGCCTGTGCAATGTGCACAATGAATGACCCTTCTTCTCAAACATGTCACGGGATATCCACTATAAACAGAAACCCAAAAGGATCGAACAAAAACAGAAACAAATTTCGACTTTGCACTTAGGATTAACTCCAAAATCACGGTCCTAATTAAATTACCTAATGCGACACTAAATGCCACTTTAAGGAATCAGAATAACCTAAATAAATCAGAATCATGCACTTTCAAATAATTTATCACATCTTTAAATTCCTCAATAACACACACAAAACAATCAAACTCACTTGCTCATCAAGGGCCGGACATTTCATAATATTAAATCCTCGTTTCATCCTCATAATCTAAAATCGAGAGAAAAAACTACTTAACAGAGCAACCAAATGGTACTAGAATGGAGATCTTCGTGACGTAACCTTCGGGATTTCGAGGATTCAACTTTAATGAAACTCCATGATACGCCTTTACACCACCGAACCGCCAACTTTTCACCGAGAAAATAAACCTGCTGCTCATACAAAACTAAAACGAGGTTAGCATCGAGAAAAACCGAAACTTTTCGTGGAGAGCTAAAAGATATGAAAATATCGAGGAGACTCACTCATTCATTTAATAAATGTAGAGTCCTCATAATGAGATCAAAATTGCATTATGATCCCGACTATATCGGGCTCTCAGATATCACATCTAGTACATATGTACGCTCAAGCATTGAGTTCTAAGATAAAACATATACTTAAGGACTAAATTTATATTAGTTTCAGATGCATACTACCATGTATATTCTTAAAAAAAACTTAAAAGACGCCCACTAAGGATAGTGCACTGATTCATTTTCCATGGAACACTCCATCACTGAAGACTTGTCATCAATCATCTATTCAAAAGTGGTATCCTTGTCTCAATTGATAATTTAAAAAGGAATGCTCACATCTGCAACCCTCCAATTATCAAGGTAATATTTCCATAAAAAAATAAAAAAATAAAAACTATTATCAAATATGCATGTAGATAATAACTCAAAAAAAATATCGTATGAGATGCGAACCTACTCCCGATACCAATTGTTATAAGGAAATCGCTTACCGTAGCGCAACAAGCATATATATATCGCATATGTTTGGAGAATTTTATTTATTTACTTTTTACTTAAATAAGCATATATAAACTAGATCATCAAATCATGAAATAAGATAAACACCGTAATTCGAAAGTATACCTTTTGTTTGAGTATTTCACAAAGATTTTAAATGGGTATTCAATGAAACACCACAGATCTTTCTTTATGTTCTTTAATGAACAAGACGAGCGGATTTCTTTCAGATTTCCAAGAGTCTTCACACAAATTTTGTTTGATTAAAGATAATAATTATCTTTCTGTGTCTTATTTTCCTGTCTCCCTCTTTATTTCTCTCTCCCATTTGTCCCTTAACCTCTCTCGAAGGCAAAGATGTTAAAAGAAACGAAATTTTGACCGTAACACTGAAAAACTGTTTACAAAATTGTTCTAAACTGTAATCAATCTTTACTGTGAACCTATAAAGTAGCCTGAGCATGACATGTGAGAAACGAAGATCAGAATAAAGACTTACGGGGCTCACTTAAAAAAAAACTGTAACACCGAAACTGTAATACTAGAACAGAAACGAAAAAAATATTTGAATAAACTATAACAAATATTTTAATGTAAAACTGAAAAAAAATGTTTGAGTCAAAAAACGAACAAAAACGGAAACAAAAAAACGTAAATTGCCTTAAGATTGTAGTTCCCAGCTCGGTTTCAAAACAAAACAAAAAAATACTTAAGGAAGCAAACTCGCAATACGTAATGTAATGATTAGAAAGCAGATCCGGCTCAACGATAACGCGGCGTCTTAAGCACGACCTTCCACTCAACTCAGACCGGCGATAGTGGGACACCGTCTCCCAGATAGAATGGATCTCGCTCTGGCGGGTACCTGACGGAGGACCCCGATCAACTCAACTCACAGAATAACCGCACAAAAAAATGAATGATATGCAAAGGGAAGTGAGGAGAATTTTTTTTTTGTTATTTTAAAAATGGGAAAAACCGGAGTATAAATAACCCAAGAAGGTCTCCATGAACGATATGCCTGGTCGAAAAACGACAATCCAAGCAATATGGTCTGCTCGATGAGGACACAATTTTTCATTCACTTAAGGATTTTGCATACCAAAGCCCCAACAATCTAAGCACTGCGGAACTGATCCAAAAGTCTGTATGGTCGAGGGTTAGCGTCTCAAGGGCCTCGCCTTGTTTCAGTTAGTGAAGGATGAGGAGGTGGAAGTCGAAACTCCACGGGCCTCATTTCAAGACTCTTTTGAGGTCTACAATGTGGTCGAACTGAAAGAGGAATCTCTCTGCCACTATATTTTGAATGCTGTTCTCACTGGCCTCCAATGGCTAGCTAGTTTGCCTTTCATTGCGATGACATTCACCGTTCGATCTGTGAGGAACAGATCGACCAAACAGGAATTCCATGTTCAGTCCTAGTTGTTTCCATTCGACGACTCTAGGGGTAGCTCCTCCTCGTCCGTTGAGAGAGAAAATCTCTCGAGTCGTGCTTCCATCAGGGGTGACTACTGTTGGTTACTTGGGCGGAACCGCCCGATCAAAACTGAGTACGAGACGTTAGAAACCCAAACATAGTAGGGACAGAAAAGCCCTAACATAGTAGGGACTTTTAATAAGTCTGAAATTTGATCTTAAAATAGTTTATTTCGACTAATTATTACATTTAGGTGGTTTTCTTTTTTGTTTAACTAGTGTTTTTGAATATTTTGCCATTAAATATTAAATCCATTTCAAATTTAGTTTTCGAAATTCATATACTTATAAATTAATTGAATTTTATTTTCCCGGTTTTTAAGAAAAGTTTTTGAGATAATCTTATTGAGATTTAATACGGAAATCAACACACAAATATTCCAGATCATTGAATTCAAACTCATCTCTGAAAATAAAAATAGGATTACATACCGCTTAAGAACACTACTAAGTAAGAGATCAAGGATTTAAGATAAGATTTATAATAAATATAATTTATTATAATAACCATTCATATAATAAATTATATTTATTATAAATAATCAGTTTTATAATAAATTCTATTTATTATAATTTACTCATTCTAAATATCTTTATACGTTTTAAAGATATTGACATTCTTTAATTGGCTAAATACTAGATTATGGCCACCCACTTAATCTTTAATGTGGAAATAACAAATCTTATTTTGAATTTTATAAAAATTAAAATAATAATGAATAAAAAACTATTCACTCTTGTAAATTCAGAAATAAATAAAATTCATTCAAATTACATCCAGAAATCCTTAGAACATAATTTGTTTTATGTTGTGACAAAATTGGATGTAAGTATCATATGGATTGAAAGGATGGAAAACAAATTCACTTTTTCGCTAAAATGAAAGCAAAAGATAACGTTCGTTTCTTATTGATTATATTCAAAATGGTTTTAAAGAAATGTTTCTTTGAAATCGTGTTTTTGGGAAAATCATTCGAATAAGAGTATAATAAAAGATCTTTTAAAATTTTAAAAGTATAAAAATGTTTTTGGTTTTTATATTTAAAAGCACTTTATTGTTGCATTGAAAAAGTGTCTCAAAACCCTGGACTCATTTTTTTTCTCAACTTTCTCTTTTATCCACCTATCTTCCTTAAGCAAGGATAGTGATTTTTTATCACTAAGCACCAAATCACCTATCTACACCTCTTTATATTAATATATTTCTTTAATAAAATAGTTATTCCACGTATATACGAAGTTTTATTTTGTTTTTTTATGATTTCACTATTTTATTACACGCATTTGAGCTTATATTATTCTAAATATAATATTTAGATGTATTATCAAATTTATAAGCTTTGAGTCGATTTATTATGCTATTAACCTGAGTGCATTTAATATCTATATTTTTATCGATGTGTTGCTAGTTTGAATCAATAATTTTTTTTTTTAAAAACACCTTATTGTTATGAGGGGTTGGGACTTGGGAAAGATTAAAAGCGACTAGAGGGATGCCTGCCAATAAGACATGTTCATACTCCCCTTTGTTTTTATCCTTGAAGATGAGCTCAAATTTTTCAAAGATAATGGATTTCTGAAAGGGTCTAACAAAGACAAAGGTAGGCAAGCGTACATGAACTCATTCAGACACCTTACTACGACAAAAATAAAAAGTGTACGTTTGTGTTGAAGATGGAATATTGTTGTTGTATTGCTTCAAGTTGTGTCATAAGAATAAAGATTGGAGAGAGGCATTCTCTATTTGCAAATTTATACATGTCACAAGTTCTAGGGCCCCAAGACTTAGAAGTTAAGGGATGGCAACGGGTTGGCTGATCCCAACCCCACCCTATTAATTTAAATTAATTATTGCTTAAAAATAAATTTCTAGTGGGAAAAACCTAATGCATATAATAGGAATAGTACCCCATACTCGCCTCATTTAGCTTTATTTTTATTTTTATGTCAAATACTCGATTACATTTATCTAAAAATTGTTAAAAACCTATTTACATTAATCTCATACCCTTCCTAATAGGAGCCGAGTGGAACCCAAAAAAAACCTACCCGTGATCATCCCTATCATGAGCTAGTATTCCTAAATGTGGGCTTCTATGGTTGGTCTTTAGATTTATTTAGAAATATATGACGTGGGATTTATTTATGAAACTCCACTATTTGATTTGCATTCCATTTTCAAGAGATCATTAAAGAGAATGTGATTTTGATTTTTCTTTTCCTTAATCTTTATATTTTTTACAAAAAAATAAGTTTGCTCAAACACGCCTTCGATGCCGAGATCAGGTGGGCGTCTAATTTATGAACAACTGAACCCTCAGGATTGGTGTGCGTAACATATATGAGGATGCATGCAAACATAAACAAGAACATACAATATTTTTACATGGTTTGACAACTGCCTAAGTCCACGGGGCTGTGCCTAGATGCAAGGATTTCTACTAATTTGATTCAAGGTTTACAATTAGTCTTATGTGGTACTAGACTCCCTCTCTACCCACGGCTCTTCTTGAAACCTAATCACTCTACCCTCTCTACCCACGACCCTTCTTGAAACCTAATCACTCCAAGTCGAATTCAAAATGAACTTCCTCCATTCCCCTCTCAACAACATCGCACACCCATTACCCACATTACATCAATATAAGATGAACATCATCTTTCACACAAGGTGAAAGACTTTTAACGTGCAATACCTTAATCAAGTATCTGCACTATGTACTTCTTCGGCACGTCTAGACTTCACTTGTTCTTCTTCTCAAGCTCTAATTTCGAAATTGTGTTGAGAACTCCAAAGTCTCGAATTTATAACACATGTAATTTAACTGGAAGTATTACTGCTAGATCATATCCTAATATGACTCCAACTCTACCTTCTATTTTTTGTACTTGCCTTTAAGTTATCACAATATAAATAGGAAACTTGTTGATCAAGTATCATCTTTAGAATAAAATCCTAATTTGTTTCTAATTCTGGTTTGATACCCAAGTCCAAATCTTCTTGGATTTGATCTTTATTCTTCGCTAAAATGATCCTAGGCATGTCTAAGTATTCCTCGTCTCAAGTACCTCAAGGCCTCCAAGGTTCCGCACGTCTCGCTCCCCGTTAACTCTATCCCTAGTCTGGGCTCTCCGAGTCTGGCAAGTCTCTACACCAGAGGGCTGCCCTAGTCCAAACTACTTCCTGGGTCACCTAAGGATTTTACACAAATTTCATCAAATTTTATCTTTGAAGTAGCCATCTTCTTATAGAACACTAGGGACGAAGATAGATAATTCAAACTCATCGCTCTCCTTTAGGTATGCCTTCGACAAAAGCATTCAGGAAGAATGAGAGATAAGAAGATGCACATCATTCTTTTACTTCCCCCATTTTTTCGTTGAAGGCGTGAGACTAGCGGCTGGTCAAGCCAGATGCCAATAAAGAAGACTCCCTCAAGAAGATCCCCTTCCTAACCCTTTCTGGGCAAATAAGGACAAACCCATATGCCCATTTAAAATAACAAAACCAAGACAACACCACTCTTATTCACGATGCATAACCCTGTGGATGATCTTGGGGAAGTTTCATACCTGTAGTCATTCAACCCTTTTGGTGAAGATGTCGATCAATTGCTTTTCCGCGGATATTTGTCGTAGATCGATTTTGTCTTCTACTAGACTTCTAATGTAATGGTAATGTAATGTCACAAAAGCTTCGCTCTCAAATGCTAGACCAGTTCTTCGAGATGTCGAGATAAAGACTAAGGTTGTCACACAGTGTTAGGACTTCCTCCGGGACCCATAGTCTTTAAGCATATTCTTCATCCAAACTCAAGAGTATGCATCCACTACTTGAGCCATGTATTCTAATTCTCAACAATGGAGAGTGATATGCATTTATTTTATGTCAACCAAGACACAAGGTTGTTTCCATGAAAATCCTCCAAAACACTTTATGATATTTTGAGTTTCACCCAATTCACATCACAGATCTTTACCGTGCTAGTTTGCGGTATCTTCGTATACCAAAGGCCATAATCTATCGCTTTGATAATATACTTGATGATCTTCTTTAATCGCAAGAAGATGACTATCCTTGACTTGCTTGATATCGCATAGACTCCTACACTATAGCACAAGTCCGAAAAGGCTAGCGTCATACAATAGACTCCCAACCATGCTTCAGAGAGTTTAATCAATACCATTCCGTTTCATCTCTGCACCTTCTTTTAGGTCCTTCTATGCTTGGCAAAACCAAGTCTAAACTTATCAACGTCTTGAATTTTTATTTCGCTAGTTGAGATGATGATCCTCAGTTGGCTCATTTTTACTTGAAGACCCATGAAGTATGTAAGCTCTCCGACCAAGCTCATTTCAAACTCGGTGCTTATGTGTTCCACGAACTATTCCACCAATTGTTGGGATGTGGAGCCGAAGACTATGTCATCCACGTGGATTTGGACGATAATGACTTCCCCTTAGCTCCTTCCTCGATGAAGCGAGCACGATCCGCTCTCCTCAAGCATATCCTCCTTTAAAAGATACTTTATAAGCTCTCATACTAAGCTCCGTGGGCTTATTTCAAATAGAGACAATAGATCGTGGTGAAGGATCTTCAACTTTAGTCGGGCTACAAATACCTCTTCATTAAATACCCATTTGGTAAAGGCAATTTTGACATCCATTTGTTAAAGTTCAACTCTGGAAGTAAGAAAATGCCACGTAGTCGCATCACACTCCGTGACGATCTATCAGATAAAAGTCTTCATCAAAATCTACTCATTTTACTCCGAGTATAACCTCGAAAGTAATCGACAAGCTTTGTTTCCTCGGCGATCGTTCTCTCTTCATCTATCATGTCTCAAGATCCACTTTGTCCCCGATTACATTCACGTGTTGGTGATTCTGAACCAGGATCCAAACTTCATTGCATCCGAACTGTGATAGTTCTTCCTGCATGACATTAATCCAAAACTCATCACTTAGAGCCTCCTTGTAATTTTTTTGCTCAATTGTACACATGTAACAACCTAGACTAAGACCCATCATTTATAGTCTACTTTGGGAAACTCTTAAGTCCCACGCTTCGCCTGATTCTAATTATGTCGAGGTAAAGGATTCTGCGAATCCTCCGTGAGGCTCTCATACAAGAATGCATGTATGTTTATTAGTGTCTTAGTCATTTTAATGTCAGAGTGTGTCATCTCTTTAGCTTCGTGACATCCTTCGACTGATGTTTACCTTCCGGACATTCAAGATCGCAGAGACTGTACTTCTTCCTCCATCACTCGAGGGTAGAGCATCTTTAGAATGTTGAGAATATCTCTCTTCACGGAGCTAACCCATAGAGGGTCGTCTAGTTTAGAAGAGTAAATTGGAGGGAGATAATCATCAACTCGTACATTGATAAATTCCATCACGTCTATGATCCTTTTGTTGTACACTATATAAGCACAACTATTTGAGTAGTAACCCAAAAAGACCTTCTCATCATCAGTATCAAACTTGCTCTTTGGTTCCTGTCATACAAAAACTTCAGACTAAAAATGTGATCAACCAAAATTTCAACACAACTACCAAAGACTAATCACCACTGAATGGCTAAAACTTCTTGTTGGATATTTTTTCGAATAGACCAAAAAAGGATGATAAAGCAACCTATCTTATCATCACATTAAGAACTTATTTCGCTTCCCAACAACGCCAAAAACTTCGCTGATTATCATATATATACTTAAAAAGATATAAAGGCTTTGTATAATAAAATTGTTTTCTCGGTTGTGTATGTAATAATTTGATTAAAATTGGTTTTTGGTCTATTATCTCGCAAGTGCAATGTGTCATATAAGTAATAAAATAGATTATAAGTCCGTATATTCTTAATAAGTGATTGATTTGAAAGTCTAAAGTGGATCAACTACTTTCGCTTACCAAGATAATCAATATTTGAACTCCAGATTTCAAAGATAGATTTAACTTTCTAAAGTAAAGTGAATGAAAGAAGAATTTTCTAAATATGAAGATTAGAGAGTTCACTAGACTAAAATAACACTGGGAAAGAAATTAGTGTTGTGGATATCAATTTGCAAAATTCCTCAAGAAAAATACAGTTATGGACATGAACTCGAATCATTCCAAGAGCAGGTAGTGTATAGCTCGAATGCCTCCGACACTACACATTTCTATTCTCTCTAGTTTAACCATATTCCTAAAACTACCAATGGGTCCAAAAAGCTACTTGTAGGATTTGATCCTCTTTAAGAACTGATTGTTTTTCCTTCTCAGTACTTCTCAGCCATCTCTTATGACTGGAAATTGCTTACTCCCATAGACAGGATAATGCAAACTCTCTCCAATATAATTGGTACCTCAACCATCAATTCAACTAAAATGCTCTCTCTCCTTGATTAGATCTTAGCTAACACAGGATTGAGATTATTTCCAATTCAATTGAGGAAACTTCAAAGATTAAACTAATAGATTAGTAAGCCGGATCTTATTCCTGTGAACACACTCCTACCGTCACCCGTGAGGGAACCTAGTCGAAGTTAGATCTCACTACCGATGTATTAAAAGCGATTCACCAATGAAATATCAATACAATATACCTCAAGGACTGCACTCTTTACTCCTCGTCATTCCATCCCTGTCACTCAAGGGGATCTTAGAAATCAAAGCACATATATAGCTCTTTCTAGGTATAGAGAACTGATATTCCTAACAACTCGATGAAAAAGCAATACCAATTAAATCATTCTAGTTTTCATTCAAAAAATCGCATTAAAATTACTACAAACAATAATCAAAACAGCAAACTCTTCCTAGAGGGAGCTTAGCCTATATTTGGATCATCAATGACAATGACTAGTCAGATCAAACAAATTCACATTGAAATTTTGATCAAAACTGAAGTAAAAAGAATTCTAGAAAAATTTCCATATTTCATTAAATTTCAGGCATAAATGAAGCATCGATTTACAATCAAACCAGCTCAGAATTAGTTCAGATCTACTACTCTAATCCTAAAAGAAAGAAAAATAAATCTAGAGACGAAACTAAAATAAAAAGAAAATAAAAATAAAAATAAAAATAAAATTATATACAATGAGACTTCAACTCTTCCAAAAAGCACAAAACTAAATGAAAAGCGGCTGGAAGCTGCTTCACTACTCCCAAGGAGTTCCTATATATAGGCTCAGGTCTTGGGCCTTTAAAAAACGAGAGGCGCAGATATCATCATATGTTGTCGTCGCAGTGTCGCGACATCATAGCGATATCAAACTACGGCGCCATGGGTTGACCGGTGTCGCAACATCGCTCCAGCGTGATTGAATTTGATGTCGCGCTAATGTCGACACGACGCCAGCTATGATCATTTTAGTCGATGTCACGACATTGGGTTAACCCCGATGTCACGATATCGTCTTTAATGTTTCAACCTAGCTGCCCGTGATCCGATGTCACGATACATTGAAAAAATGCTATGTGGCCATATTCGATGTCGCGATATTGCTGCGATGTCGCCAAATTGCCTCTCGCAATGTTTTGCCTTGTTTACGTCTTGGCAATGTCACCACATTGCTCGATTTTGGCTAATGCTATGTCAATGGCACATGTCGCGGCAATGTCGCGACATTGGTCCAATAAGTTCCAACCTGACTATTGATATGATGCTCCAACATTGCATCTTCTTCGAAGGCTTTCACCTAATGTGACATTGGAGTCATGGATATCGCGACATTGAATACTTGATGTTCTCGAAGTCCCTCTATCATCAATGTCGTGGTCGAGTGTCATGGCATGACCGCGATGATGTTTGCGGATATCAGGTCGGTCTCACCACTCGGGTCGCTTTGATCTGATGTCACAACATTGCTGATCCGATGTCTCAACATTGCTAGTTTAAATCTCCAGTGTTTAAGGCTTGGCTGATGTCGCTGCCGATGTTGTGGTAATGTCACGACATTGGTATTTTTTGCTCTTCCTACTTCAGCCAATGTCGTGGCAATGTCGTGATATCATATTTTTGGCCGCACAATGTCGATTTATGCTTTTCTTAATTTCCCGCAAAACATAATCCGTGAATGTTTTATGATTTTACATTAAATTTAAATTTTAAATAAAAATCGCGAAAATTGAGTTTAAAAACATATGAGTTTTGGACTCATCAAACTCCCTAAACTTAAAGTTTCATGGTCCTCGCAAAGAGCATTACTATTTCGCTTGTCCTCAAACAATAAAATTTGGTTTTAAGGACATTTTTCTGAATCTTCTTTCAATCAAATCAACAATTTGGCCTTCGCATTATTTCGCTTGTGATATCAATCAATTGCTTAAATTTTAGATCCTAAAATTTTCTAATCTAGATCATTCAATACAACATATAATTCTGGTAGTCAAGAAACAATTACAATTCTTAATTTAGTGAGTGTGTGTTGCCTTCTCCTTTTTTGACTAATTTTTAGATTAGGTAGCCTTATGAGACCACTATGCACGGTATTCTTTAGAGTGACTCGAGTCTCATAGGCTTGTTGGTCATATCATTCCCTTACTAATGTAGGCATAACACAACCTCTTAGGATCAAATAGTCTTTAGGCTCAGAATGTAGGCTAAGGTACTGCAGAGAATCGACATTTTAGGTTCAAACTCACCCAGACTGCATACATTTTCTTTGCATTTTTCTCTCTAATCGCTCATCATTTCACAAGTACTCAAACTTTTTCAAGAATCACCCCAAACTTGATTCGTGCGCTTCTTCTTCATATTTCCTATCAGAGCTTTTTTCTTTCCACTTTTATCACTATTTTAGTTTCTCACCAAATGTTGTTTTCCCCGTCATTTTTTCAAGGTTTGAATGGCGCAAATGTTTAGCTTTCTTGCTTTCTACTACTCCCTTAACAAGCTGGGGTTAGCAACCTCACATACCGGGCCAGCATTAGTGGTACTAGGGTGTAGAACACCCCTAAGAACTTAATCGCTTATGGGTGCCAGCCCCTACAAGGCAAAACCTCACACTTTCGAAACTACATATATTTTTCAACTTCTCAGCTTTCTATTCTCAAGCACTTTTTGCATATCTTTTTCTCACTTCTTTTTCTCCCCTATCCTTATTTCCCATTCTTTTCGCTTAAATATCAGACTTCAAATTTGTCCTTAATTTTTACTACACTTATCTCAAGTAGCTTTTGGCAAATCTGTGGTTCTTTGTCGTAAGTTCACATATTTCAAGGAAGGGTTAAGGTTTTTCATTGTGGATTTGATGGATAAAAATGGCATTAAGGCTCAAACAACGATTTCCAAGTATGTTCAGAACATATTAAAGGGAGTAGGCTTTGAAAGGTTCAAACTGTTGAAGGATGACCTAAATCATTTCCTACCGTTGTAATGCCTAGGATTTCACCTTGAATAATAATACAACAAGTTCTAGGACCTTTTGAGATTGACTGATATGAGTCCAATAAAGTATTCATAACCCAAGCATAATTGATCTTCAAGGTACTTATGACCAATGTGTCGGGCTTTAAATATTTCGAATCGTAATGTGTTAATTCAAAATAGAATTACAAGCCCGATTAATGATTGGATCTCATTTTAGTCTTTTAGACTTAAAATTTTAACTTATTTCGGTCTCTCGACATCACAACTTAAAATCGTTCCAATCATTCGCCGCTTCCATTTATAGATTTTGTGTTGTTTGTTAAATCTGTCAGGTTATTATACCGCGAATGGTTTATTCGATACATCACTTCGCTTCATTTCTTTAACAATGACATCAACAATTTAAAATTTTTCCCAATTTAACCAAACAAGTATTTACAACTTTAATCAAATGCAAAAACACAAAATCTTCAAACTAAAGCTTAAATTTTATATAATTTGTTCAAGTTCATTATTTTTTGTTATTTTCAAGCTCCAGACTTTCTATTTTAGCATTTTAAACATTGCCATTTTACCCTTCTTATGTTTTTCATCTCAGCACTTATGCATTCAAGTAAAATTGAAATCTCATTTATTCAACAAAGCAACACAAAATTTTCCAATGAATGCTTCTTGACTTATTGCACAATTTAAAATTTAAATGAAAGTCAAAGAAGAAGAAAAAGAAAAGAAGAGACACTTGTACACAATTTTTCAAACTGCTATCCATTCATGACTTGAATTACCTTTACAATACACTTAATTTACAGAGATTTAGATTCAGAAAGAGAGAGAGATATACAATGATGTTGATTTCCTTTTCCTATAGGACTTATAGGGTTTGAGATTTATAGGTTCATACTTATAACTAGTGATTGGGAAGGTGAATTCAGTGATCGAGGTCAGGCGTGCACAGGTTGGTTTCCTTTATCGAGGAAATACCACACTCTGAAAGTGATAGCATTTTGCTCGATCATCTTATTTTGTCTAGTCCCAATAGAATTTGGGTGGTCTCAAACTCACCCTAAGCAGGCATCTGGATTCATATTATTAACATTCACCATAAATATCCGTGCTTTCCGGGTCTAATATCTTCCCTATAGCTCAAGGTAGCTTCAAGTTCTTCATAACTTTTCTGGATGGTGGATTTGATTTCCTTTTGATGCTCTCTGTACAAATACCTGAATGCCCTTGCTTTTTGGAGCATGTTCTACTCCATCTCCTTCTCCCTAATCTCTAAGATCTTTAATAACTCTTGGTCCCTTTTCAGCTGTTCATTGATGAATGCCTTCTCCCTCTCTTTGAACTCAGTCCTTAAGGCTCTATCCCTTTCAGCCAGCTCTTCTCTCTACTCATTATCCCTTTGCTGGAGTGTTGCTGTCAAATTATCTTCTTTCTTTTTCAACTCCTCTTCTAAACGTGTCTCTCTACCTAAGCTCCTCTCGACCGTTTATCTCTTCATCTCCTTACAGAGAGCACTCGGCATCATAAAATTTCGTCTTCGACTCTTCTCTTCCCTCTTTCTTCAGCTCTAACTAGAGTTGGTGATGCTTCTTCAATGGTGGGGGAGAGCACTGGTTGCTCTGTATAATCTTCAAAACCAACACCCCACCCCCTTTCTTCATTTTCAAACTCTTCCTCAACCTCTACTATAGGGACTGTTTCCCTAGGTTGTTCTTTCTCCACCCTTTTCCTATTTCCGATTCTCTCTACCTTTTCACCCTCTACTGGAGTTTTGAGGACTCCAATGAGAGTGAGAGAAGAGGCTTTTGCGCATTTCTCCTCTGTTTCACTTAATGTAAAACCCCCCTTGATACATAGAGTACTCATGGTGGCGGGGATGTTCCCGAGGAATGTTCTCAAGATAGTCCGCTTATTGGACTATTCTGGCTAATTTTCCCCACATTCAAAAGAATGGCTCCTTACCAAGGCATGGCACAGAGTAGTGCATGGCCTGTCTCATAGTCGGTGACATGTTCGAGGGTATGAAAATGAATTAATAAAATAGGAATCACACATCTGTTTGCTTCCAAACAACTTCTCGGTTGCGTAGGGCGTTTCGATGGTCTTAGTCCTTGCCATCAGCCCTAAACCATTCGTTAGCTCTCGGGCAATTTCTTCAAACCTAGTGGCTCTTCAGAGCCACCATATCCGGCAGTAGCGCCTATCGTCTAAGCTCAAGAGTCAGATACTCTTCCCCAAAAGGGATCCACCCCCCGACATAGCAAGTCGTCTTCATCTCGCCCAGTTAGCGCGTAAACCCTTAACTATCGCCCTCCTTCGATTCTATGTGTTGGCTTATCATCTTCCAAATTTCTTCTGCTCAACTTCCTCCTTGAACGGAGACACGAGCTTTCAAGCCCCTCTTCCATATACCCCTTCGTGAGATGCTTCAAAGCATTTGCCTACTTTCATAATAAGGATCTAAATTTCCAAATTTCAACTGACCATCCTTTAGCTTCCCGCCTAAACTCTCTACATGTGAGCATCTCCTGCTCTTCGTTCTTCCTTCTCTCATAATCTTCTCTACAACGTTCTCTATTACCTCGGCCTACAACGGAGAGTCGGATTCGACGTCGCTTCGTTCATAAGTGATATTCGAAGCTAGTGGCCAGAAGATTTAAGGATATGAATCTGAAATTGAAGTTTAATAAGGATCCTTAAATATAGCTTGCCTAAGTTCGATGTCGTACAAGTCACATTCAAGAAATTCTTATGACTTCACTTAATGTCACGATATCGATTTGGTTATGTCATGTAATATCGTTTTAATGTCGCGACGCATGTCGAAAGGCGACATATCGCCGCATATCGTCAGGATCCTAATTAACTGTCTTAACGTCGCCGACATTAGATCGTATCGTCGCAACATCGACCTTTACGCCGCTCTTATATAATCAGTAATGTGGACATCGGGGCAATGTCGCGGCGATGTTCGATGATTAGAGAAAAATAGTCGAGCCTGGCTGCGGTATACATTGAGAAGGTGTGTTCCTCTTCCATTTCAGATACTTTTTCCCCGCCGATTCTTTAAATTTAACCAAAACTAAGCATCTCAATTCAAGCATGGAAACTAAAGCTCATGTTCTCAACTAATCAATATTCAAAGAATCATTCTTCAGATCAGAGAAATTATTAAAATTGAAAATTATCATTCTAACTACAAAAAAATTTCAATAGATGAACAATGAAGCTATTATTCAAATTCCAAATCATAAAATTTATAATTCTCAAACTTAACATGTGCACTATTCTCAAAGAACAAGCCAGTGAAGAAGACTTCTGTAATACATGTCGATCATTTAAGTTTGATCAAGTGCTTTCCATTGCTTCATGTAAGTTTGTAGCTCCTTTGTCCTAAAATTAAGCAAATTGTGATTATATAAGCTGTAAATAAATTCTCACCAAACTACTTTACTAACTAAACTATTAAAAACACACTGAATTAAACTAAATCACACTGAAAAGTAAAATTAAAAGTCAAGCCAATGGCCTCCCAAGTAGCTACTCAATTTAATGTCTTTAAATTTAGACTTCTACGTAATGTTTTCTTTCAAGAATTCTTTTGATCTTTCAAATTGGGATTGTTCTTCATTCGTCTTCCCCAAGGTAAATGTTTCAATTTCCTCACCATTCACTTAAACTTATCTCCAAACCCGGTTTTCAATGTTACGTCCTCGAAAGGCACCAACTATCAAAAGGACCACCCGCACTGACTCGAAGTTTTCCCGAAAAAGTTCACTTTAAGTCAGGACAAGAGGATCGGTTCTCCTACTTGAATTCTTCGCATCCTCCTCGTTGCTTACTCCTGGTCTGATTCATCTCTCGCATTGTCATGTTTGCATTTCTCAATTCTTCATCATTCATTCGAGTAATCGCTTGTCAGAGCTTGGAAATCAAAAACAATTGATATCCCACTACTTTATATTCAAGTTCCAGAGTAGCAGACAAGGTTTTCCAAAATACTATAACAGATGGAGACATTCCTAATAAGGGATTCAGTGCTTCAGATGCCTGAAGATCATCTAGCTTCTACCGGATCCGGGGCCCCCGGCTGAAAGGATCAAGCTTTCTCCATTATAACTTTTAATCTCCTATCGGAAATTTCATCATTTCATTCATCATGGGCTATACAATCACATTATACGCTCGACTCCACATGGTTGCTTATTAGTTTGCAAGTAGCTTGTTTGCAAAATGGTTTCATCACTAATGCTTGTCTTATTTCTTCAACAATTCTATAATCATATTGGCATCATTTCCAGGATAAGCTATGAATTTTCCACCATTTGGATATTATTAATCCACATTAAGAAGAATGTACAGATTTCCAAAATGAGGGGAATATCCAAATCTATCTCCCCATACATAAAAAAAAATATGCACCACCAGGATCCCTTGCAGAGACATCTCATTTCTTCTGTTTATGTTGCCCATTTTCTGACATCTATCACAATGCTTCACCCATTCAAAACAGTCTCTGAATAGAGTTGGCCAATAAAAATTTAACTGGAAAATTTTCTGGTCTATTCTATCTTCTACTAAGTGTCCTCCATATGGTGATGTATGACATTTATCCAAAATTCCACCTTGCTCACCTCTTCTGTAACACATCTTCTAAATGATCCGATATGCCCCTCTTCTAAACAACCGCGTCATCCCATATATAAACTCTACATCAATCCTCAATTTTCTTTTCTATCGGTGAATCACTCGTGGCATAATTCACAAGCCAAATAATTAACAATATTAGCATACCAGGTATTTCGACTAACACCTCGAAAACTCGCCTATCAAAGTGGGGAAATTTTCTTCTATTTCACTAATGCTTCCTTTTAGTAAGCTTTTCTATCTGATAAAGGATGTCTTATCACATTGTCAATAATTACCCTTCTGTCCTAATTTCCAAATCAAATTTCAGAAAAAATACCCACCGATCGCCTCTCTTCATTTGGAATCTTTTCATTAGATATTCAATGCTACATGATCAAGTAAGGTGTATGATGATGTGGGACCCCAATATATATGGTCTAAATTTTTCACAAGCAAAAACCATTTCCAGCATCTCATTTTCTGTGGTTGAGTAGTTCTCTTGTGCCTCATTGAAGGTTTTGATGGCATAGTATATTACTCTGAAAATTTTCTCTCAAGTGTCCCAAAATCAAGCCTCATTACATAGTCGGGCATCACACATGATTTCAAAACTTGTCTACCGGGTATCATTGGCGATGGAGATATAAATCAATTTGATCATTTTCTAAATAGAACCCATGATTCCATTGAAATCAAATTTGGCATCCTTCTGGCCAGCTTCTAATGTCTTAAATTTTTTAAGTCTTTTATAAATTCAGAAACCCTCGTATGTCCAAAAACTTTAACTTTAACTATAAGAGGGTGGTATTAGAGTTTCATAACATAAACTTTACTGGTCAACTTCAAGTCCAATAGAAATTTTTCATTTCAAGACAATGCCTTCATTTACTCATAAATGATATTTTCCTAATTTAAAGTTTAAATTCTTGCTCTCTCTCGGGTACCTTTGAAGTACGCTTCCAAGTTGTGCGTATTGCAAAGGCTCAAACTAGATCCATACACTAAAAAGTCATCCATGATTTGATATTCCTCAATCAAACTGAAAGATGGACATCATACACATATTTGAAAATAGAGATTACACAAATTCCAATGGCATCCCCTTTTGTAAAAGCAAAGGTGCTTACAAGGACATGTGAAGGTAGTTTTCTTGGGTCCTCCGTGGGCCACGGCAATCGATTATATCCTTACACTTGTATCAAAAATGTAATGGAGTGTCCTCAACCTATCCAACATTCGATCAATAAAAGCAAAGGATAATGATCCTTCGTGGCAGATTCACTTTCGTAATCTATGCATACCCTCCATCCTTATCACGCCTATAAATCAATCTATCTTTTCCATTTCAATGATCTATGAATCCACCCTTCTGAACTACATGAATTAAAGGCTCACCAAAACAGTTATCCGAGATTGCATAAATGAATCCCGTGATTTACCATTTCTCGTGATTTCTTCGAAAACATCTTCATAATCGATTCGGGCCTTTCTGATGTTCTATTGATGTTTCATTTTCAAGAGGATTTTTATGCATGCAAATAGAATGACTATTTTCAAGTCTTACACCGTTATCGCTTCCTTTACACTTTTGAGAATCTCTAGTAGTTAATGTTCTTTATGCTCTGTCAAGTCAGCTACTATGATCACTGGTTTTGATTTTTTCAAATTAAGCATAAGAGAATATTTCAAATGATTGGCAATCTCTTCAAAATTAACCCTCAAAGCTTGTTTCTACTCGGGCCTTCCTTCACAACTACTTGATTTTTCTCGTAGACCGCCTCATTGTAATGGCATCGCTTTACTCAATTTAGAAATTCAACATCAGATCCTTCCTAATATACAGGAAATTCATCTCATTTTCATTCATTGAATCCTCGAACCTTACAATCACATTTCGGGCCATAAACTAATGGGAACTATCGTTTCTGGCTAGCCTTACATTCAACATTATCAACCAAAGCTGTTTCCAAGCTCTATTCATATCAAGTGTACCGCTTCATCTCCCATCTGTAGTGAGCTCTTCCTTTCGACATCTATCAAGTGTCAAGCCCAAGGGCAAGGAAGGCCTTCCTACTGCTAGATGGGACTTGTTTATCTTCTTCTATGTCGACACCACAAAAACCAAGGAAATAAATTTTCCCACCTGATTAGTACATCTTCAAGGATTCCTCCTGTCGAGCTAAAGTTTTGTCTGATCTGTGAGTGGTCACCCCAAATTATACCTTAGTTTATTACATGTTTAGGTATATTGAGGCAAAAATTAGTGATTTTTTCAAATTTAAATGCTAAGTGAGAAAAAGATAAAAACCCGGTGATTTAATCAAGAAAGTCAAGGGTACCTAGTAATTTATCAACCAGACCTAAAAGTCATATGATAATAAGATACTATATGCTGCTGAAATTTTAATAAAGTCAGTTTGCAAATAAAAATGAAAATGAGGGACCAAATAAATAAAACGGCATTTGACTCAATTGATAAGACCAAACATGGTCTTAGAGAGAAAGGATTGTTCTCTTACTTAGCTGTGTGGCTAATCTGGAGAAGGAAACAGAAGAAAAAGAATAGAAGGAAAAGGAAGAGAAGAAGAAGAAAATCCGTGCTCTGGGGCAAGTTTTGAAAACCCTGTATGGAATTGCTCTGGTTTTGAACTTTGTTTGGAAACCATATGTGTAGGGATTATGTAATGGAGATTCCTTGCCTAAGCTGTGTAAGGAAAACTTATTGTATGTTGCTGGTATTAGATGAGTTTTATGTTTATTTGAGTTTTGATCGAGTCAGGTTTTGGTTCGAAGGAAATTATGAAATGGCCAAATCTTTTCCATTTCCACAGATTATGCTCAATGACTTCTATCCTAGGCGTGAAAGGTCACTACGGCTGAAGTAAATCTTCGAGGCCCAATTTCGCACTTTCTAGTCCGCTTAAGGTAGTACGGTTCGCCTACAAACTTCTCCACTTAAAGATACCAATGAGTCCTATTTCTCGTTCCTCTCTTCACAGCATTCTAACAATCATCCATCGGATTACAATGAGAATCCAGCCAAGAATGAAAGGGGTTTGTGGCTATGATAAAAAATCATATGGAAAATACTTTCGCTTTCGCCTCGCAATCAAAGTTAAGCAAACTATTTGCTTCGCCCCTTTATCTTGCCATCATCACTAAAGGATTTAACAATATAACAAGTCAAGAAGACATATAATCGTATGCCTATTTTTAAGACCTAATAGCGAATGAATAGTAACTCTTTATCGCTGCTTCCTAAGACTGCTTAGCGTGCTACCACACTTCCGCATGGGCAGCACGCTGATTAGTGTTTCTGGTGATTTTGCTGCTTAATAAGATTGCTATGTGGGCAGCATGTTCGATCGTTTTGATTCTACTACGGCATCGTTTACGTGGGCGCATACATCTTCGGGTTCAATATCAGCAGGGACCTAAAACCGATTTCCGCCGAAGCGATAAAACGGTAATTTCACAAACCCTGAATTTTTCTTAAATCTGAATCGACGGCGACTTCTCCGCTGAAATCGCCTCGCTAATTTGGTAACCACGCTTCACTGGCCAAGTCCGTAGCCTGATTTCACGCTGAGACGCGCCGTCACGACACTCGGCGAAGCTAGGGATGCCGCCACATGACACCAAGAGAAACGACACTTGGCACAAAGATGCTCACAATTAGCCATGTGTAGAATGATTCCACGTCATATTGCCATGTAAATGAAGAAGGTCATGAAGGAATTTGGAAATAAAAGAAAATGAATGGAAAATGGTGCAGCCACCATTTGGCTCGGTAATGGAGGGATAAACTTCCTCCTTTCGACCATTACCTACCAACGTCCAAGTTTTGGCAGTACACAGCAGAAAAGTGAGAAACTTATAAACGAAAAGAGGACGGTACAGTAAACGAGACGTAAGAAAGCAAAGTTAAAAGTAAAGGAGAATAAAACAAAGCCAAGAGAAAACGCTGAGGGAAGAAAGGAAAGGAGATG